>OW240917.1:224807191-224957822 GCA_933207985.1 Pelobates cultripes | reverse complement strand
ATAGAAATGAACAAGAAGGGTCAGCAAGGAGCTGGAAGGTAAAGCAGCACAAAGGTAAAGTAGAAGGAGCAGAAAGGGTCAGAAATGAGCTGGAAGGGGCAGAAGGAGCACCAACATAAAGTAGGAGAATGAGCAGGAAGGGCCTGCAAGGAGCAAGAAGGAGCAGAAAGGGTCAGAAATGAGCTGGAAGGGGCAGAAGGAGCAGAAACATAAAGTAGGAGAATGAGCAGGAAGGGCCTGCAAGGAGCAGGAAGGAGCACAAAGGGACAGCAAGGAGCACAAAGGTAAAGGAGTAGAAAGAATCAGAAGGAGCACAAAGGTAAAGTAGGAGAAGGAGCAGAAAGGGACAACAAGGAGCACAAAGGTAAAGTAGAAAAGGGAGCAGAAAGGGTCTGCAAGGAGCAGAAAGGGATCAGAATGAGAAAGGAGCAGAAGGGCGCAAAATAAGCAGAAAGCAGCAGAAAGGTAAAAGAGCAGAAGGGGCCAAGGATAGAAAACAGTGTCAGAAGAAAAAAAAAAGACTGTCAAATGAAGGAGAGGAAAAGGAGATTGGAGCAGGAAGGACAAATGAAGTGAACCTCCACTTTATTCTGGACACCACATCATAAGGCTTTGGTACCTGGGCCTGGCAGGGAAATGCTGGACCTACTCATCTCCAAAGGTAAAAAAATATCGGTGTTAATGTGTTCACTTTTATTTACTGAGTGTCAGGAAGCACAGAGTGCCGTTGGGTAGGGGTGTTGCTGATTGGCTAGAGCGGCCAGCTGGCACTCTAAACCAATCAGTAGCTCCCCATTCATAAAAAAGTAAAAATATTTTATGAACCGGGAACTAGCGATTGGCTTAGAGCGTCAACTGACCACTCTAGCCAATCAGCGGCACCCATGCCTGACGTCAATCTGCACTTCCTGACACTCTGTTTCAGAAGCCAAATACCACTGAGCGACCTGGAGCTGGAGGAAGCCTTTGGGGTTAAACCATTTGAGAGCGATTTAACCCCTGAAAGGAAAGCGAGCACCCAGGGGCTTCCTGGCATCATAGCATTTTCATTTAGGTGAAGTTGTTATGGTGACCAGAAATGTCCTTTAATTTGCTTAAAGGAACACTATAGTGTCAGGAATACAAACCTATATTCCTGACACCATAGTTGTGAAAACGCTATTCACCCTGGCTTTATGTGATAATGGCTATGCCCCTTCCCTTTCATGACACTGTCAAAAGGTACCAAGCATGGATGTCATTACAATTATGCCCCCCATGGAAAAATTCTGCGGACGCTTGATACAATAGCGGCTGTCAATGAGACAGCCGCTAGAGGAAATAGGGGAAGGCTTAACCCATTCATAAACATAGCAGTTTCTCTGAAACTGCTATGTTTATGAAAAAATGGGTTAACCCTAGCTGGACCTGGCACCCAGACCAATAGAGTTGACTGGTATGCCTAATGCAACACACAGGTATGAGGGAATCGGACTTGGTGGATTGCTCAAAACTGGATAAACACAGGAGTTCACCAAAGACCTGTCTTGAAAAGTTATGTAATGAAAGATGATATAACAACCTTAGTTGATATAGATATTCCAGGAGCTTGTCCACCTAAAATGGCTTTGGATGTTGTTGTGCCTTCTATATAGATCTAAATGTATTTAAGAGATGTGTAAATATACACCTGAAAATGTGGTGGTGTAGAAATTCACTCAGATAAATATTTTCTAAGAGGGACTGGAAAAAAAATGCAACAGTAGTGTGTGGTGTATACGCCTTTAAATCTGCTATAGGCAGAATAAATGGAATAAACACCAAATATTATACTTCACATATAACAACTAAAGGGAATTTGAGAAACAGTATATAGAGCTGTTCTCTCTACTAATGAGAGATAAGATGAAGAAAATGAATCACATAAATTTCTCCGTGCAATATAACCATATATGGTGTCTGTGCCTTTAAGTCTATTGAAGAATAGACAGAATAGAGCATGCACCAAAATAGTGTACTTTTTGGAAAGATATAAACCATAAAATAGGAGTACAGTATTGAAGACTGATCCTATATTGCAATAGAATATAATATCGCTTTAAAAATAACCACGTTAAAAAAAGGGCTTCAAAATGATAAGTCAAATTTATTAATAAGAAATACTCAAAGAGTAATCAAAAAAAAAAAAATAAATGAATAAACTGATTAAAATACAAAAATATAAGCCAGGAACGAAAAGCAAGAATATTACCAGCACAATTGTAGTCCTTTTTTTTAATTTGTATGTGGGACCGGCCAGGATGGATGTGGATACTTTGTGTCACAAAAGTTTTCCTCTGGCTGTCGGCTTGTCAGTGAGGTTAGCGTGCGTCTCAGACCTCACTCTGAGAACTGCACGTTACAGCCCGATCGGTCCCCAACTTGTGAGAGCTTTCCTCGATGCATCCAAGGTCCTACTGCTGGGTTGAATTCTGCCACCATATCCTGCTTGAAATCTTGAAACCAGACGGAGCTGGGCAGGAAAAGCACTACGCCACCGCCTGGTAGAGGTGACATGCCAGAAAAGAAACGCATAAATAGCGCATGTGCAACGCAATGTGTATGTGTGTGTGATTATGTGTGTGTGTGCTGGCATACTAGCTAATGCCAAAAGGCAAAACATTTAAAACTAGGTTCGGGGACAGGTGAGGCCCTGCTAGATGTCAAGCGGCGTGAGAGGCTCTATCTATGCGTTGGCACGAGGGGGATAACGTGGCCACTGAAAGTTGTGACGGAGTGTTGGCCTCTCAGTGACAGTGAAACATAAGATAGCATGGGAGTGACAGGTGAGGCCCTCTCTATGCTACAATGATTTGGCCCGAGGGGCATAGTACCTTCCGAGTATGAGGATGGGTGTTGGCCTCGCAGGACCACTAACCTAAGGCGAAGAAGCCAGGGGAATTACAACTACTGGACACCTAGGACCCTGACAGCCAGCTACAGCTAAGTAAGAGGGGAGGGAAGGGAGTGTGAGAGAGGACGTACCTGAGGAACGTGCATTGAAAACGGGAGGTTGTACGAGGAAGTACCTAGGGCCGACCGTAACTGGAGTGGAGAGTAAGCATGTCAGAGTCCAGGTGGTCAGGCCGTATGGAGTATGCCTGGAAAAAGGTAATAGAAAATGTGTGTTGGTGTAAAGCCCACGGGGCCTATATGGGCCAGATCACGGACCCGGTAACAACAACCCAACGTACCTTCCGGAAAAACGTAGGACGAGAAGTAAGGCGGGCAAAAACGTGGCCCAGCCAAGCAGTGGAGGCATACAGTAACCAGGGGAGTCCATCCGACCCAACGACTGCCGGGGGGATGGGGAACGACACAAGTACCATAGGGATGCGAGAAAAAGACCAAGACCAGAAGGAGGGAGGGTTAGCCGAATCTCCACAGCGTGACGGAGTACCAGACCTAGCCGGAGCCCGGTAGTGGACACATGCTATAAAAAGGAAGCGAACAAGCAGCGTATACAAGAAGACCCAATGTGTGGGTGTGTGTGTGTGCTGGCATACTTGCTAATGCCAAAAAGGCGAGTATGCATGTAAAGAGGAAATAGAATGTGTGCATGTGTGTATAGCCGACGGGGCTCATAACGGCCAGATCGTGGGCTTGGGAACAAAAACACATAATGTTCTTTCCGGAGAATAATGCAGCACAAGTATGGCGAGCAAACGTAACCCGAATAGAGACTCCACGACGGGACCGAAAAACCTTGGTACGAAAACTGTTCTTTAACAGCAACAACGTAGCTAAAGACGGCATATTGACATATCAGTAAAAGGAAACCTGAACCTATTTGTTTTTATTTTTTTTAATTTAATTAATCCCATGTACAGATATATACGCATCTCCACAGCTAACTTCCCTGGAGACGAGCCAGCACAATAAAAGACTGATCAGCACCAATCTACAGTGCAGAGAGCATTCCAAGGAACTGCCAGAGGTTCTTAACCACAATCGTACACTTTGACAGTGGAGTCTACCTGAAACCCTAACTATCCTCCCGAGAAAGTATGTACAATCTGAGAAATTGCTAGAGCGATGTAGGATACATTTATTTTTTATTTTCTTTGGGGTGGGGGTTGATTAATGGAGGAGTAGTCAGGGTCCTGCCCCTCCTGTACCTGACTAGGAGCTATGTACAGCACTTTCAAGAAGTCCCATCAGAGTATGGACTCAGTGAGCGCTCAGACAATGCTGTAGGGATCAGGGGGAGGTGGACAATCACCCAGGTAAAGAACGTTCTAAACGGACTGCACACAGACTTAACCCTTGTTCAGTGCCTGTCAGCCTAACTAGCACAGAAAGTTAACGCCACTGCCACCAGTAAACACTGAAAGCATACTATGTAACACAGTGCCCAATGAAACTTGTGGATGCAGTGAAAAACGATAAAGTCAGTAGATACAGAAAGCGAGGCATTTAGGAAGGTTACCATATGACCACATCCGGACAAAAACAGCACGAAAGCTCTATCCGGCCATAGGGCTTTCATGCAGAAACCCATGGGAAACCAACGAACCAGCGGGCCGTTCATAGAATAACACACGAAACATAACATAGACACGAAGAAGACCAACATATTCGGGACGAGGAAGAAATGAAAATACACGTGAAAGGAGTAGAGGGGGAATAGACCCAAACCGTAATGACGCCGTGGGACTGCGACTGCAGCATGACGGTAGGGTAAGTAACTCACAAATCAGAAGAGCCGTCTGGACGGACAGCCGAGGCTTGGAGCGCCAGTGATGACTAGAGAGCCAGAGCAGAGCCCAGAAGGACCGCGGACGAGCGAAACAGTGAGGAAACAGCAGGCCAGGCAATGAAACCACGAGGACCAGGTAAGGGAGGTAAGGGTGACAGGAAATAACGGCATGCGAATCGCTAAAAGCACGTATGGGATGGAGGAAGGTGAGTAAGGGGTTTAAATAGGGTAACATGCCCCTCCCACAACGGCAGGCCAAGCCTTTGCATTTGTGGTGACTATAGTGCCTCTTTAATGCAGTTCTTACCTCTCTCATAAAGGCAATTTTTCTCTCCCCCACTCAGAATTATTCCTTCTCATCCACCTGATTTCGCTTGCAACTCAACGGCAGTATATTTTTACTCTCGTCTCACCATTTTTTCAGTTATTCAATGTGAGAATTGAGAGGGATTCCAAGGGAATTCTATGTGTAAATCCAAAGTAGCCATACTCGAAAGTCCAAGTAAGCTATGTTTACAGCTCGGCTACTTTGGTCTTAAATTTGAAATTCACTTTGAATTCCTGACAGTTCTCATGTGAATAATTGTGCAGGGCTATTTACTAAAGTGAGTTTACTGATGGGAATTCAAAGACAACCATGTATATTAAATATAGTGATACATGCTATGCTATTGAAATTTTTTTTTCCAGCTTGTGAATGATTTGTTTATGTGATTGGCTAGGCAGCTCTAATTATAAAAAGCAAGAGGATATTCAGCGCTTGTCCAGTACTGCTATAGTCCAAAAGGCAGCTAGGTCACCAAATCCAGGGTCTCTCTTGTCCCGTAGAGAAGCAGGTAAAAACAAAGAGGGAGGTGCAGCGCCTGGAATGTCATTGGAGTGTGTATATATAACCATAAAAAGAAGGAGAAATAGGAAACTGATAGGGAAGTACGTAAAAAACACAGTGAGATGAGGGTAAATAAAATTATATGCACTCACACTTTATAGGAGCTTAGGTGCAGCTCCAACTTAGATGCTTGGGCAGAATAATCCTCGCCTGAGGATATGGTGGAGTACAGACTCTATATTAAGTTTAATTATATTGCTTACATTTGCCCCATTGAATTCCCAACCAGTAAGGATGTATTTTTATTTTTTAGTAAATTTTCTTTCCTTTTTAATGCAGAATTTGTTTATTTTTTCCCTTGTAACAGAAATGTGTTTGATTTGGCTGATAATAAATACAGGTGTCAGTCTTTAATGTTTTCTGTGAATTGTTTATAATTAAGACAAAAGTGCAAATTTTATGCAAAAATTGTAAAACTTGAGAAATTCTCCAAATAGGCTGTTTTACAGCTTGTTTAATTTGCTTTATAGTTTGAAACTCTCTTGTCAATTTTTATAAATTCCCAACTGTCCCAAATTTGGCTAAACAGTCCTGATTTGGGGCTCCTTTTGTTGGCTCATTTGCATCTACTTTAACAACACTCTGTCCAGTGGCATAACTACCATGGTTGCAGGGGTTGCAGCAGCAACCGGGCCCGTCACTCCCGGGAGCCCGGCTGCCACTGCGACCCCGGGACGCCGGCATACCATTTGGGCCACAGTCACGGCTGACTGGCAGGAGGGAAGCGCTGTGCTGTGCTGCTCCCCTCTTGCCTGTGTGTATGCGGGGAGTAGGACAGGTATGCGGGGGGTAGGACATGGAAGGGTCTGAAGGGGAGGGGGGCACATGGAAGGGCTAAAAGGGAGGGGGGAACACATGGGAGTGGCTGCAGGGGAAAGAGGGATAGGAATACATGGTGGGGCTGCAGGGGAGGGGAAGAGAGACACATGGAAGGACTGCTAGTGGAGGGGGGAGAGACACATCGAGGGACTGCGGGGGTAGAGAGACATGGAGGGGCAGGGGGGAATAAGACACTGGGGGGATGAGTCACATGTAGGGGTGAGTGGGAGGAAATACGACACTTGGGGGGGTAATGAGACACATGGAGGGGCTGGGGAGAGGGGGAGTATGAGTCACATCAAGGGGTGGGGTGGGGGCCAGGGCAATTTTTGCACCGGGGCCCCGTGGTTTCTCGTTACGCCCCTGACTCTGTCCATGGGTTTGCCTTAGCGGAGCTGGCCAATCAAAATGACACGCATGCGCAAGAGATGAGCACATCCAGTTTTTGAGGTGTGATCGCCCCTTATCCCATCACAGTGTGGCCACTTGTGGCCCATTTCCTGTACTGCATGCATATACCTCGTAATACCCAAATGAGGCTCAATTTTATATTTTTGGATAAGATTTTAAAACTATTTAACACTTTAAAATGTTTAAATATTGTAACAGTTTGTAAAAAAAATGTTTAAATTCTTTATTCTTGTTGTGCGAGCATTAACAACATGCTACGACAGCTATAACAAGCCCAATAGTAACAGAATATAATATCAGCATGGCATATATGGTGACGGCACAATTTGAGTGAGAGTTAAAGTGTGGCAAGAGTAGTTTCCGCATTGACAGTAGGATTAGTATTGGCATAAATGTATGCGAACTAGAATGAGTGTGCAGATGGAGGCGTGATGTTCGCTTGTAAGTCACATGTATTGATATCTATTATTATTATTATTTTATTATTTATATAGCGCCATCACATTCCGTAGCGCTGTACAATGGAAGCATGCCTCCTAGAGGAGAAGGCCAATATGCCTTTGATGTAGGGGTACAGGGAAACCTCAGTTAGAGGCCATGTGGGGGCCCATAAGGCAATATAAGAGGAAGGGGCTAACATATAGCCTAGGCTACTGTAGGCAACAGGAGATAACAGAGGGTACTGGTGTGGTACCTGGTGCGGTGTATAAACAGCTCCCTGTCAATAACCAAATTGTGAGGTGGTCAAATACGAGCTGGGGGTGTAGGTGGGGAAGTGGAGCCAGCATATACGGGTTATGTCTGGTTTCGGCGGAGGTTTGCTGTCAGGTAACGGTCTTGCCTTGTGGGTGCAGGAAACCCTGGGTTGTGCATTATCATAGGTCTGTGTATGTGAATCTGGGGGTAAAATCCAACTTAAATAAGTATGAGAAGAAAGGAAAACATGAAAAAGCAATAGTCCTTGGTTTAGGTGGTCTTCTTCCCAGATGCGCCCATGGAAGCTGAAACAAACGGTACGATGTTGGCTGGATCCCAAGCAGTAGTGGTCAAAGAGGTTATGAGGCCCATATCCTCCAGGACAGTGTCCCTCTCCGCAATGTCTGCCACTTTATATTCAGTGCCCTGGTATTGTATGAGGAGAACGTGCGATGGTCCCCAGTGGTACGTCACCCCTTTGCCTGCTAATGTCGCTGTTAGTGGTCGAAGGGACTTTTGCCATTGTAGGGTTGTGTGTGATAGGTCAGAAAAAAACGTTAAGTCCATGTCCTCGAAGCGGTAGGGATTCTTCCCCTTGATGGCATTCAGGAAAGCAGCCTTATCTTGCCCATTTTGAAATTTGACCAGGAGGTCGCCTGTTGCAGAGCTTGCGAGTTGTGGTGGCTTGGGCAGGCGGAACATGCCGTCCAGCTGCATCCCTTTAGCTTGCTTGGGGAGTAGGAGGGCCGCAAAGAGCCTTCTCAGGAGATGGGGCAGCTCAGCTGGGGATACAGTGTCGGAGAGGCCTTGAATTTTAACGTGCTTCCACCTTCTTTTGTCCTCCATAGCTGCTAAGTGGTGGGTGAGTGTAGTGTAAGCTTAGGTAAGGTCCTTGACTTGCTTCTGTTGCTCTGTCATTTGTGCTGCTTTTGTTTGAGTGATTTGCTCCACTGCCGTGAGGAGATCAGTAAACCCCTTAGTATTTTCCCTTACCTGGGAGATCTCCGTGGAAAGTGACTGGCGTAGGTCGGAGAGGAGAGAGGTAAGTATCTCCATGGTGACCGGGAGACTCGCTGTCGGCTGGGCGAGCTTGGGAAGCCCTTTATAGCCCAGATTCTCAGGGCAGTGAAGGGGAATGTCGTCCGAGCTGTCAGAGTATGCCTCAAAATCGGTCACCATGTTAAGTCCCGTCGCGCCATGCGGCCTCCGCAGCAAGTCGCCTATATCCGTGGTATACCGCTGCCGATTCGGTGAAGGGATGTTTGCAGGCTGTCAGCAATGTGATAGGTTGCTTTGTGAGGCTGAATTTGGCTGTTTTGTGCTGCGATCGCCGGAGAGCAGTAAGTGTGCGACTGATCATGCTGAAAGCTGGCTCCGCCCCCTATATTGTAACATTTTGATACTTTTTTATATTACAATGTTTTGAAAAAAATCATGGTAAAAGTTTATCTAAAAGTATTAACCCATTTGAAAATCTTATCGAAATTATTAATTAAAACTATAACGAATAGTCCTCCCTGACTCATTTTGTTCGGAGACACTAAGTTTTAGAAAGGGGGAAGAAAATAAATTAGATGCTGGGGAAAACAAATGTGCTTTTAAAATTAGAGGGCAACTGCAGAAACATATTCTAAGGACCCACCACTTCAGAAATCTGTTGGTAGTTGTTACAATGAAAAGCCTGCCAGTAAAGATAATGTGTAGATTTTTACCATAATTACATAGGGTAAATGAAGGATAAATCACGAATGTAACTGTACAAATAAGCTCATTTCGGTCAAAAAAAAACCCAAGCCATTAACATGGTCTGTTGTATCTGCTGCAACATTGACTATTTCCAAGTGTGTGGGATGTTATCGTATGCAGTGGTGTGTAAGGGGTTAAAAAGCAGCTTGATCTCATTAGCCTCCACAGCTTTTATCTGTAATAACGTCCCTGCCTTTTATTTGTACATTTGGGGAGAAAAATTTTCATTTTAACACTTAAAGTGCATTATTCATAAATAACATGACATTAAAGATTATTGTCAGACTAATTTGTGAAAAGCCTTAATTTGGAAATAAGGTATCAATCTGCGGTGACACTATAAATCAATCCACGTATCACAAGGTCGTACTCTGCAACATTCTGGGTCAGCTTCACAGTGCCAGCTTTTGGGAGGGGGTTGGTAGAGAGAGGAGGGCACATGCCCAACCTCAATGTGACTTGGTTTCCCACACAAGCACAGTATGTCATGGATTAACAAGAGCTGTTTGGCATCACTTGGACTGAGCCCATTGGGATCAGAACAAGTGCTAAACTCCCCCGTCTCACGGGCAGATGGTCACAGATCAGTTCCATTTCAAGGGAGAATTCTGTGTTCTGTCCCTAGAAAAGAGAGACAGAATGGGCTAAATATGGAGAGAACGGAAGTTGCACATATATTTTAAACTCTCTCCGTATGTGTGAATATATATTTGTGGGTGAGAGCATTTAGACATTTTTTGCTAGAAAATATACTTGTACATAAGGCAAGATAAAAAAAAAAAAAAAAGAGAGATTTGAATGTATTAAGCTAGAGTCAGGATGAGCAATAAAATCGAGGAAATATATGAAAACAGAACGTGTAACTATAAAAATAAAAGAATGTAGAAATTATAGAAGAGAAATGCAACGTGAGATGCAAAGAAATTGTTAAACAGAGACAAGACAAAACGAGATTTAGCAAAAACACACAATAATATATAGAACATAATCACAATAACTAACATATTATAATTACAGCATAACACTGTAAATGTAAGTGAAAAGGATATAGATAATTGAGTTACACACAAATAGCACCAAGTATGATGCTGTGGGATTCTCGAAATTCCAATGGTGTGCCCCTTCCTCAACCTCCTCCGAGAACTCCCCATGTAGGACACGTAATAAAAAGGAAAATAAAATAGTACAGTAAACCAAACACCAAATAAAATGTTATTTATTGTATTTAATGTCAGTATGAAAAACAGTTTGTCGACATTCTTAATATACTGCTCACAGAATGGGTTTGATTGCACAGATGTTGCTCACGTTATCACCAGTCACATAATGTCCATCAGATACAATAGTGGTATTATCATATCAGAGAATGAACCGCTGATATGACATTACTGTTCACTGAATGATCCTCCAAAATGATACCATTCACAGAATGACCTGATATAGTAATACCAGTTACCGAATGAACCAATATAATAATACCAGTCAGATAATTAACTGATATGATAATAGCAGTCACCGAATGACCCAATATTATATCAGTCACAGAATGAACGCTGACATAATATTAGTATTCACTGAATGATCCTCCAAAATTATTATACCAGTTACAGGATGACCCTCTCATATGATAAACCATTCACGGAACGACCCAATATGATAATACCTGTTACAGAATGACTCAATACTACAATACCATTCACCGAATGACCCAATATGATAATACCAGTTACAGAAAGACCCGATATGATAATAACTGTCACAGAATGACCCTTCAGTATAGCAATACCATTCATTGATTGACCCGATATGATAATACCAGTCACATAGTGATCCAATATAATACCAGTCAATGAATGACCCAATATGATAATATCTGTCATAGAATGACCCAAAATCATAATACCAGTCACGGAATGACCCTCATATAGGATGACCCTCTCGTATGATAAGCCATTCATGGAACGACCCAATATGATAATACCAGTTACAGAATGACCCGATATGATAATACCAGTTACAGAATGACCCGATATGATAATACCAGCCAGATAATTAACTGATATGATAATACCATTCACAGAATGGCCTGATATAATAATACCAGGCACAGAATACCAGTTACAGAATGACATTATATAATAATACCAGTCACAGAATGACCTGATATGATAATACCATTCACAGAATGACATATATAATAATACCAGTCACAGAATGACCTGATATGAGAACGCCATTCACAGAATGACCCCATATGATAATACCAGTCACAGAATGACCCGATATGATACCAGTCACAGAATGACCCGATATAATACCAGTCACAGAATGACCTGATTTGATAATACCAGTTACAGAATGACATGATATAATAAAACCAGTCACAGAATGACCTGATATGATAATACCATTCACAGAATGACATGATATAATAATACCAGTCACAGAATGACCTGATATGATAATACCATTCACAGAATGACATGATATAATAATACCCTTCACAGAATGACCTGGTTTGATAATACCAGTCACAGAATGACCCGATATAATAATACCAGTCAGAGAAAGATCTGATATGATAATAGCAGTCACAAAATGACCCAATATGATATCAGTCACGGAATGACCCTCATATAGGATGACCCTCTCATATGATAAACCATTAATGGAACGACCCAATATGATAATACCAGTTATAGAATGACCCGATATGATAATACCAGTTACAGAATGACCCTCCAGTATAGCAATATCAGTCACAGAATGACCCTCATATAGGATGACCCTCTCATATGATAAATCATTTATGGAACGACCCAATATGATAATACTAGTTACAGAATGACCCGATATGATAATACCAGTTACAGAATGACCCTCCAGTATACCAATATCAGTCACAGAATGACTTGATATGAAACTACCAGTCATAGAATGACCCAATATGATACGAGTCACAGAATGACCCGATGTGATACTACCAGTCATAGAATAATCCTCTGATTTGATTTCTAGTTCAGGAACCTCCCTTGGTAAAATCCAAGTCTCACTGCACATCAAGACCAGCCAAGCCATTGAGAAAAATCAGGCAAGACCACAATGGCCAAAGGTCAGCAGGGAAGATGAGAGTATCTCCCCAACTAAACTATTAACATAAACATGTGTAGCCTTAGAGCTAATCTTTGGGGGGGGAGGTACAAAAATAGGGGTCAGTGATGTAGTCGGTAGTTGGCATTAACGCCAACTTTCCCCTGCAATTAACACCCAAGCTGGCCCTCTTACAAGGCATTCATCTGCATGACACAGCCCATACTGCTTCACATATCGAAGCCAAAATTATCTATGCCAAAAAACTGCCTCTGACTGGAGCTCTATACAAATTGTACAGCAGTTACTCATTTAGTAAGGCCCCACAAACTGAGCATTGTAGCCTGACCAGGTGTACACTTTAGCCCACAAAACACCAGTT
The DNA here is from genome assembly GCA_933207985.1 of Pelobates cultripes. Lineage (NCBI taxonomy): Eukaryota > Metazoa > Chordata > Amphibia > Anura > Pelobatidae > Pelobates > Pelobates cultripes. The sequence goes on along the minus strand of OW240917.1, from coordinate 224,945,072 downwards.
TTTCTGTGAATGTGAATAATGGTATATTATACCTATCTAGGCCCAGGGATACCCAACCTAATAATGAGAAAACCAGAAAGTGTTAGTCCCCCTGGCCTTTTAAAAGAAGACCCACCACTCAATCAAGGACCTGAGTGAGTGGATATGAATTCTCTTCTCAAGGTTCTATCCACCAGGTCACTCAAAATACCCACCCATCCCTTACCACCCCAAATATATACAAGATTCCCTACCTACATCTTTAAATGATAAATAACAATAAAAACAAAGTATTTAACCAGGAAAGGTACATTCAGATTACTCTTGTTTTCAAGTTTCCTGGGGATGTTACCTTAGCCCAACATTCAAAGGTTTTGACTATTACCCAATTTAATGGTACTCATTTTATCTACCTCGGAAGGATGAAGGGCTGAGTCAACCCTGCCAGGATTTGATCCTGCAACCCAAGGGAACAGATTCTACTGATGATGATGCATTAGCCCACTGAGCCTTTCTGCTTACTGGTTAATTTTCCTGGGGGGCAGGGGAAGATTACACTTAAGACCAAGGGAATGGTCATGCCCTCTATTGAGTGTGCAGCAAACTTGATTCCTTTGTGTTCGGTTGTCCGTACCTCCTTGTTCGTCTCCCGAATGGATGGTGTGTGGTCCCCCATTTTAAACCTCCCTGAACACCAACCTCCCCTGGCTGTTAACCACAAATCAACAACTTAACACCTTAACATGAGTGCATTTTGGCTCCTGAATACAGGCAGTGGTACATGGTCCTCGAAAGCTGAAACTATTTTCGGCTACGCAAGTCCACGAACCCTGGCGAAGTTCGTACCGCTGTCCATTCTACTTCCTGACCACCTAGACGAACGACTTTCGGGAAATATAAACTACTGACTGGGGGGAGCATTCGCTACCTAAAAGCCAGGGGGAGCGTTCGTCACTGTTCACACAGGAGCTCCCGAAAGCTGACCGGCCCCACCCTCATTTGTATGGAACGGTTATGGGCTATCCGCTCGTGGCCAGTCATTCATAACTTTACCCAAATGGTGATTCCGTTCTACCGAACAGATCTGAGCAATTTTTGGATATGTTGGGCACTCAGATCAGAGCTATTCAGGGATATATGAATTGTGGGGTTCTTGAGAATTATGACTATGTTTTGTATTTATGTTGTATATTTTCCTGTACCTGAGAAAGATAATTGAGTTATTCAGTTTTGACTCAATTATCTCTCAGACAATGGGTCGTCTGGGAGGGGCTTAGATATGTTTTGTATGGAGACCCCATGCTGGGGGTCTGTGCATTAAAGGGTGTGTATGAGAGAAATAAATCAGTTGTACTCCCAGAACTGTGTGTCTTCCAGTTACTGGGGTGAATAGAGCTATTCACATTTCAGCACCTTGTTCCAGAGTTCCAGTCTTCAAGGATCCAGCAGAGGAAAAGTCCTTGTCAGGACTAGCGCTCCACTACAGAGTGGGTTATTCTTTTCTTAGAACTCTATTGGTATTCAGACAAGGGGCCTAGATATCCCCAGGTCCAGTTTATGAGTAACACAGAAGTAGTATAGTTAAAACACATATACCAGAGAGGGCGCCACTATCACAAATGTGCAAGCATAGTTACCATTCAGACGTTGGAATATGGCATGTAAAGGAAACATGAGAAAAAATATACATAGTGAAGTATTTAATGAAGTAAAAAAAATAAAGATAACAATGGAAACAATCACAAAATAAGTGGCACAAAGAGACATATATCTATTTGTGCTAAAAGAGCTTGTCAGCCACCAAAGGGCTTAGTCCCCATACAGTAGATATCAGCCGAAGGTACCTCTGGATGCCAATCAGACACTTGATTTACCAGTCTTCAACAGGATATATAGGAACCTGGATGGTGGGTAACAATTTCTGGCTTAAGTCCTCGGGGTGCTGTAAACTGTTCGACGCGTTTCGTCTTCTGACGACAGCTCTTGAGAAAGTCAGAAGACGATAAGGCTATCCTAGACAGCAAATAAATAAAAAATGGATTTCATAATGGACGACTAGATGTGTCAATTGGTTTTCATCTGCCATCAATATATATTGCTTTATTCCATATCATTGTTGTTATGTGAAACTGGCTGAAATTAATGCAGGTACATGTGCTGACATGATTTCAACCCAGGCTTAGTAGATAGCTGTAACTATGATTTTTTTGTTTTGTTGTAAAACTGTATACGGGATGCGTTTCACATCCTTTTAGAGGCATTTTGTCCCATAGAGAATACTCTTAACCCAGCGAATACATCATTATTTTATGCACACAACATAACTTATTATAATCAGATCAACTTCTGCCTTCGGTCCGAGCATACACGGTGTTCCAATTTGAAATGAGTACATAAAATGTACTAATGGCATGAAATGTAGAAACATTTCTTGTGTACACATAGAGGGCTTTGCTTACACCTGATATGATTTTGAATTCTAGCAGCGAATGAAAACTGATATACAAAAATCAGTACGTACTCCGGACGTTCACCACTAAGACTCCATGTGGTAGGTTGTAAAATAGCAGCTTTAATTAGTACATCATAAAAATCTTTAAAATGGTATGCGTTCCATGTGATCGGAAGTGGTATGCATTCCAAAGGTTATTTCTATAAGTTCCGGCTAATGTTGATATACATTCCATCGTGATTTTTATGTCCAGGCGATCATATATAGTACCTAAATATTACGGTAGTTATAAGGCCCCTACTGGAGATTATCATTAAGGAAAAGCTGTGCTAATGAGAAAAAAGACTATTAAAATATAGTGTGTTACACGTCAACAATTTATACAAACAGCCTCTCCGTGATCCATAGTGGTGTAAATCTACCTCCATATATCAAATGAGTTTTATTTACAAGTAAAAAATTATATCATAAAAGATATCTGAATTAATATATTTCTCTGAAGTGATGTATATTTTCATCTAATACCTTTTTTTCATGTGATAAGTGCCTCAACGGTTTTAATCTATATACAATATAAGAATAAATGTATACAATATAACAAAATAAAAATAGAAAATAGAAATAATAAACATGCATACATAATATATAGTAGCCACACATACCCACCCTAATTTCCGTTTCTTGCATCCTTTGTGTACTATAAAGAGTTCCCTTTGTACAATAAGGTTTATCCGATGTTATCAAGAAAAAATAAATTAATAGTAAACAGTGGTAAGACAATAATAATGGATTGGTAATAATGATGGACTAAGAACAGGTGACATTAAGAGCTAGGGTGAAAAAAATATACAAATTCCAACGTTTCACACATTTAGAAGTTAACAGAAAAATAGACCAGTTCCATGTCCACATTTAACCCTTTGGGTTCCAGAGTCTGCAGTTTGTGGATCCAGTAAGTCTCCCGTTGTGATAATTTCTTGACCTGATCACCCCCTCTCCAATGAGGCAAGACCTTTTCAATTCCAATACACTTAAAATTACTAAATGAGAAAAGTGGACAGATGTTACAATGGATCGGGACAGAGTGTTTTACGAAACCCTTTTTGATGTTATGAATATGTTCCATGAATCTTATTTTAAGTATTCTTTTCGTATGGCCAACATATTGTTTGCTGCACAGACACTGCAGTAAATAAACAACAAAGTCCGTGAGGCATCCAATGTCAGATCTAATTTTAAAAGATTCACTTGTAACAAAACTAGTAAATTGGTCTGTTCTCTCTATGTATACTGTATGACATGCCTTACAGGAATTACAACCCCTAAAATAGCCTTTACTAGAAATTGTGGTGTCTATTTTGTCCCCGATGGCATAACTGGGTGCTAGGAAATCTTTTAAATTTTGTTTTTTTTCTGTAAATAACTCTAGGATATTCTGGTAAGGAGGAGTTAAGTATGGGGTCCTGTAAGAGAATGGACCAGTGTTTCTGTAGATCCCTCCTTATTTTTAAATGGTCTGAATTATATTGGGTTTTGAAAGCAAAACCGAAGAGGTCATTAGATGACTTGGCACAGGGTTTATCCATTAGTTATTCCCATCTGTTTGCATAGTTAATCTAATTTCCCTTTCCAACATGTTTTTTTTTTTTTAAATCCCTTCTCCCATAGTTTATTTTTAATGTGAGTTGATTGAGACCTGAAATCATGAATGTGTGAGCAATTGCGTCTCAAGCAAGCAAATTGCCCCTTTGCAATTCTCCTAAACCACGGACGATGGTGACAGCTTTGGTGATGAATGTATCCTTTAACGTCAGTCGGTTTAAAATAACATTTTGTTCTTATTTGATAATTTTCACAGAATAGAGTTAGATCAAGGAAGTTAATTTCATTTTGGTTCCATATAGGTGTAAAGTTAAAATTATGCTGATTCTGATTGAGATCATTTATATATGACTGAAAAGATGAAAAAGTCCCTCTCCAAATAATAATAACGTCATCTATAAATCTCCACCAGAGCACCAGGCTTTCCCTCATGACAAGACCACACAAATAAATCCTCCCATCTCCTCATGTAGGTGTTGGCATAACTGGGGGCAAACCTGGTGCCCATGGCGGTACCCGTGATCTGTAAATAAAAATTCACATTAAAGAAAAAATAATTGTGCTCCAAAATTAATTTAACTGAAGACAAAATTAAATCTTTTACACCTCGGGGTAAATCCATATCAAGGGTCAAAATATAATTGATAGCTACTATTTCAAGTTCGTGGCTTATAACTGTATACAGTGAGGCCACATCAAGTGTGGCCCAACTATAATCCAGGTTCCAGTCGATGTTCTCCACCTCCTGTAAGAATTATTTAGTGTCCCTGACAAAGGAAAGGTATCCTTGGGAGTATTTTTGTAGATATGAAACCGCATAAGCTAAAATGTAAGCGGTCAGTGAATCCATGTCACTAATTATTGGGAGGTAGCAAAGGGGTTTACTCACGAAACATTGCATTGCTCTAAATGAAAACATTGATATGGTTACACTCTGTATCAAAACTTTGTGATCCTTTCATAGGCCACAAATTCTATGGGTAATATTTTAAAAAAGACATATACTGCACTGAAACACATTAGTGATACTCTTGATTTGTATCACTTTATTTATTTTATTGTATTAAACAAAGATAGACGTTATCATTTTTTTTATCATTCTGGGACATTCTGTTTTATTCTGGGGAGTGTACCACCAGAACGTTATGGATTCAGAAAAACCTTACTTTGCTCCACTGCTAGTAAGTGGATCTGCATTTATTGAATTTATATTGGAAACAGTTTGCACTATATGTTATGGTCCTGACTGCTTCACATATGAGGCCAGTAGTTACATACAACCTTACTTTATTGCAGAACATTTGCTGTAAAATCAGGCTTATTATAACTGACAGGAACACAGGAATAAAACATCCTCTTTGCAGCAGTGGATCGCACTCACTAACTTAAGATGGCTGCCATGCCCGCTGACCTGTGAGTCATCACAGGGGTGGAGCCACTAGTTAAAGTGAGAGGGCAGTGTCCTACATTCCAGGTGTAACAACACCTCCCTTCCCAAAAAAATGTAAAAAACATAAACAAAAAGAGAAAAAAAAACATCTAAAACCTAATACCAAAACAACAATAAGAATCCATCATGAACACAGTAAATCCACAGGAAGTGTCGCTGGAGCCAGAAGGATAGTCTTCAGGTAGAAGTTGTGGGGACAAATACCCTTCAGGATTTTTCTGGGTCCTATGGGAGGACATTCTGCACTTGTTTTCCAGTGATTTGAAGCAGTGAGTAATACTTGCATTCTGCACTTGTTTTCCACTGAATTGAAGCAGTGAGTAATACTTGCACTTTAAATTTTAGCGCACTTTGTTTTTTGTTTTGATTGTGACTTTTTGTGTCTTTGAGCTAAGTACAAGTATAAGTGCTGCTGTATTTATTAAGCTTATTACTATTGTTAAATAGCGCCACCTTGTCACTTGTTTATTGTATTCCTATGGGAGGACCGACTGAAGTCCCGTATGCGTTCCTGAAGTTGTAAGTGGTCAGAAGGGTGGCGATGGCATTGGCGTGTCAGAGGTAGGGTGTCAGAGGTAGCAGGACAGGAAAAAGGGGAAGCTGCTTGGTTCAAGGTTGGGAAACCAAGGTCAGGGGCATGAGAACCCCCCACCCAGAAGCACAGGCTACCCCTGTAGGTGCATTTGAATTTTCAGAGTCAACCCAAACTCCATCCCAGACGTCCTCTGTGTAACTGGATTTGGACTTACGAAGCTTTTGGGTAAAGGATTCGAGTAAGCGGCATTGGGACCGTAACTGGTCTACATGTCGTCCCAAAGTTTCCACAATTGTGGCTGGAAGCCACCGAGTGTTGGAGGATTCATAAGATCGGGTCCAGACCTCTTGATGGACTCCAAAAGTGGGAGACTCTTTGGAGGTTACCATCTTTTCTTGGGAGTGCAATACATGGTCATGAACAGTTTTAGGATGAAGCATGTCAAAAGTAGTCCATGACCGTCGGCCTAGAAGAAGCTCAGCTGGTGTTGCACTACTTGTAGCATGTGGTGTTGTTCTATAAGCAAAGAGAAAAGAGTCCAACTTCTGAGGAGATATGGACCTCTGGCTAGTTGAAGCCACTGTGGCCTTGAAGTAGTTCTTGAAAGTTTGCACAAACCGTTCTGCTTGACCATTGGTCTCTAGGTGGTAAGGCGTTAATTTGTGCTTGATGTTATTAATATTAGCAAAACTCATGTCTCGTGAATTGGACCCCGTTATCTGTGACAACCAAATGTGGCAAAAAGGTGCAATAATATGGCAATCGTAGCTTTTGCAGCCAGCTGGGTTATTGGAAAGTCCTCAGGCCATTTTCAATTATAATCAAGGTGGTTTTCCCTTTTATTGGACCTGCAAAATCCAAGTGAAGATGAAACCAAGGAACTGTGGGCCAAGTCCAGGGTTGAATACTTCCTCTGGGAGGGTCTCTTGCAGTTTGTGCACATCCTATACAAGCATTGACATATGCTGTAATCTCAGCATATATGTCAGGCCACCACACGTAGCCTCGTGCTTTCTGTTTCATCTGTAAGGTACCAGGCTGACCAGTATGTAGCAAGTCCAAGATATGCTGTAATCTCAGCATCTATGTCAGGCCACCACACGTAGCCTCATGCTTTCTGTTTTATCCATAGGGTACCAGGCTGACCAGTATGTACCAAGTCCAAGATATGTCTCTGGAGGGTTTTTGGAATGATCACTCGTTCTCCCCATAAGACACAATTGTCATTCACAGCCAATTCTATTTGCTTCCGGTAGTAAGGTTCGTAATCCTCTGTAATAGTCGCTGACCAGCCAGTTTGTGTAAATGAAAGCACAGATTTCAGAGCATTATCCTTCACCATATGGGCTGCTATATCTCCAAAAGTCTCTAGGTGTGTGGTGGTGTACCTACAAATCTTGACAGCTGGAAAAGAATCTGGAAGTAATTCTGTCAGCCGGTACATTGCGTCGGTATTGGCATCATGGCTTCAATATTGTATGCAGTAGCTATATGCGCCCAAGAACAGGGCATAGCGTTGAAGATGGGCTGCAGTTGTCTGGGAGATCCCTTTGTCTGGGCTAAAGATCTGAAGTAGGGGTTTATGATCTGTTAATATGGTGAACTCTTTACCATAGATGTAAAGGTGAAACTTCTGAATTGCCCATATCAATGCAAATGCTTCTTTATCAATCTGGGAGTAGTTGCTTTCTGCCTTTGTCAATGATCTCAAACTGAAGGCCACTGGTTTCTCAGAACCATCTGGTAGGAGGTGGGAAAGTGAGGCAAAGATGTCTTCTTCTCTGGGTAGAGGATACTAGTCTACATCCAGTTGAGTTTTCAGTACCATGCGTATTTCCCCATTTGATTTCTTTACTGACACAATAGGTGATACCCATTCACTGGGCTCTGCCTTGGAAATGACACCCTGTTCTTCTAGCCGGATGAGTTCAACTTCTACTCCTGCTCGAAAGAGCAAATGGTACTGTCCGGGCCTTAAAGAATCTAGGATGGGCATACGGTTTTAGCTTAAGCTTCACACAGTCATTTTAAATTTTCTTTAATTGATCCTTAAAAAACTCAGGAAATCCATAAATCTGTCCAGATGAGACTGTAAGGTTGTTGCAAGGGTTCTTAGTGATGTCTGGCATTCCCAGATCTCTGCCAAAGAGAGGTGGTCCTCCATGTTTCAAAATATATATCGGTAGTCTCTTTGTCAGACCCTTGGATGATACCTGATCCTTTGCACAAGCAACTGGGTGGAGGACTTGCATGGAATATGTCTGCAGCTTAATTGGGGTTCGGCAGATAGTTGCCTGTATATGTAGTTGTCTCCAGTGTTTTTGTGTGATAACTGAAACTACCGCTCCTGTATCAACATACATCTTTAATGCCTTTCCTTCTACCGTCATTGAGGGTTTGAAGAGTGTAGGCGATGTATATTTAATTTGTGCAATGTTTCATTGTTGTCTGACTCAGATGAAAAGGTAGGTTCCTCTACCCTGTATGTTTTCTTCTTGGTGTACTGTGGTTGTTTTTCCCGTACATTCCTACTTCGACAGACCCGTCTGAGGTGGCCCATATTTCCGCAGTGATGACAAGGTTGGTCTTTAAATCGACATGTTTTGGCATCATGGTCTGTATTACCACACTGTTAGCAAGCTGGCTTGGGCTAGGGTAAGGATCTTACCTGGTGTGAAGTCCAATGTGCAGAGTCATACGTTCACCCTTGCAGATAAACACAGACCAAGGTGACCAGTTAAGAAGTCACCTGGGCTGTGAGTCTGTGCACGGGGCTGTGCAGGAATAGTGCTCCAAGTCGCAGTACAGGCAAGGACAAGCAGAAGAGTGGTCGAGGAAAGCCGAAGTCAGGGGAAGTCAGAGTAAATGAAGAAATAAGCCAAGAAGAACACTGGATCAGGATACACAATAACAGGAACCAAACAGGTGAACCAGAGTCAATGAACTGACCCTTTCCTCAGGCAGAAGCAGTGTCTTATACCTGGCTAATTAGGCATCTGTTTCAGGTGAACTGAGATTAAAAGGAGCAGCCACAGGTAAAGTCCAAACCCCCTAGTGCTGGAGACAAGGCAAGATTAACATCAAACTGAAACATGAGCTGAAGAATGGCAAGAAAGCACGACTAAGGCAGAAAGAGTCCAGAGGTCAAATACCCTTGGAGCCACTAGGAGGGTGACCACATCTGGCCTTCCATTTGACACAATATGACTCATGACATGTAGCTGGTGTGACTGCTGTTCTGAAGACCTCCTCTTTTACTCCTTCATTGTGAAACAGAGCATTTAATGCCACAGTATCCTTGATAGCAATTTCCATGACTGATGCATCAGTCATGGAAATTGCTATCAAGGATACTGTGGCATTAAATGCTCTGTTTCACAATGAAGGAGTAAAAGAGGAGGTCTTCAGAACAGCAGTCACACCAGTTTGTGCTAGGACTGAATAGTGAAACTATTCAAAAGAAACTTCTGACAGAGTAAACACGGGCGATTGAGATTGCTCAATCGCCCGTGTTTACTCTGTCAGAAGTTTCTTTTGAATAGTTTCACTATTCAGTCCTAGCACAAACTTGGCCCACAGAGCTGTGGCTAGGTACTCTCAAATGAACAGGTGGAGGCCAATTTGTGAATGGCCACCACATATGCTTTAATATCTTCCCCTGATTGCTGTTGCCGTTGGTAAAAGCGGACTCTTTCTGCAATTTCCAGTGGTCTGGGCTGGAAATGATCCTCTAATAGTTTTAGCAGTTCCACCAGTTTTTTGCTTGCTGGTTTATCAGGGAACAGAAGGTCTCATACAGTGTCATATGTTTTAGCTCCCACCAGTGTCAGGAATGCAGCTACCTGCCGTTCAGGGGGTATGGTGTTTGCACTGAATCTTTCAGTCCAGGAGCTCTGCTCCCCATCAAACTCACACAATGTGCCTATCAGTGCCATGTCCTGGCTGGCTGCTCTGTGGCATGTGAGTCATCAAAGGGGTGGAGCCACTAGTTAAAGTGAGAGGGAAGTGAGAGGGCAGTGTCCTACATTACAGGTATAACACTATATATTTGTTTTTGTCTTTCACATATACAACTGAGAAGGCACTGCACCATGACCATATCCTTAGAGTGGGAATTATACCACTCCATGCTTTTTTAATAAGCCATAAAGAAGGCTCCAATAAATGTGAGTGCATCCTTATCCACCTATCTTATAGACTCATATTATCCCATGTATGTACACTATATATTGTTTTATTCTGTATTTTTGGACTACCCACAGGGACCAAGAGACACACTGCACATCCTTAAGTGGGGATTGTGCCGCTCTAGAGCATCTTATTGGAGCTATTTCATAGCTCCATTTCCTGACAAAACAATGTACTATTCCAAACTCTTTCCTACCAATATCACAAATTTTATACCTTTTCGTTATTTATTGTGACATTGTTTAAATTGTCCTTAAGGACCAAACTTCTGGAATAAAAGGGAATCATGACATGTCACACATGTCACGTGTCCTTAAGGGGTTAAAGTAAGTCCAAAGTGAATTTCAAATTTAAAGCCAAAATAGTCAAATTGGAAGCATAGAAATTTTTTCCAGTTGGTCTTTTGGCCTTAAATTTGAAATTCACTTTCAGGGTTAATTAATAAAGTGAGAACTGAATTCACAGAGCGAAATTAAAATGAATTTCAAATTTGACTGAAATTCCAACACAGTCAAACAGAGTATTTCATAAAGATTCTATCTTCAGTTTGGCTATTTTGGACTGAAATTTGAAATATACTTTGAATTCACTTCGAATTGCCAACAATTCTCACACAAGTTAGCATAGCTGACTTGGAGAACTTTTCCAGTTTATCTTTTGGCCTTAGAGGAACACTATAGGGTTAGGAACACAAACATGTATTCCTGACCTATAGTGTTAAAACCCCACCTACACCCCCTGGCTCTCCCTTGCTCCCCTTAATATAGTAAAATCTTACTTGTATTCAAGTCTGCGGCTGCTACCTCTGCACCTGATTTGCCTGCTTGGCTGACATCAGAAGTGATTATCTTAGCCAATCACAATGCTTCCCCATAGGATTGGCTGAGAGTGTCAACGAGGCAGATCAGGGGCAGAGCCAGCACAAGCCGCACACAGCCCTGGCCAGTCAGCATCTCCTCATAGAGATACATTGAATCAATGGATCTCTATGAGGAAGGTTTATTGTCTCCTTGGAGAGGGTGGAGACACAAATGGCAGTGTTGCTTACTCTGCAGCACTGGCCCAGGAAACACCTCTAGCAGCCATCTGAGGAGTGGCCAGTGGGGGTATCCCTAGCCTATAATGTAAACACTGCCTTTTCTCTGAAAAGACAGTGTTTACTGCAAAAAGACTGAAGGGACTGATTATACTCACCAGAACAAATAATGCAAACTGTAGTTGTACTGGTGACCATGGTGTCCCTTTAATTTTGAAATTCACTTTGAAGTTCACTTTGAATTCCAAATTCTCAGTTTAGTGAATAACCCTGCATTTGTAGTGACTAGAGCAAGCAATGACCGATACTTAGCATTTTTAAAGCTCCAAAAAAATATAAGATTATTGGACCTAGCTTTGTCTTTTTTTAATTACAAAAATAATTTAAAAAGCAATTAAACTTACCTGTAATCAAGTCTTCTCACCGCCGTTGCTCCTCTTCCTCTGAGATACTGATTATCTCTGCTCCAATCCAATGTTTCTCATAGCAAAACCTTAACAGATTAACTCCCAGAATTGTCTATAAATGTTTTACGTTCACTTCCTTAGCAGAATGAAATTTAGTCCATTAAGACTCACTCACCTTCATTTATACTCCAGAAATGATCAGACTGTAGAGGAACACATTTCTCTGCCAGAAGCCACTGGCCACTCTTTAATGTCTGCAGTTATGCTGCAAATGTCAGCTACCTCCTCCTTTCGAACAGTAAAGGAAATTTCAATGGGTTATACCATTATTACATTCAGGGAGGGAGAAGGTAGGAGTGAGTGGTCTCTCCAATTTCACTATTAGCATTACATTAGCATCCCAGAAAGTGATAAAGATTTACATAGCACGTTTAATTTATAGAAATATATGACTTATCTCTATTTGGGCATTATGCTCAAATGCATTCTATTTATATTCTTTTTTCTGTTATTTTGTGTAAGCTTTGCTGCTAGTAGTACCATCAGGGTTCTTACGAATACATGTAAGCTTTTTTTTTTAAACTTTTTTATCACACCTACCGTATTTTGAGAAATATTGTATTTTGCTTTTGTACTAACATTTCAGACCTCTTGAAAGATATTGCCAGATAAAGACTCTGAATAATGTATAAATCTTTTCCCAATGCATCTTTTGTTTCAAATATATGACATGATATGCAAATTGTTTTTCAAACAAAAACTGCTTGATAGTGAAGGGGTTAACAGCCTTATCACGCTGTGTGTAAAGATGCCAAACAGTGGTACCGACAGGGGGAGCTGGGAGGGCTCAAGCCCTAAATGTGGACCATATAACCCCGGATATTTTTCCCCAATGTGTCCTGTACTCCCTGCCCTTTCCCGATCTCCTTGGTGAGTCTAGGAGTCATCTGGGAGCAGAAGCAGGGCATTGATAGAGACACAGTGTCATATTCCCTATGTGTCTCTAGCACTGCGCTTCATCCACTAGCCCTCATTAAGGAGACCATGTTTGGTGGGCCGGGAGAGCAGAGCCTGGAGGAGACTGGGTAGAGTAGCAGACCACTAAGTGCACAAGCCCTTCTGAAACTTTGACTCGCCAGGCAAAGTATTGCTGGCAAAATACAGCCTTTCTTTGTGTATATAAATATCCCTGTGTGTATGCATGTCTATGCCAGTCTGTGTGTACCTGTCTGTCTCTCTGTGCCTGTATGTTCCTGTCGGTGCCTGTGTGTGCCCTTTTGTGTATGTGTACCTGTCTGTATCTGTCTGTGCCTGGTGTACCTGCAGGGCCGGCGCTACCTGTTAGGCGGACTAGGCAGCTGCCTAGGGCGCCCCTTGGGAAGGGGCGAGGCTAGGAGCGCCGGCCCCCCCATGCTGCAGCCGCCCGAGCGCTCTGTAGAGAGCCTCAGGCGGCTGCAGCTTTGCCCGGGCGGTGCGTCCATGAGGGCAGACCGCACCGCCCGGGCGCAGCATGAGGAGAGCGCTCAGCGCTCCCTCCTGTCACTCCCTCCCTGTAGCATGGCCGAGCCCTGCATCATGATGGTCCGCAGGTACAGGGAGCAACTGTCTCCTGTACCCAGCCGGACTAACAGGAAGTACACACAGAGTGCACTTCCTGTTAGTCCGGCCAGGTACAGGAAACAAAAGCTACCTGTACCCGCGGACCATCATGATGCAGGGCTCGGCCACGCTACAACAAAGGTAGGGGGGGAGGAGAAAGAAATTGGGAGGGTGGGAGAAGTGGGAGGGAGGGAGAAGAAGTATGATAGGGGAGAAAAAGTGATAGCAGGGGAGGAGAAAGAAATTGAGTAGGGGAGGGGGAGAAAAATGGGAGGGTGGGAGAAAAGAAAGTGGTAGGGGAGGGGAGAAGAAGAAAGAAATTAGTACCCAGGAGGGAGAAGAAGTGGGGAGGTGGGAGAGAGGTGGGAGGTGGGAGAAGTGGGAGGGAGGGGGGAGAAAAGAAATTATCAGGGAGGGAGAGAAAAAGTGATGGGAGGGAGGGAGAGGGGAAAAGAGAATTAGCAGGGAGAAGAAAGAAATTGGCAGGGTAGGGGGAGAAAGAAATTGGGAGGAGTGGGAAAAAAAGAGGTAGTAGGGAGGGAAAAATAGGGAGGAGTGGGAGAAGAAAAAGTGCCTTGGCAGGGGTAGGGGGGAGAAGAAGAAATTGGTAGGGGAGGGGGGAGAAGAAGAAATTGACAGGGGGGAGAAGAAGAAATTGGTGGGAGGGAGAAGAAATTGATGGGGGGTGAGAGTGACAGGGGAGGGAGGGGCAATGAGAGTGGGAAGGGGGAAGGGAGAAGAGAGTGACAAGGGAGAGGGGGGAGAAGAGAGTGACAAGGGAGGGGGGAAAGATTGACATCCATCACACACACATGCAATGCACCCCAGAAAAACACACAATGCACTACACACACAGACACACACACACACACAGAAACACACAATGCATTCCTTACACACACTCAATGCACCCCTTACACACACTCAATGCACCCCTTACACACGCACACACTGCATCCTGTACATACACAGAAACACACCTTGCAGCCCTTACACATACAAACATTAAAGAGACACTATAGTCACCAGAGCCACTACAGCTTAATGTAGCGGTTCTCTTGTCTGTAACATGCTGCTGCAGGTTTAGCAGGTTCAGTGAAAAGACAGTGATCACATTGCTGGCTAGTTACACCTCTAGTGGCACTGCAGTAACTCAGATGGCCACTAGATGTGCTTCTTAGTCCAGTGCTGCACAGTGTGGCATTCATCGCCTTAGAATGTTCCTGCCATGTTAACGGTGAGCTTTGTCACATCGGATGATGCCATCCAGGCAGAACAATGTGAGTTGTCATAACTATGCTTTTTTTATTTTTTTTTATACAAGTCTTTCTTATCCTGTTTCTCCATCACATTTTCCGGTGTCAGCAACTTTTTTACCCTCCGTTTGACACAGAGTGAAGACGTCAGACAGGTTTACATATTTAAACCCAGTCCACCCTTAGTTATGTAGCCATATTCTAGTTTCCTATACCTGTTTTGATTTTTCTGTGATATTATTTTAGCCCTGTTCCGGGTCTTCTGTGATCCCAAGCCTTCGTTACGGTTATTGTGTAGTGTTTTCCAAGTGTCCTTGACCTTGGCTAAACCTTGACTCCTGCGTCTCGCTGCATTTAGCCCAGCCACTCTAAGGACTTGTAATGCACACCAATATCCTCTTTCTACCAAAAATGCTCTTGGTAGGAGACTGTCCTACACTAGTGTTTTGGATCAGCAAACATTACCTAGAGTGAAACAATTTAAGATTTGTGTATAAGATATACCACAACCACACTATATTATAGCTCTCTTTTTCCCTTATGTTGATTTAAGGAACAATCCAAACACCATAACCACTACAGTTCTCTATAATTGATATGGTGTCAGGAGAGCCTTAGCTTCACTTCTAATGCTGGGAGGGTGCTAGAACACTCCAGGCACCATAACCACAAAAGTGGGATGTAGCATAACTCCACACATTTGAAATGTACAAAGAGGAACACTTTAATTGTAGGGGTGTAAGTGGCGGAGTGGCCAGGAACAGGGCTGTTCTGAAAAATTGTAAGTGTCTTACTAATAACAATTTATACAACAAAATGTTTTTTAGCACAAGAACAATGTATCTTATTCGCACAGACAGAATCCAAAACGCATTTATTGTAGATTAAAGACACATTACTCTGAGTATTATTGCTATGGAATGTTGTTATACACTCAGACACACCAGCAATGTGATGCTCCTAGAAAAGAGGGTCATTAGTATAGAAAAAAGTGACAGAGGCATTTGGTCCCAAAATAAGGACTTTCCCTCTGCAACACCTATTTCTTGTCTCAAACATGGATTTAATACATTGCTGTGATAAAGCGGTTAATTGACTATGTTACTGTAGATGCCAAATGCAGAAATGGATTTTACTTTATTTGGGGAGAAATTATTATTCTCTCCTATAGGAGCTATTCTAGCATGATCAGGTATGTGACAAGAAACAGAATTAACTAAAAAAAAATGCACATTTTATATGGACTCATTAAATCTTGTGTCCGAAACCCTATCAACTTGTAAGTGTCAGTATGGTTTAATTTATATTGATTTCGCCTTTGGCAGACTGGCATTTTAACCCTTAAAGCACTAGAACAGGTTTCCTTACTGCATGGCAATTGTGAAATCGGTCATCCGCAAACCTTAATTTTATTTCCTTTTATTTTGCTTTTTAATCACTGGATTTCTTTATAAAGTAACTAATTCTAAACATACTATATGTTAAAATTCTAAGTTAGGTATAATCGTGTTAACACTAGCAGTGGTCTTCAGAAGATTTTTTTTTTTTTTTTTTAAACCTGTTTGTTATTGACAACTATGTTGTTCTTGTTGACTTTAAATACCTTAATTCAGAGAATCGAGTTTAGCTCTCCAGAGAACCTTTCCAGACGGACAGGGACATTTTTTTCACTATTCAATAATACCATAATATCTCGTTCTCTTGTATTTAATGGATATAAAAAAAAATAAATAAAAAAAAAACAGGCGTTATTAAATATAGGTAAGTGGAAAAATCATAGGATTCCGTCACCGTGAGCACAGGTGAGTTAATTAACATTGATCCAAATGGTGTTTACTTAGAGATATTCGGACACCTGGTTAGAATCTGAGATTACGGATCTGTATATTGTCTGTGTAATAACATCCCACCAGTGGCAGTATGGGAATTGAGTAATGCTTGGGGTAGATGTAAGAACAGCTGATTTAGAATCAGATATAAAAATCTGACCAAGTCTTCAGATCTAGAACAGGGATCAAAAGAAGGGAACAGGTCAGGCCTTATCGCTGGTGATTATTTAGAAGATTACGCCGGCCTTGGTGTGGTGTGAAAGGGTTAAAGACTATTTGCCATTAATGCAAGTCCCTGATTTGGAAGCAGCTTGCCTCTTCTCATTACACATAGCTTAGTTTCAAAAGGGGAGCAAGATGAATAACAATAAGACCTTACTCCGCAAAACTTGGAGCGGTGCCATGGAGAGGGTATGATAAATGCAGAGAGACGCAGGCAAGAGATGGAGAGAGCGAGACTTGTGAAAGAGATATACTGTTGAGAGAGAGAGAGAGAGAATGAAAAAATAAGATAGTGTTGATGACAGGGATACGAAAAATAGAAAAAAAAGATACAATAATGAAGACGTTTAAAGAATGAAAAAACATGCAGGGATAAAGACAAAGAAACAGAAGGAAGAATGTTTTTTTTTTTTAAAAAGAGAGAAATGAAGAGAGACGGAGCGGAAGAGTAGAATGAGAGAAAGAGACTGTAGTGGAAGAGACAGTGTGAAAAAGAAAAATTGGAAGAAAGCATGGATTAGATGGAACAAGGAGGATGAGAGAATGCATACTGAGATGGAGAGGGGAAATGGGGAGAATGAGAGTAGTACGACATGTGGTAACACATATAGAGAAAAAGACAGGTAGTGGAACATAGGTGACCGAGAGATGAAGACGGAGACGTTAAGGGAGACCTAGAGAGTTAAATTCGGTGACAAAAGAAATATAGAGGAAATGAGCAAGATAATGCTGGCAAGGAGACAGAAAGAAGAGATCGAGGGACAGATGGAGAGCAGAGAGTGAAGGAGACAGTGAAAAGAGAGATCAACGGTCCCTGGGAAAGAGAGAAGAGTGTGAAAGAGACTGAGATGGAAGAGAGAGGTTCTCAGGGGTTTAGAATATAATGTCAAAGAGACAGTGAGAGAGGACATAGAGAGGATAGAGGGAGTAGAGTTTGAAAGAGATGAAGAGATTGTAGAGAGAGAGAGAGTCCCTGGGATAGCGAGCAGAGTGTGCTAGAGATGGAGAGATGATAGAGAGTCGAGTGTGATAGAGATGGAGAGATGATAGAGAGTCACTGGGATAGAGAGTAGAGTGTGCTAGCGATGGAGAGATGATAGAGAGTCCCTGGGATAGAGAGTAGAGTGTGCTGGAGATGGATATATGATAGAGAGTCACTGGGATAGAGAGTAAAGTGTGCTGGAGATGAAGAGGTGATAGAGAGTCACTGAGATAGAGAGTAGAGTGTGATAGAGATGGAGAGATGATAGAGATTCACTGGGGTAGAGAGTAGAGTGTGCTAGAGATGGAGAGATGATAGAGAGTCACTGGGATAGAGAGTAGAGTGTGTTGGAGATGAAGAGATGATAGAGAGAGTGAGTCCCTGGGATAGAGAGTAGAGTGTGATAGAGATGGAGAGATGATAGAGATTCACTGGGATAGAGAGTAGAGTGTGCTGGAGATGGAGAGATGATAGAGAGAGCGAGTCCCTGGGATAGAGAGTAGAGTGTGATAGAGATGGAGAGATGATAGAGATTCACTGGGATAGAGAGTAGAGTGTGGTAGAGATGGAGAGATGATAGAGAGTCACTGGGATAGAGAGTAGAGTGTGCTGGAGATGGAGAGATGATAGAGAGTCACTGGGATAGAAAGTATAGTGTGCTGGAGATGAAGAGATGGTTGAGAGTCACTGAGATAGAGAGTAGAGTGTGATAGAGATGGAGAGATGATAGAGATTCACTGGGATAGAGAGTAGAGTGTGATAGAGATTCACTGGGATAGAGAGTAGAGTGTGATAGAGATGGAGAGATGATAGAGATTCACTGGGATAGAGAGTAGAGTGTGATAGAGATGGAGAGATGATAGAGATTCACTGGGATAGAGAGTAGAGTGTGCTGGAGATGGAGAGATGATAGAGAGAGAGAGAGTTCCTGGGATAGAAAGCATAGTATGAAAGAGAAAGAGAGATGATAGAGTGAGTCCCTGGGATAGAGTGATATGAAAGAGACTGAGACATGATAGAGAGTGAGTCTTTGGGATAGAGAGTATAGTATGAAAGAGACAGAGACATGATAGAGGAAAGGTCCCTGGGATAAAGAGTATAATATGAAAGAGACAGAACGATGATAAAGAGAGATTTTCAAAGATAGCGAGTAGTGTTTGGAAGAGACAAAGATAGAAAGGGGATCTCAAAGTTCAAGTGGGAATAAGAAAGGAAGATGGTAGAGAGAGGGTACGGACATAGAGAGTTTGCTGAGAAGGAGGCACAAAGAAAAGAAAGACTGTGGGCCAAAAAGAGAGAGAATAGGCTGGACAGGAGACATGAGAGCAATAAATATATTTAGGAGAATGTTTAATGTGCAAAAGAGTTAAAAAGGAGAGATAATAAAAGTATGTAGGAGAGAGATGTTAAACTGGGAAGAAGACGGCATTGATATATAAATAGACATCCATTGGTTGCGGTTACAGAGTTAGATGTAGAGATTCTAGACAGAGAAATCTAAGAGAGAGAACGGTATAGAGAAAACAGCTGATGGAGAGAGAGTGCCAAGAGACATAGCGATAAACCAAACTAAAAAGACAGATCACATGGGTAAAGGTGTGTGGGTTGGGGACTGTCAGATACTGAAGAGACAGCAGGAACGATAAAAAATCAAGTGCAGATAAAGGGAGAGACAGTGGCGGAGAATGGTGTGATGAGATGAGAAACAAGGAGGGAGAAAAAAAGGATCACAGATGGGGAAAGAGCTGCAAGCGATATAGATAGGGTGAGCGAGGAGAACACAGAGAGAATATAGAAAAAGGCTCAAGGTGCGAGAGAAGAAAAGGTTTTTGCTAACATTTGGAAAAGGAAAATTATGTCTGAAATAAGAGACTGAATGGAAAACTAAATAAAAAAAATAAGATAAGTTGGTGGTATAATGATCCCTTATATGGGGCATTAGATATGTTTCGGCCCACCTCCCTCGGGGTCATCCCCCCCATCACAATGTTCCCCCTAGGGGAAGGAAGGGGTGTCTCAGGCTGTGCTGAACTCCATTTGCACACACTTTTCCAGTCCACTTCACAACATCTGACAGCCCCAAACTTCTCATTTTCGGAGTAATCACTCCGCTGCACTAATTGCACATGCAAATATGCAAATTCGTATTAATTAATTACTATACTAATTAGTTCTGTGGTATTTGCGAGTAATAAATCACTGCTTGCTGGCTGTGTAGCTGGAGCAGACCCGGCCCATTTACACTCCGCATAAAATTTTAATAGTTGCTCTGGATGTTATGGGACATGAGAGGGCGTCCGGATAACCCTTTCACTGCCAAAGACCCAGATTCGTAGTGCCAAGAGGGCAGCGCCGCTGCTACAGCAGCAAAGATGTTAACCCGTAGTTGGCACGGGTCCCTAAAGTTGGAGGAAGGAGAGAATTTGCTTGCAGCCCCCTCCTGTAGCAGGAAAAGATTAAGTGGGAAGCACAAAAATAAGGAACAGTGGTGGGAGAGAAATATTGAGTAGTGGACAAGGGGAGACAGAAAGAACGCCGGACCTGCAGTGATACTTTGTAATTATTAGTGTGTGCTTGTAGTTTATATCTGCAACATTCTAATCTCTGAAATGCAAGGGTGCATAGGTATAACATTAAAGGTTAATAGTGACCAATTTGGCAATACCAAAACACACACTTGATGCACTTGGAGAGCTAAGACTCCCTGACACCATTTAGCCCAACTAACTTAATGAAAATAATGTTTAATAATACCGAGCACACGTCAGATCAGTTAATGTAGTCTACGTGTGTACTGAACACAAATCCCCGAAAAATCTAAATGCATAAATTAATAAACCACATACATAGTTAGATAGGGAATACTTTATAGGCATATGTGCATTGAGGATCTGAATAGTTTCATTCTATTTTAGCTACACCAGTGTAAACAAAGATTAATAGAACTATTTGAATAATCAATCGAGAAATTGTTGATTACAATGTAATTATGTCCAGTCACTGACACCTTTATTGTGGCTAATGTGCAACGGATTGTATAATGCACAAGAACAAAGTCTTCAATGTGGTTTATATGCTGTGTCAGTGTATGTCTAGAGGGATGTTACGCTTATGCCCCTTACACTATGTGTAGGATTTCCACTGAGAACTACATTTCGTCATGTTCCGGAAACTGTAATATCTAGTATCTACACTGATCAGTCACAACATTAAAACCACCTGCCTAATATTGTGTAGGTCCCCGTTGTACTGCCAAAACAGAGCGATGCATTGAGACACGGACTCCACAAGACCTTTGAAAGTCTCCTGTGGTATCTGGCACCAAGACATTAGCAGCAGATCTGTTGAGTCCTGCAAGATGCAAAGTGGGGCCTCCATGGATCAAGTTTGTTGTTCCAGAACAGAACACAGATGCTCAATCGGATTGAAACCTGGGGTACCTGGAGACAAAACCTTGCACTCTTTGTCTTGCTCCTCAAACCATTCCTGGACAATTTTTGCAATGTAGCAGGGTGCATTATCCTGCCAAAACAGGCCACTGCAAACTCTGATTGTGTATAGGAAGGGAGTGACACGGCTTCACTCGATTCTGACACTGGCAACTAAACCAGCATGCCAACATCACTGACGAGATTTGCCCTGCTTCAGGATGTGTCCTAAGCAGGGCAAATCAAAGAAGACTGCAGGAGGAGCACAGGGGGAGAGAAGGGCGGCCTGGAGGTTGGTGTTACACGAAGACATTCAATGGAGGAAAAGTCAATAAATCTCTATATTTAGAGGTAAAATTGTAAATTAATCTAATGCAGTAGTCCCCTCCCTCCTCACATACTTTACAACAAGAATAGTAGGCCAAACTTCATTAATGCGTGTTATGATTGAGGAAATATTTGCATATTGCAATGCTCTGTATAGTAGAGATGCCTGATTTTAACTGTGGTTACTTTATATGCACTAAGATGTGCCCTTTAAAAAAAATTAAAAATTACAAAAATATCTTACAAAATGCTGTGATTTTTTTTTTAGAAAAGAAAAACTTTCTGTGAATGTGTACACACACAATTTAAAATTGCACTTACAATCTTTTTGAACAATATCCGCAACATAAAAGGAGAAAAAAAAAGAGGAAATAAAAGCGTAAAACCACAAAACATATTAAATAAGGGAGAGTGGGGTGGAAAATGTCACTCACGAACAGGTAGCGCTGTGCAGTTAAGTAAACACTTTAGTGAAAGCAGCATATAAGGCAATTAAATCTGAGCTGGACGTGTTTCTGTGCCGCTCAGAGAGCATGTCCCAATTACTGCGGCTTTCTACAGCCACTAACTTACCTACAGGGGTCCGGTGGGGCTCCCTAGACTCCTTCATGCATGGGGAAGAAATTCAAAAAGTACCGAGCAGATCCGGGCCCAGGCTCCAGAGATATCGGAACGTTTATGCATTCGACCGCGCGGCCTGCAACTTCCAAGATGGTGCCGGCTTGGGCCTACTCCACTCCATTGTCGGACAATGACAGCCTCCACAATCTGCCTCCTGCTCCATCCCAGGTATGCTCAGTGCCCCAGGCATCTCTGGAGGAGGGTGACTCTGCCCCCTCTACCAAAGCAGACATACAAGCCCTGAGGCAGGATATCAAAGCCATGTTTCAGGCTGATATGGCACAAGTCTGGAAGAAAGTCACCACACTCACTAGCAGAGTGAAAGCAGTGGAGGGAGACATGGAAAGCACCAAACTGACACAATCTGCCACAGATGCTGCTCTGGCTTGCATGGAAGACAGGGCTAACGTACACAATGTAAGAATGCGGGGTGTTCCCCGACACCATCTCAAACGCTGAATTACCTTATTACTGTAGGAGGCTTATTGCCACACTACTGCCACCAAAACAAGCCAGGCCGCTTGTGGTGGATGCATGCTTCACAACAAGAGGACATAGTCTTAAATTAGAGGGACAAAGATTTAAAAATAATATCAGGAAGTATTACTTTACTGAGAGGGTAGTGGATGCATGGAATAGCCTTCCAGCTGAAGTGGTAGAGGTTAACACAGTAAAGGAGTTTAACCATGCGTGTGATAGGCATAAGGCTATCCTAACTATAAGATAAGGCTAGGGACTAATGAAAGTATTTAGAAAACTGGGCAGACTAAATGGGCCGAATGGTTCTTATCTGCCATCACATTCTATGTTTCTATCCTTCCGTCTCCCAAAGGCTGCCAAAGAACCCCAAGACGTACCTACGGATATATTGCTCAGGTTTGTACGGGACTCTGATCGAGGGACCCTCATGGGCGCATGTTAAACACTCTCCCATAGTACCCTTCGAGGGAGAACACCTGGTCTTTTATAGAGACTTTTCTAGAAGTACAATCACATGGTGAAGGTCGTTACGACCTGTTACACAACTGCTACGAGAGCACTCCATCCCATACAAGTGGGGCCCGCAGCGACTGATGGCGGAAAAAAATAACAGCAAGACGCATCTCCTGCTGCACGTCTCAGAAGCATTTATTGTTCAGTTCTTTATAGTTTATGTTATGCATTCGGTTCCCATACACCCTGGCTCCATAAGCTTATGGCTTGCGCATTAGTCTAGCTTTAAAACCCTCCTCAAGTCACACTTGAACGTGTCTAGTTACCTCTTTACAGAAATGCACACTTCATTACGCGTTCACCCTAAGCTCAGAACCTTTCTTACATCTCCTCCTGGCCGGAGTAGACCACAGCTACATGCTACTTGAAGCTTAATTACGGTAATTAAACACAACTGGTGCCGTATGCGCCACTCGCATTACCATACTACTCCGTCTAGCCGCAGACACATAACGCCTTATACCAGTTCCCCTAATTCCCCGTTATGATTATGTATAATTTGGTATGCAGGGGTTTGCAGTTAATATAAAAGTAAAAAATAGGTCGCTACTATATATGTGACGTGATTGGTGTACCATTTATATATGCATTAATGTTTTCACTTTACACTTGTGATGTGATAAGACAAAATCGGGCAGTCATCCCAGTCTATAACAATATCCAGAAGTCCTTCAACTTGGGATGACATTCTTGGGTGTTTGATGCTATGATGTCCTTGAGAGACAAGATTTGTTTTCTCAGATCACCCTGTGATTGAGGGAATAATTTTTAAAATGAGAAAACAAGTATGGAAGCCACATTTTTTGAGTAGTAGAAAATGCAGATTTGAGAAGTGGATAAAGAAGAAAGTGTTGAGAATGCCTGTTTTACTGTATCAATATGTTAAGAATGAGGTTAGTTGAAATGATCGAGGAGATGGGTTGAAGATGTTTAGTACTGTCTTTCCCCGAAAATAAGACCAGGTCTTATATTAATTTTCCCCTTGAAAAACGCACTAGGGCTTATTTTTTGAAGGAGGTCTTATTTCGGGGAAAAACGTGTGGTAGAAAGCAGGTCTACGTTCGGGGGAATTCTTCCGAACATAGACCAGTTCACTAGGGTATGGAATCCCACAAATCTATGTACGGGGAAACTTCCCCGAACATAGATTAGCAAACTAGCTACTAGGGCTTATTTTTGGGGTAGGATTTATATTACGAGTATCCCCCGAAAATAAGCTAGGGCTTATTTTTGGAGAAATAGGGTAGGTTACAATTCTGCGACTTTGTTGGAGTGATGGATGTGAAGTAACTTTGCATCACAAGGGAGAAAAGTTGTGTGAATTTATTATACCAGAAGAAATATGTTTAAGACCATCTCTGGAATGGAGAAAGAGACATTGTCTTCTCTTATTCAAACCTTTAAGAATTTTAAACTGATGTTTAACCATACAATCACATTCATAGGTAAGAAAACAAACAAACATTTCCTCACTGGACTTCACACAGCTAACAGGTCTCTTCCTCGCTGTAATGAGATAAACTAACATAGATTACACTGTGATTTAGAACAATTTAATCTTGGCATCAAAATCGGGGGTACAGCATTTTCAAAACGAATGACAAAAAGGAATCTTAAATGCTCAAACAGAATATTTATGGATACATTCTTTGAATGTCGAGTTTTAATCTGTATTATGCGGCTGTATAATTTTAATGAATGCCCCCTCACCCCCTTAAAAAAAAAAGTCCTAATAAAACCTTGGCGTCCATAAGCCAGCACAGCCTTCCCCAGATCAATCTGTTTCATTCGTGGTCCCAGAGTGGCGTCCTCAGCACAGATCCACACCAATATCAGCAGCTGTTAGACATTTATTAACCAGTCATGGTTAAATTGGTTTATAAATTAACAGATGTTTTAAGTTTATTCTTTCTTCAGGGAGCCGAATCAGATAACTCGGCCTGGATCATAGCTTTGGCTCTAGCAGGGCAATCAGGGGTGATGGGTTGAGGACCTTGTCTCCTCTTTCCCGGTGGCATGGAGGAGCTGGGATTTGTGTCAATACGGCTGTTTAAGTTGGATGATTCAAGAGATCAAGGGGGTACGGGGAAAGTGGGGGCAAAAAGGGGTGGGGTGAAGTGGGATTTTAGCATGTGTAAGAATGAATTATTATTTTTTTTTTAATCAGATCTGCAGATCATACTACATCCAAATTAATCATTTATATAGAGTTCTTTAACAGGCGAAGTGAATGTGAAATTTAAGGCCGAAGCGGGTGATTCGGAAGCATAGCTGACTTGTAGAATTTTTTTGAGCTACTTTGACCTAAATTTGATATTCATTTGAATTACTGACAATTCTAACTTTAGTAAATAACCATGCCCATATTTCAATTTCTAAATGTATCTTTGTGAACTTTATAACATTTTAAGCTTGTTTGAGCAGGGCCCGCATCTACCTATTGTTTTTCTATCATTTTGTAATTGTCATTTATTGTTCAATTTTCGCCATTTCGCAATATTGTAAATCACTGCGGAATAAGTTGGCGCTATATAAATACCTATAATTATAATAATAATGTCTATGTTAATATCTGTAGTTTTGTCTGCCTACTGTATATTTAATTTGTCATGACTTACATCCTGTCTGTCCAAAGCTACCTCATCCATGCATCAGAGAAGGTGCTTCCGGAAATTTTTTCAAATCAGATTTGAAAGCCTTAGAAATATCTCATTGCCTATGAGATATAATAACCAATATGGATATCGCACTCTCCTGGATCCTAGGGTGCAGGAGGGCCTGAGGTTGGCCAATCCTCACAATGTGATTTGCAAAAAAAACAATGATGGTCCAGGCACTCAAGTTCAATCCAGTGGGCAGATTTATTGGCGCAAAATCGAAAAAACGTTTCGGCCTACAACAGGGCCTTTACAAAGGCCCTGTTGTTGGCCGAAACATTGTTTCGATTTTGCTCCAATAAATCTGCCCACTGGATTGAACTTGAGTGCCTGGACCAATCTTTGCTTATGAAATGGCTACTCCCGCAGCAAACCTTTATTACAACATCAACATTCGAAGATGAAGCAAAAAACGCCTTCATTCTTATTTCTATTGAAAAGCACAGTGGCCTGATAGCTTTTAAAGTACTCTGCAATTCACAGAACATTGGAATGACAAAGTTAGAGTTAGGTAGGTATATAAATGAGATATATAAATTACACCAGCACATTTATAGATATATTATTCTGAAGATAGATTGTTTCTCCTACCAGGTGGATGCAGGCAGATGGACCCTTATCTATCCACTCAATATTTTTGGAACATAGGGACTTGACATTGGAGTTCAGAACCCAACTGAAGGGAATGAAAGATTAAAGGCTTACTTCAAATACCTTGACCACTTTAGCGAAACACTGCACATACATACGTAGCTTAACCCTTCTGCTGTCCGAGATGTAACTCCACGTCCGGCATCGTCATTGAAATGTCATCAGCCAGTCCGGAACAAGTAAGACGATCTCAGCCAATGAATGGTGACGGCTGCGGCTCCCAACCTCTGCGGCTTGGCAGAAGCCGGTAGTGTGTCACTGCACCACAAGGGAGCATCAGAGCCTGGCAGGGACCCAGGTAAGGCGGCAAACTGTACTAAACATAACCGAGGAACCAGTCCAAGATACTCCTGTTATCATAACCATTACAGTGGGCTGAAGTGATAATGATGTTTGGAGTAACCTTTTAAAAGGTAACAAACAGAATCCTAGTTAATTCTCTAGCGATTGTCTAGCAGAAAGTATAGCTGGAATTATTAGTGTATTAAAACTGGATATTAAAATGAAAAAATAATAGTTTGTATAAGTGGTGCCCATATATTAAAAGAAAAGGAGGCATTCATATCTTAGACACATAGATTAGAAGGTGGGGAGGGATTTGCTGTAATAAAAGGTAACTCCATGGAATGCCAAGTAAAGCTTGGGGCTGTACAGGAAGAGTGCCGCATGCCTGCATCTGGTATACATAGCTGCTTTATAAAATGCTGAATACAGTCCATAAATAGTGGGTTTGCCGAATGTGTCCCCCTCCGATTCCATCAGTGAGTGATCACCTGATTTGGAGAGTTTGGAAGAAGTGCTAATTAGTTACCATTTAAAGGGACACTCCAGTTTGAAATTCATCCATTATTTTTATAATGGATTAAGCAGTTAATGAAATAGAAATGTATGCAGAAATAATAATAAAATCATACATTTTCTGTAAATCTCCAGGCTTTGCGGCTTTGGCAGTGGGCTCTGCCCGGACTAGGAATTGACCAAGTCAGCCATTATTCTACCATTTTGGTAGTTAATTCATGCACGACATGGCTTTAAGACTAAGCTATAATTTCTGGGAGTTTTAGTTCAGTTGTCAGCTTTTTAATGTAGAAAACTAAGAGCTGAACTGCATCTCCCAAAAACCTTTGCCGTGCAGCCGATTGGCATCAACTACAACTTTATTATTGGAGTGAAAAGTAAAACACTGCAGGTTGAGAAAGAGGGCAAAAAGTTTGGGCTTATCACAAAAGAAAAAAATTATTTAAAAAAAACCCCAAAAAACTAACAACGATATATACAAAAGACGCATGAAGTGTAACTAAGTATAACAGAACCTAGACATTGCATCTAACATATGTGGGTGCCTTGCGTGTCCATTTAAAAAAGAAGGCAAAGTGGTTGTATTATAGAGAGAGGACGTGATTATTTGCAATGGGTGCAGTGAAGATGGTGATTGTGGCATGGTGTATGACTTTAATAGAGGGTTGAATACATTTTTGGCACGGTAGGGCTAGAAAAACTACTATCAGAGTAACACGATGAAGTCAACATCTGTCAAGCTATGCTGTACTGGATCTGTTACCTGGCACCATCTTAACTTCTAATGAACCACTGACAAGCTTCAGAAGAGAGGGAACAAGACTCAAGTTAACTCTTTCAGTGACCAGATGGACCCCCATGCCAATTAGATGCAGATAAATTTGGCAAAGCCAAATAATCAGCCTGATAGTAATAATAAAAAAAGGATTTAACCAGGAAATTCATATTTAGAATTTTCTGCTGTTTACCAAGTATACATTCTTTTTGCATGGTTTTTATTACCCAACTTTAACGTATTTATTCAATGAACTAGGAATAATGAAAAACTCAGTCAAGCTTGCTAAAAATTAAACTTGCTATTCTGATACACTGTCCCACAAAAGCATGGCTCATTTTCCATCTTTTATTGAAATGATTGGTTTTAAACTGGGTGTGAGAAATTCTGGGAAAGAGAATCTGTTACTAAGGTAGTATGGTGGGGCTCTAGAATATATGTAAAGTGGGGGTTCTGCCACTGGAAAGGCGGTAGTAGTTCTGGGAATGTGGGCTTGTCATTGTATGTTCAATGGCATAAAAGTGGTTAAATATGAGTGGTTAATGTCGGAACATCCCAACACCATGATACAGCCCATAACGCACATAACAACAGCTGGCACTGGTCTGGACTTATATCTAGAGCTGGCATCACGTAGACAGGCTGGCAGGGGACAAGGTGCCACCATTGGGCACCATATCCAATTCGGCTGGCCTTTGCCAGGCCACTGACATGATCCCCTTACTGCCAGACATGCATTGACTTTGGATAGAATAGTTTGTCATAAAGTGCCATCTGCTGGTCAAGTTAAAATTGCATGATTTAACAGTATGTCCAAAAATACTGCTTCTGACAGCAGATAAGAAATGACTGGCCAGTTTAAATGGTCCATTTTAAAATCTTAGACTGATTTTGCTTGCGTGTGTTTCAGTATTGCTTGATGCACACACCAAACTCGATTGTGCATGCGTCACTGGGTTAGCCTTTACCCCTTCCACTGCAAGTTTATTCTAACTGTAAAAGTGGTATTTTAGTACATATTACTTAAATAAATATATCAGTGGAATAAAATTCAGAATGGAATCCTGATCTCGTTACTAATCGTAAACTAATAATCTTCTGTTTTATTAACGTTTGCTTGTTTGTTTAAATTCACCATAGCTTTGTCGGTACTCAGCTTTGCGTGTATATTCTTGTGATTGTCATACCTTTTCTGTACATTATTTTGTAAGTCATCCTTTGACACAGTTATATTACAGCAACGGTCTGCTCTCAGATTCTCTGCTGTCACCTGACTTGTCTAAGTTCAAACCCATTTTCAAATCCTGGTCAATTCTTTGTGCCTACGTTGACCTTGTCACTTGATTCTCAAAATCCAAATATCCTTTACCTTGACCTAGACTTGCCATCAGTTGCGTGATTAGTTAGTGTGAATTATTTCCATCTTTGTAAGGGTTCACATTAAGCCTAGCCAAATATTTTTCTGACTACAATCCACACACTGCGGTTCAGTCTGTACCAGACTGTTACCGGATTGTAGGTGGGCACGACTCCTCGTCACTGTTTTGTCTGAAGATTTTCCTGGGACTGACAGCTAAGAAGCAACCAAATTTGTGATGCAAGAAATTTAATCTTTAATGGATTCTTTGCAAGCTTTGTGAGTGATTTGTGTGGGAGTGTAGCTCATTCTGATGAAGATGAGTAATAGTTCATGGCTCGATGCTGTAAGATTGTGGGGCTGATATTTTGCAGAGGAGGGACCTACAAGGCCCTCGGTAGGTTTCTGGTTGAGGGTCCCCCTTTCACACAGGGATTGTGAATGAGGCCAATCAAATTTATGATTCTGAGGCCCCCTATTTAACCCCTTGGCCCTAGGCAGTTGCGTAAGGTCACCTTTCAATTAATCCTTTTATGGCTGTTGGGCTTTGTAGTCTGACATGTGTATGAGGCATGGTTGCTGAATATTGCAGGGCTAATATGTGAATGTTACATGGGTGTGAAGGTTCTTGATAGTTGCTGTGTTGATGATTTGTAGATAATGTTCATTGATGCTTATCTTTGGGTGTGTATCTGTGCTTGAGTGTGTTTGGGAATGTGTGTGTGTGAGTTTGTATCTGTGTGCATGTCTGGGAACGTATGTGGTTGGCAATATGTGTGGCTGGGATTGTGCCTGTGAGTTTGTATCTGTCTGTGTCTGGGAATGTGAGTGCCTGGGACTGTGTTTGTGAGTTTGTATCTGTGTGCATGTCTGGGAACGTGTGTGGTTGGCAATTTGTGTGGCTGGGATTGTGCCTGTGAGTGTGTGTCTGGGACTGTGTTTGTATCTGTGTGCATGCCTGTATATGCCAGGAGACCGATAAAAGGTTTTTGTAAGGGGGTGCTGTGATTTCTGATGGCAGTCCTGCATAAGTTTGATGTATAATTATTAAGAAAATGATTGCCACTGAGGCAACCCTAACACATAATGATAACCCCACATGACCTGTTTCCAGAAAACTGGAATGGCATTATTTTCAGAATACATAATTCAGTGTTATATGTATCTTTATATTACGTGCTCTCTTTATTATTATTATTATTTATATAGCGCCAACAAATTCCGTAGCGCTGTACAATGGGTGGACTAACAGACACATAACTGAGATCAGACACTGACGTACAGGAATTAATGCTAGTCTTAGAATTAAGGTGATAGTGTTTCTTTAAAGTTAGGTCAGCAATAGAACATACATATCCTTTTACTGCATATAGAAAACCAAAGACAAATAAAAAAGTACCCAGGTATATATATCACAATAAGTACCTTCACATATATTGGTGGATTGTGTATATTTCTCCAACAAGAGACTACAAAATTTAAAGTGACAGGTGTTAAAATAATTTTACGACATCTAAAAAAATAAATACAAAACCTCCTACTTAGATGGAGATGCACACATACCTATATCTAGAGAGCTAATATATATACTAAAAAAGGGGGGTTATCTTCTAGGAAAAGCAGCATAAAAATAAAATATTCTGCAAATATAAATCTATTAAACGAAAAATAAATTCAAAAAGATACGGCCACATAGATCATAATACTACATGTGTCTATCAGGTCCCCTAATCCAAAAAACAGACCAGATCTATATCAATGTTAAGACCTTTTGGTGACAACGTTTGAAGCTTGTGAATCCAAAAGGTCTCCCTTTGGGCTATTTTTTTTCAATCTGTCCCCTCCACGCCAAAAAGGGAGAACCCTTTCTATACCCATACATTGGAACCTCTTGAAAGAGAAAGAAGGGCAGATGACACAATGGGCCGATACTGAATGGGTGGTTAGGCCTATTCTAATATTCCTCAAATGTTCCAAGAATCGAATCATTTTTTCATAGGATCAATCCTGTTGCGTACTCTCTGGCCCTTCCGGCCTCCTTGAAAATTCCTATTACCTTTCATGTGTCCTTGCTCAAACCTCTTGTTTGCAATAAATATACTGTCTCAAGTGTCCCTCCTCCTCCCTTGGTTGTTTCTGGACAGGAAGAGTATGAGGTCTCCTCCATAATTGATTCCAGGTTTTCTTGGGGCACTTTACTTGGTGGATTTACTTGGTGGATTGGAAAGGTTATGGACCAGCCGATCGTTCTTGGGTTCCGGCATCTGATATACATGCTGGCCCGCAAGATTCGCTATTTTCACGCCAAATTTCCTCTCAAGCCTGGTCCTGCCCACCCGGTGGGTGATCTTCAGGTGGGGGTTAATGTCACGTATTCATCCACTTATAAAAATGTGGTTAATGGCATTTACTGTCCACACAGGAAAAATTGTGCCGAGCAGCAACCAAATCCACAGAAGGGTTAATGCTGAGCAGCAATTATGCAAATGGGAACCTGGTAACTGCCTTTGGGGTCAAAGGCCGGTTACAGCCTATCAGATCTAGAGGAGGGGTATTTAGGCCCAGTTCTCATCCTGCTCAGTGCCCTGTCGTGGTTTCCCTTGTGGTTGTCCGAGAGCGCGTTATTGATTCTGGTATTTCTGGTCATTTGACTTTGGCATTGTTTTTGACTTCCCTGTTTTCTGGCATCCCTGACTCCTGGCTTTTCCTTATCGTTGTGTCTCTTTCTGTTTCCCTTGACCTCGGCTATTCCTGACTATTCTTCGGTCCGTTAGTCCGGCCATTCTTGGGTCCGGTATACGTTACCTATCAGTCCTCTGTGTTACACAATTCTACGTGCTGGATCATTCTGTAATCCTGACACTTCAATTAAGTCGGATCCATCCAAAATACAGTCACACATGGAGGTGTTTTAATTCCACCAATGACATTCTGGTAGGATGGAAGACGCCCACTGATCCACCAGTGGACTAGCCCTATTTAAGGGAACTCTTGGGGAGGGGGATTAGGATGTATTGTTATCAATTGTGATTGTATATATTTTTTATGGCATTGTGGTCCCTGAGGAAGTTCTTTCAAGAACGAAACGCGTAGGACCGACCTTCTCTTTACATTTAACCCTATGCTTATGGTGATTGTTCACCTTTTGGAGTCCTGTATCTTCATCTGTTGGTCGTGGAGTGGAGAGTGGGATCACAAGCCCCCCAGCTACTTCGGGGGAGGCACCCTATGAGCGCTGTGTTCATCACTATCTTGTGAGTGCATTTTCATGTGGCGTATAATACATTGTACTTACTGTACTCCACTTTATTTCCCCTTGCTTTGGATTAATCCAGACGTATCCCAATATTTGTCTTTGGTTTCCTATATGCTGTTTGAGGTCGTCTTTGGGTAGCGACCCTGGGAGGCTGTTTTTTTACTCTAAAGTTAAGTATTATTTACATGCTTTGATCTCACTATTTGCAATCACTGTGGTGATATTTGTTTTTTGTAATTTCCTTTTACTGACCTACTGAAATAAGGAGTGGTTTATAACAAGGCTATTTACTGCAGTGAATTTAAAGGGAATGTCAAATGTACAGACATGATAACCGAATTGGAAGCATAGCTGGCTTGGAGAATTATTCCAGTTTGGCTAATAAACCACAAATTAGAATTTCAGTTTGAATTCTTTACAATTCTCACTTTAGTGTACAACTTTGTCAGAGTTTGAACAGCCATAAAATAGAACAGATGGTGCAAAAGTACCCTCTAGTGGTGAATCATAATTGTACAGTTCAAAAAAATAACTGCAAGTTTAGTGTAAAATATTTATTGTACAGAGCTACCAAGAGTGAATCTTGTTTTTTTCACAGCATTCAATAAATATATTCAATATTACGATTGCGCTCATCTGGATGTATTAACAATCTTAAATCACTAAAATAAACGTCTAAATGCATTAGGTTGTTAGGATAGAACCTGCCAATAATGCTGTAACTAAATCCCCAATATGCCTCATTCCAGGACCGTATTTAACCTTGTACAGCAGAAAGACCCAGGAGAAAGGATTTGCCAAGTAAGTGGGTTAAACGAAAACTATAGTGCCAGGAAAACAAAGTTGTTTTCCTGACACTTTAGCTCCCTATAGTGCCCCCATCTCTCACTTCTTCTTAAAAACCTCTTCTGTCACTTACCTGATAGCGCTAATCTCCCTCGGCACTGGTGCAGACTCCGTCTCTCCTCCTCCCCCTCTGACATCAGCTGGCGGAGGGGACCTAATGTTCATGCTTTGTATAATGCTTTTCTATGGGTTTTTGGTGACCCATGCATAGCGTCACCTAACCCCTGGAAGTCCCTCTAGTGGATGCCTGGAGTTAACTCTCCAAGACAATTATTGCAGTTTATTAAAAACTACAATAATTACCTTTGCAGGGTTAAGAGACCTGGAACACTGCACCCAGACCACTTCAATATGCTGAAGTGGTCTTGGTGCCTATATTGTCCCTTTAATCTCATAAGAGCAGGCATTCGGTTGCTAGGATAGGACCTACCAAGAATGGGGACATTGGCATTGTGGCAGTCTTATGCAATGCATGATCATATACTGTAACTAAGTACAAATTATTTTTAAATAAAAACTATTAAATTTTGTGATCTTTGAAGTTAGTGTTTAGTAAGTAAGTGCATTGGATCTTGTATGTAAAATAAATGCTATGTCAGTCCATTTTAGAGAGACAAGAATTTGGCCATGGAAGAGTTTCTACTCATCTGGAATGCTATGCATAGCACACTCAGTGGAATCTTGATTATAAACCGGGGTCATCAAAGACCATGAATCACTGTTGCTTTAACTATGTTATTTTAGCAGTCAACTAAGCTAGCTTCTCTCTCTCTCTCTCTCTCTCTATATATATATATCTCAATATCCAAATTGTGATTG
Organism: Pelobates cultripes; assembly: GCA_933207985.1. Lineage (NCBI taxonomy): Eukaryota > Metazoa > Chordata > Amphibia > Anura > Pelobatidae > Pelobates > Pelobates cultripes. The sequence continues at coordinate 224,911,007 of OW240917.1, read as the reverse complement.
AAAACCCCTTCCACCTGAAGTCTGTCAATGTTAAACAAAAATCTGCACACCAGTCAAGCCATAAGACTTGCTTTTCCCACAGAAATCACAAATATGCAGTGATGTTACTATTGCAAAGGATTCTGGGTGGGCATATGCAAATTAGCTTAACAAAGAATCACATTTTTGCTGTATACAACAGCTTGAAACACAACTAAGGAAAAGATGCAAAGCTATAGATATATAGATATATAAATATTAAAAAAGTTATGGTGGGGAAAAAGTGTGAATGAAAACCCCTTCCACCTGAAATAAATGGATAGTTAATGCAATGTTAAACACAAATACACACACCAGGCAAGCCATAAGACTTGCTTTTTGCACAGAAAGCTCACTTTAACAGTGCTCTCACTACTGCAAGTGATTCTGGGTAGGTGTATGCAAATGAGCTCAACAAAGAACCACATTTGTGCCTCATAATTCCACTTTAAACGTAAATTCCTTGGAGTATGTGTCTGCTGCATACAACAGCTTTGAAACATGTTACGGAAGCCCTCCATCTGCCACAAGAGCAATACTTTTCTACATTTTGGTTACTGTTGCCCCTACTATGGATAATATTTTGTTATCACTGTTTGGATACTTCCCTATTCTCCAATATACGAATGAACAGTGCTACCCATTCATAAATATGAACAGCAGACCACCCAGCCCTTGTCTTGTGTCTCCACTTAACCTCAGTCACCTTTCAAACCCCCGAAAGACCCAACGAACGATCGACCACCATAACGGTGGAGTGTGCCAACAATTAACCGCCCAGGAGCTGCGGTTTGTGGTTAACCGCCGCCTAATTAATCGGAATCCAGGTGGCCTTGTTCGTATATTCCAATTAGGCAACCGAGGACCGTACTAAATATACGAAAGAACTGTCGAAAGACGACCACCTGTACCTGGCGTGTGTTCTCAATTAAGTGGTGGTTTCTGCGGTTAACCGCAAGCTAAGTACCAAACCCCAGGTGGTCGCCGTTCGTATACCGAACACGAGGCGGTTGCCATCTTGTTGCCAGCAAGGGTTCAGCGGTACTGTGTAGTAAAATCTCCTGCACTGGAACTGCACGAATCCCGCTAAGAGGCTGGTTGTCCCATCCGTTCGGCCCAAGATTGTACGAACAGACTTTTATATCAGAACTCTGGCACATCGTTTGTGAGATCTGGACACGATTCATACATCTTGTGCGCTCAGATCTGAGCTATCCGGCGAATGGTCGCATAAACTGTTTTCGTATTAAAATATTAAAGTTATATATTTTTATGTTATTTTCATGTGTGTAAAATGTGGTATTTCCATGTGCTTGGAAATAATTAGGTCATTGTAACTGTAAAGGCCAATTATCTCCAAGCTAGGCGGGGACATTTTCAAATGTTGCACTGTGATTCCATTGGATAAACTATGTAATTGTCTTGTATATCATCAGGTCCAGAAGGGGCTGTCCCTTGGTCTGAAAGTTGCATAAATTGTCCTGCCTGAGAGACATTAAATTCAGTTCGTGTTACCCTCAAATCGCAGCCTCGACTCGTTTTGTAGGGAACAGTGTATCCTAGCTGTGCCATAGCTAGTGGGATTATTCTACACTTTCAGGAGAATCTTGTGGATGCTGATAGGAGCAACATTCTTCCTCTCCAACATTGGGAACCAGGATATCCAAGCGGTCCAAGCTCCAGCTAGCCCGGAGGTAACCGTAACAAAACACAACTCAGCGAGAGGTGCAGTGCCAGTGACCTATCTCATGCAGATGAGTTGAAATAACAACGAAACATCGCAAACAGAGCACTGTTAAAGTGAGATTTCTGTGGTAAAAGCAAGTCTTATGGATTGTCTGGTGTGTGTATTTGTGTTTAACATTGCATTAACTATCCATTTATTTCAGGTGGAAGGGGTTTTCATTCACAATTTTTCTGGGAGTCAACTCATTTTTTATTCAGCCACAGGTGTTTTTTATGCAACTCCCCATGCAAGGGGTTTCTTAATTTACATTCCAGGGATTTTCCACTGGTGGACCTTGTTGGAGACAAGGGACAAAGCCGCATTTCCCAGACTCCTCCTCTGTACCTGGAAGATAATTGAGGAAGAACAACTCTTTAATTACATAATCTCCCAGGTACAGAAAATAAACAATATTTCAAAACCCTATAAAACATATTAATATAGTTCAGAACTCCACGAAACATACTTCACCAAATAGCAGGGATCTGAGCGCCCACTCTGTCGAAATATCACTCAGATCCGTTCCGTAGATTAGGAATCCCATTCAAGTGAAGGTTAGACTGATCAACCACGAGGTGAAACCCCAAAATAGTTCCAGATTGTTTTAGGCTTTGACCGGTCTTCTTTAGGGAGTATCAAGCATCAAAATAACAAATGGAACTGTTCGTGTAACAGGGGGTCGTGTGCCCTGTGTTCGGTAGTTTATTACATACGAATGCCGCTCTTTCTAGGTGAACTGCAACAAACACACAAAAGGGATGGTAGTTCAGTGGTGTTCGCGCAGTCGAGTGTCCGATTATAGTTCCATGCGCTCGACAACAAAACACCGCTGTCTTTGTTCGTTAGCAAAGATGGCCGCCGCCACGTGTTCGGTCATAGGAATGATGACCACCCATCCGACCACCTAGAACCTTGTGGTTTCTAAGTGTGAATTCTGTCAATTGGAGGCACACGGCTCCCCTGGGTGGTCCCACTGTTCGGTAGAAGGTTTGACATACGAACAATATAGCTTTAGTCTGTTCTGGAACTCCAATGGTCAAACCAACTTAGTCTTTAATACAAATAGGTAGCTGGTTCTGACATATATTGCATGATCTGCATGTTGTTTAATGGAGCATATCATGTTTTAGAATCCTATGCTTCATGCAACGTGATGTGATTCATGCAGTTGTTTTATGTAACGAATGGGGAATAATGCACTAATCCCATTGGTGTAATCTGGGGGTCTTAATCTCAAACAGAACTAAGACTTACTTGTCCTGTTCTGCTAGAGATTAGTGGGAGTGACACTTTTGAGCAGCAACTGTGACCATTTTAATGTCATGTTTTTCACATTTTGAAATATTTGGATTGGGTTAAGCCAGTTTTAACTTGCCCCCAGCATTCTCAGCCAATCACTGCCATCCAGACTGAAAGAGTTTGGCATTGATAATGCTAATAAAGTCTTCATTCTGCATTATCAATATGGTTGAGGAAGGAAGAAGTCCATTAAACCATTCCTAAACCTTTTTAAAAATAATCGAGGGCACAAGAAAATTCTAGGCAACCTAGCTACAATAGTGATCTATAGAGGTTATATTGCTTAGAGTGTCCCTTTAACCCCTTAAGGACACATGACATGTGTGGCATGTCATGATTCCCTTTTATTCCAGTAGTTTGGTCCTTAAAGGGTTAAACATCTACTACAAGTTTCCCAAGAACTAGAATACCAGTACAGATTTACAAAGATCAGGAGCTATATTGGACTCCATCCAGCATTGGCAGATTGTATGACATTCTATCAATCATATTTAATTTGTGTTAACATTTCCAGCCACACACCAACTGTTGTTATTGTCAGTGACATTATTAGCCTGAATGACTGACGCAAGCTAAACTGCAAGAAATTATTTTATCACCAAAATAGTAGTGTAACGGGAACCCTATTCGCCAGCTAGGGACTTTGTTAGACTAAACTAAGGGCTTTCTGCGATTATGCAAACTGTACACTGATAGATAATGATATTATCCTATTTAACCAGGAATGGTACATTTAATTTTTACTTGTTTTTCAAGCATGTCCCACGTCTATTGATGTCATTGTAACTCAATGAGACTCATTTTCTAAATCTCAGAAGGATAAAAGGCTCCACTGATTCAGCCGGGAATCACACAAATGTCCTCCGCCTACTACGTACAAATACTAATGGAAAGAAAATCATTTAAGAGTTATTTGTCACACTTGTGGTATTCATGAGGTCTCGAGGACTAATGTTATTTGGAGTTTCAATTCCGTCTGTTACGGTTATACAAATTTAATTAAACTCTATTCAAAAATGACATTTTCTACCATGAATAAAGATATTCAGTGGTTAATAAAGAATGTGTGTCATAAGGATGCAGAAAGTAAGGCCAATGTGATATTAAGCTTCCAATACAAGATTGGGTTTCCATATTCATTCACACAATAGCAAATTTGAAAAAAAAACTTGTGCTACAGCCACTGATGGTCAACATTGTTCCATGTGTATTATTGGTCAGTAACAGGATACCTTGAAATCAGGTTTGGAACAGCATTGCACAAAACACTGCACTACCACTAACTGCATAACACACAGGTCTCTTCTCGCTGTTGTCACATCATGCCATGTTCTGCGGAGATGTCTGGCTTTAGTTTCTGGTATCCAGTACTCTTTTTACATTTCTTGTTTAGTTTTTCTTGGTGTTTTGGTTTTTTATTCTATGTCTGGTTTTCTTTATGCTGGGTTTTTCTGGGTTCATTCCTTTATTCCGTCCCTGGAATTCCCAGTCTCCTGGATTCATTTATATGTTTGTTTTATGTTGCCACACCGGTTTGTTTTCCATTTTCCTTTTGTTTCAGCCTGGACCTACAGCACTGTTTCAAGTCTCTGCCCTTTCTTGCAGGAAAGTGCTATTGTGGTTTAGTGTGGTTCTTTTAGCGAACATTAGGCAGTGTAGGACCTGCCAGATATGGGGTACAATGGCGTTGTGGCAGGCTTATGCAATGTATGATCATATAATGTAACTAAATCCCCATACTTTTCATATATAGTGCTTAGTTATTTCTCCTCTTGTTTTGCCTATTATATCTTGTCTTGTTTTATTTTGTTAACCCAGTCCATGTACAGTCCTGTCCTGTCCTGCCCCTGTTTAGTTAATGTTCCCTTATGTATTGTGTACATGTTCTGGGTTTAGCTTCCTATCCTTCTCTGGTTCTGGGTTTTCTCTTAGTTCTGCCTTGTTTTCATGTTTGGTGACTATCCTAGCCTTGCCTTGTTTATGTACTGCATACATGTCTGCTGCAGAGCCCCTCTATCCAGTTCCTGGGAGGTCTGCATATCAAGCTCCTAGTTCCTGGGATCCGCTGTAGCTGCATCAGGGTTGCTCAACACCGGGGGCGTGTGGTTACCCTGCACCAGGCCCTGATAATCCACTTCCACGCTGAATACTCCACTTCTCATCAGGCACTCGGGAGTCCCGGTTTCCGTATCACCACCCGTGACAGCTGTGAGCTAAGGAGTCTTGGGTTAAATCTCGTGAATATTGGCACCTGCACATCCAGAGATTATCCAGACTTACAGAAAATATACAATGAGCTGAAGTGGTCTGGGTGCCTTTAAGCACACACTCAGACACTCACACACACACTCATTGACAAAAACACACACGCACACTGATAGACACACACTGATAGTCACACACAAACTCAATGACCAACAGACTCTCACTGATTTGACACACTCACAAACACACACACACATACATATTAATATTATTAAAATACTTAAATAATTTCCACCCAGCCTCCCTACCTGGCGTGGATCTGTCCCTTGGGTCCAGTGGGGCTGCAGGGAGGCGTGCGGCTGTGTTAGAATCCGAGACGGCGAGGGAGCTGTGATCTCCCTGCTCTGCTCGCGCCTTGCGGACCCTCTCCTCAGTGGCGTCTCTAGGATTCATTTTTAGGGGGGGCACATGGAGAGCCAGGGACAAAAGTAGGGGGGCACATTTAACCGTGCCCTCGCCGCAGTTTGACCCCGCCCCTGTCACATGTTAAGCCCCGCCCCCGACACAAGGTGTTGTTTTTTTTTTTTTTTATTCTTTATTTTTCACAAAAAGAAGTGCATATATGTGGCCATGTATAGGCTTACGCAGAAGCCACAAAAGAAGGGGATATTTATGACGCTGTGCAGGCTTACGCAGAAGCTGCAGTACATTTTCAGATGGGTCAGTTATACAGAAGGGAAGAGTGTTACATCATGTTTAGTTGTATGCTTATTACCGTTTCTAGTCTTTTCTGCAGACCATATGACGCCCTGTGGCTTGCTAAGGCAGCTCTACATGATTTGCCTGATAGAGCTCGCTGTGAGGTCACGTGTCACTTCGATTGGTGTAGTTTTATACAATTGATAGCTAACGAACATGTAAAAAATCATACATTAACCAAAACTTTATCCACGTTGTGGACAGTGATACTGTGAGTTGGCGTGTCTGCTTCCACAGCTCGGATGAGGATCATCGTGTGCCCTTTGGTCATTAGCCCTGAGTGTGTGTTCAGTCCCCTTGTCCACCCTCCCTATTCTCCTGGTATTGTTCCCATAGTTCCCATGTTCTGCCAAATTTTTTGGTGGTGTGCCTGACCAGGGAGGTTAACCTGTCCATATGGTAGTTATCCTTTATCTTTGCTAAGACTAGTGTCAAGGGGGGGGCGTTTCCAGGCAGAGCCATTTTTGGTGCTTTGTTTTTTTAATAATCCCTGGTGGAGGATTCATTATTTTCCACCAGGGATTATTAAAAAAACAAACACATTATCCTTGATACAGGGCCATAGTTGCCAACATTTGAAAAAAATTTCCAAGGACATTTTGCAGCACAGCTATCAATTACTGTATAATATCCCTGGACAGTCAGTGCTCTCTGTATAATACAGGGTTGTTTGTATAATAAATTGGGACAGTCAGTGCTCCCTGTATAGTGCTGCTCTCTGTATAATACAGGTCTGTTTTTGTATAATATCCCAAGACAGAGAGCAGCACTATACAGGGAGCACTGACTGTCCCGGGATATTATACAGGCACAGGCCTGTATTATACAGAGAGCAGCACTATACAGGGAGCACTGACTATCCCGGGATATTATATACACACAGATATGTATTATACAGATTGCTGAGCATATACCCCATTTCCCAATCTCTAGACTACTAGTACCTGTCAACAGCAGCTCCCAGACACGTGTAACAGGGCTAAAGTGTGCAGCAGCTCACACAGATGATTCAGCGGTAAAGTGCACTCGCTGGCAGAGCCAAACTGGGAATCCAAAGCAGCCCTGGAAAAAAAAATTATGCCATTCCTACAAGTCAAAATGTATGTATATATATATTTATATATATATATATAGTACAGTAAGCACACTAGCTCACTGACATGCGCAAATAGGCTTACTGACAGACAAAACTCTCTGACTCACACACAAGCTTACTACAGACAAACTCACTTGTATAAACAGAAGGCTCACTACAAAGAAGTTCAGGGACACACACAAGCTCACTAAAGACAAGCTCACTGACACACACATGCTCACTAAATAGAAGCTCACTGACACACACAAGCAGTACCATTTTAATAGAGTTAAGGGCCCCTGGGCAAAGCAATGCACTGGGGCCCTTCCTACACAACAACTCACAGGAATTTTAATTATTGATAGACTGCTGAGTCTATACACACACACACAGACTGCTGAGTCCATACACACACACAGACTGCTGAGTCCATACACATACAGACTGCTGAGTCCATACACACACACACACAGACTGCTGAGTCCATACACACACACAGACTGCTGAGTCCATACACACACAGACTCTGCTGAGTCCATACACACACAGACTCTGCTGAGTCCATACACACACACAGACTTTGCTGAGTCCATACACACAGACTGCTGAGTCCATACACACACACACACACACACACACAGACTGCTGAGTCCATACACACACACACACACATACAAACTCTGCTGAGTCGGTACACACACAGACTGCTGAGTCCATACACACACACACACAGACTGCTGAGCCCATACACACACACACACACAGACTGCTGAGTCCATGCACACACATACACACACACAGACTGCTATGTCTATACACACATATACACACACACAGACTGCTGAGTCCATACACACACACCCAGACTGCTGAGTCCATACACACACACAGACTGCTATGTCCATACACACATATACATACACACACACAGACTGCCGAATCCATACACACTCACAGACTGCTGAGTAAATACACACACACACACACACAGACTGCTGAGTCCATACACACATATACACACACACAGACTGCTGAGTCCATACACACACACAGACTGCTGATTGTTTGTGGGGCAGTGTGTGTATGGGGACAGTGTTTGTGGGACAGTGTGTGTATTGGGACAGTGTTTGTGGGGCAGTGTGTGTATGGGGGCAGTGTGTGTATGGGGATAGTGTTTGTGGGGCAGTGTGTGTATGGGGGTCAGTGTGTGTATGGGGACAGTGTGTGTATGGGGGACAGTGTGTGTATGGGGGACAGTGTTTGTGGGGAAGTGTGTGTATGGGGACAATGTTTGTGGGGAAGTGTGTGTATGGGGGCAGTGTGTGGTATGGGGGGGCAGTGTGTGTATGGGGGTAGTGTGTGTAATGTGGGGCAGGTATGGGGACAGTGTGTGTATGGGGGGCAGTGTGTGTGTATGGGGACAGTGTTTAATGGGGCAGTGTGTGTAATGGGGCAGTGTGTGGGGGGGGCAGTGTGTGTAATGGGGGGGCAGTGTGTGTAATGGGGGGGAAAGGAGGCTTTTAAATAATATTTTTATTTTTTTTATTTAATAAAACAAATATCCTATGTCCCCCCTCCCTTCTTACCTTTACTGGGGAGGAGGGGGGACATATTTCGATCCCTGGTGGTCCCAGTGGTGATTCCCTGGTGGTCAGGTGGTGAGAGTGAACTCTAGCCCGCGCTCCCGGGCTAGAGTTCACTCTCGCGAGATTTGGAGTGTTGCCGTGGTAACCGCGGCAACGCTCCAAATCTCGAGCGAGGAGGACCCGGAGGAGCTGCAGACTGAGCTCCGGGTCCTCCCTCTCCCTCCCTCCCCTGCCGGCTGTCAGCACGGTGCCTGCGGACCGGGGAGGGAGATCTCTGATCTTCCTCCCCGGTCCGCAGGCACATTGCAGGGCTGGCAGGGGAGGGAGGGAGAGGGAGACCGGCGGATTTCTCGGGGGGGGGCAATTGCCCCGTTGCCCCCCCCCTGGATCCGCCAATGACACAGACTGCTATGTCCATACACACACAGACTGCTGAGTCCATACACACACACAGACTGCTGAGTCCATACACACTCACAGACTGCTATGTCCATACACACATATACACACACACAGACTGCTATGTCCATACACACACAGACTGCTGAGTCCATACACACATATACACACACAGACTGCTGAGTCCATACACACACACACCGACTGCTGAGTCCATGCACACACACAGACTGCTATGTCCATACACACATATACACACACAGACTGCTATGTCCATACACACACAGACTGCTATGCCCATACACACACAGACTGCTGAGTCCATACACACATATACACACACAGACTGCTGAGTCCATACACACACAGAGACTGCTGAGTCCATACACACACACACACAGACTGCTATTTCCATACACACACACAGAGACTGCTATTTCCATACACACACACACCAAGCATACCTGTCACTGGAGGCTGTTGCTGGGGGTCAGACAGCCATCTTCTGCAGCATGGTCTGCTGCTTTACGGCGGGGGCGGGCTTATGTACAGGGCGGGGCTTATGTGCGGTAGGCAGGGCCTGTGCCGGGGAGCCTGTCAGTGCTCCCTCCAGCCCCAGCAGCGTTCTAGCTGCTCTGCCCTGCATTCCCTCGGGCTGTGACACACTGTTACAGCCTGAGGGAATATAATTGAAGAACATGGCCAGCAAGTTGCCGGCATTTGGGAGGGGTAAAAGGGGGGGGCACAGCATGATGTAGGGGGGACCATGGCCCTCTCTGCCCCCCCCCCCTATCCCCCACTGCCTCAACTGAAGCTGCAATATGATGTCATATTCCGGCTACCGCAGCAATAGTAAACAGCGTGCGAGGTAGCAGAGCAGGGAGATCACGGCTACCTCACCGCCTCAGATTCCAATATAGCTGCACGCCAGAGTGTCCATATGGTGGGGGGGAGCAAAGGAGACGCCTGAGTTGGTCTTTTGGGGTCTAGCTTGCCTTGGGCTAAATACACCACTGCCCATAACATATAAGAAAAACAACAAAAAAAGTTACTTGCGGAGTATCCCATATCCCTATGTATATTTAAATAACTGGAGGTTTATTTTAATGGTCATTAAAGTGCACGTCAAAGGCAAAACTCCTAGGTGAGTCCTACGCTAACAATTCACCTTGCTTCTTTCAGCTAAAAAGCAATATCTCTAATGACAGAGAGGGGTACTTGTTCTAAACCCTACACACATTGCCTTAAGCAATGGTCCAATTTAGCAACCCATACAGCGGGAAACACTCTTGATCTTGCCTTCACCAACCTCTGTACTGCCTCTAATCTCTCCAATATTCCTTTTCCTCTATCTGACCACCATCTGCTAACTTTTGACATTGGCATACCTAAGACCCAATTGACACCACCATCTGAACATCACTCTCACAGAAACCTCCAATGTCTTGACCTAGAGCATTTCTCCACTAATCTCCAAGCTCTCCTTTTACCTATCTCAAACCTCACCTGTCCTAGTTCTGCAACCTCCTTCTACAATTCCACCCTCTCCTCTCAACTAGACATCATGGCACCTTGTACATTTAAACGCCGCAGGCGCCCACAACAACAACCCTGGCACACCAAGCTCACTCAATACCTTAAAAAATGCTCCAGAACTGCTGAACGCTGTTGGAGAAAGTCTCACTGTGCATCTGACTTTCTCCACTATAAATTTAGGCTGAGCTCATACAGCTTGGCTCTTTCCTCTGTAAAAGGTAATTACTTCAATACCCTCATAACCACACTCTCCCGCGAACCCAAACGAATATTTCACACATTTAACTCTCTTCTTCACCCTGCTGTTGCTCCTCCACCTACTAACTTGACCTCCTCAGACTTTGCAACTCACTTCACTGACAAGATCTCTACAATCAGAGAAGAGATCTCTCATATTTCTTCTTCCCCTTACAATACTTCCCCTAACTTCACTCCCTCTGCTGTTCTATGTTCATTCGCACCTGCTACATTGGAAGAGGTTTCTGCTCTGCTCCAGTCCTCCCGCCCCACCACCTGCTCCATAGATCCAATTCCCTTGCATCTCATTCGTACTCTGTCTTCTTCTCTTTCTCCACCTCTCACTAAAATTCTCAATCTCTCTCTCCCCTCTGGTATATTTCCATCGCCCTTCAAACATGCAACTGTAACCCCAATTCTAAAGAAGCCCAATCTTGACCCTAACTCCCCATCCAACTATCGTCCTATCTCGCTATTGCCTTTTGCATCCAAGATCCTTGAAAGAATTGTGTATGCGAGATTGACAGACTTCGGTGCTACCATCAGCTCCACCATGTACTGTCCGTACTCCCACCTCTGATGCTCGCCTTCAAGATTTCTCGAGGGCTGCACCGTTCCTGTGGAACTCGCTTCCCTCCTCTGTTAGATGCTCACCCAGTCTCCACTCCTTCAAAAAATTGTTAAAAACCCACTTCTTCAAAAAAGCGTATCAATTAAACTGTTAATAGCTCCTGACTGATTCCTCTTCTGCAACTGTCACTAGTCTAATACTATCTAATACTATCCTTACCTTTTATGTCACTTTACCCCACTCCCTCTAGCAGATAAGCTCATTGAACAGGGCCCTCAACCCCTCTGTTCCTGTGTGTCCATCTTGTCTGGTTACAACTACATGTCTGTTTGTCCACCCATTGTAAAGCACTGCGGAATTTGATGGCACTATATAAATACCATAATAATAATAATAATAATAATAATTAGTAACAACCCCTGGATGTTGGGCTAAGGTAACACCCCAGGATGTACTTGAAAACCAGAGTAATCTGAACATACCTTTCCTGGTTAAATACTTTGTTATTATTATTAACCCTTAATAGGGAACACATGAGGTGGGTGGTAGCACTGTAACGTGGCTGTGTAATATAAAAGCAAGAACACATATACAAAATTAAGCTCTACGCTGAAACTCCCATTACTCCTGAGTAGCAGCAATGACTATAGTACACATCACTCCCAATAAATAGAACCAAAAAAAGTTACCGGCTTAATATTCCAAAAAGATTATTCAGGGTTATTTACTAAAGAGAATTCAAGGTGAATTTCACATTTAATCCCTCAAGGACGGAAACATTTGTACAAATTCCGATCAAAACAAAATAAAACCAAAACCTGGAATTTGTGCCACATGTTCTTCAACCATATTTTAACCCTTTCATATTAAGTGCATCCACACTTATTATATATCATTTTGTTCAGGAGAAGCAAGGCTTTGTTTCACATCAAATATTTATATATAGAACACAATATAATATGAATAAAATCTAAAAAAAAAAAAAGTGTGAGAAATTAAGGCATTATGTTATTTTTCAAGTTCTACGTGACATTTTAACTGTGAATGTCATTATACAGTTATTCTCTACTGCAATAAAAGACACGTATTTGTATTCAGACGAGTCTCACGAGTGCAACAGGACCCCCCATGTACAGGTTTTATGGGGATTTAGAAACTTACAGGGGCCTGGTTAGACACATACAATATAATTCCCTACGGGCCGTAACTTTACCGGTTCCTATTATGGGTATTAACGACACAATTCCCCCCTCCTCCCCATCTACGGTAACTTGTAAACAAACCCGAGGTTAGTGTATGTAACACCGAGTGGGAGGTAAATCCCTATAGGGGTATGGTAACTTCAATCAAATCTCATAATTTAAGTAGTGACCCCGTTCCTATATGGGATAGTTCTGTTAGTTGCCAAACAATGTGTTTCTTTCATAATGATAGCATAACCTCTGACATTGAATAACCAGTTGTTATTAGTGCTCTCTTGTCTGTATGTGACCTACTGTAATGTTGAATGTCAAAATAAAGAATTTAAAAAAACAATGCCCAGTCTTTTTTTAGTTGCCACTTAGTCACAAACCCTGGCCAAAGTTAGCATTCAAATCTGTTTTTTAAATTTTTCACGAAAAAACTGCCTTTTTACCAATAATATCATCAGCATTGTACAATTTACTGCTGTAAAACACTTGTATTTGTGTTCAGCGACATCTCATGAGTACACAGTTTTTAAATTTGCCAGATTGGTTATGTTGCCTTTGAGAGAACATGGCAGCCCACGAATGAGAATTGCCGCAATCATGGCATACCATTTGAATAAGTAGACAACCCAAGGTATTCAAAATGGGGGTACAGTTTGTTTTAGTAGCCACTTAGTCACAAACCCTAGCCAAAGATAGCGTTCATATTTGTTTTTGCATTTTTACACAAAAACTGCACTTTCGCTGATGATATCATTGTCATGATACATTTTACTGTTTTGAAATACTCATATTTGTTTTCGGTGAAGTCTACGGAGTACAACAGTAACCCCTATGTACAGGTTTTATGGTGTTTTGCAAATTCAATTCTGTGGACTTTCTGCCTGGGTTGTCAGGCAGATCTCTCAAATTATAATTCATAAAAATCACTTAATTATGTAAAAATAATAGAAAAATATTACGTAGAATTTATATATATATATATATATATATATATATATATTTATATAAAAATATATATAAAAATATATATAAAAATATATACGCAAATGGCAGATGGACCTACAGCAACCCTGTCCACGATATTTATGTACTAATAATTTTTTCCATGTTGGTTAGAATGGAACAGGCTGTATCATTGAGCCGCTGAATGAGCTGGCCCTTGACATGTGTTTGAAATGTCACCCCTGGTGGGTTTGGTCCCAGGATAAATTAAAACTGGGACAGAAACCAAAACGTAGAACTAACCAGGCAAAACTCAAGACAGTTGGTTGCTCTGTAGTGATTTATGACTTTATGTCAAAAAATAAAACACTACCTACCAACCTACCTAGTTTTATGCAAACTTAGTGAGCTCCAATCCAAATAAAATAACTGCAAGAGTTAAAAACAGTTACCTTTCTTTAGATAGTGAAATCAAAATGAAAATACACATGCCACTATTCCACAGCTGATTTTCACTGCTAGCAAAACTATGCATCCTGGGGGGCGCAATGTATGGTGACCTTCACAAGGAGAGTGCCCAGGGAGAGATTATAAGGAGTAATAAGAGGAGTTATGGGGGAAGGTTAAATGGAATAATAGAAGTCATAGAGAGATGTTATATGGAGTAATAGGAGCAGTTAGAGAGAGAGGTTATATGGAGTAATAGGAGTAATATAGAGAGGTTATTTGGCGTATTAGGAGGAGTTATAGGGAGAGGTTATATGGAGTAATAGGAGGAGTTATAGAGAGAGGTTATATGGAGTAATAGGAGGAGTTATAGGGAGAGGTTATACGGAGTAATAGAAGGAGTTATAGGGAGAAGTTATATGGAGTAATAGGAGGAGTTATAGAGAGAGGTATATGGAGTAATAGGAGGAGTTATAAGGAGAGGTTATATGGAGTAATAGGAGGAGTTATAGAGAGAGGCTATATGGAGTAATAGGAGGAGTTATAGGGAGAGGTTATATGGAGTAATAGGAGGAGTTATAGGGAGAGGTTATATGGAGTAATAGGAGGAGTTATAGGAAGAGGTTATTTGGCATATTAGGAGGAGTTATAGGGAGAAGTTATATGGAGTATTAGGAGGAGTTATAGAGAGAGGTTATATGGAGTAACAGGAGTTATAGAGAGGTTATATGGAGTTATAGGAGGAGCAGTGGCGGATCCAGGTGGGGGGGCAACGGGGCAAAAAAAAACGAGGTTCTCCCTCTCGGCCTCTCCCCTGCCAGCACATGCAGGCGCCAGCCCTACAATGTGCCTTCATGGACCGGACAGGGAGATCAGAGATCTCCCTCCTCGGTCCGCAGGCACTGGGCAGCTGGGAGGGAGAGAGGACCCGGGAGCTCTTACCTGCAGCTCCTCTGGGTCCACGGCAACGCTTCAAATCTCAGGAGAGTGAACTCTAGCCCTGGAGCGTGTGCTAGAGTTCAACTCACCACCACTGGGACCACCAGGGAATCCCCACCGGACCACCAGAGATCCAGAAATGTCCCCCCTCCTCCCAGTAAAGGTAAGAAGGGAGGGGGAACATAAATGAAAATTTATATTAATTAAATGAATAAAATAAAAAAGCATATTATAAAAAAAGCCCCCCCCCAGCCTTATCACATACACTCACACCCTGCACACATATATACTGCCCCCCCATACACACACATACACTGTCCCCCATATACACACACTGTCCCAGACACACACACACACTGCCCCAGACACACATACACTGCCCCTCATACACACATTGCCCCCCATACACACACTTCCCTACACACACATACACTGGCCCAGACACACATACACTGCCCCCATATACACACACTGCTCCAGACACACATACACTGCCCCCCATATACACACACTGCCCCCCATATACACACACACTGCCCCAGACACACATACACTGCCCCCCTATACACACACACTGCCCCAGACACACACACACACACACTGCCCCAGACACACACACATACACTGCCCCCATACACACACATTGCCCCCCATACACACACTGCCCTACACACACATACACTGGCCCAGACACACACACACTGCTCCCAGACACACATACACTGCCCCCATACACACACACTGCCCCCCATACACATACACCGGACCACCAGGGATCCAGAAATGTCCCCCCTCCTCCCAGTAAAGGTAAGAAGGGAGGGGGAACATAAATGAAAATTTATATTAATTAAATAAATAAAATAAAAAAGCATATTATAAAAAAGCCCCCAGCCTTATCACACACACTCACACCTTACACACATATATAGCCCCCATACACACACATACACTGTCCCCCATATACACTCACTGCCCCAGACACACATACACTGTCCCCATATACACACACTGTCCCAGACACACACACACACTGTCCCAGACACACACACACACTTCCCCAGACACACATACACTGCCCCCCATACACACACATTGCCCCCCATACACACACTACCCTACACACACATACACTGGCCCAGACACACATACACTGCCCCCATATACACACACTGCTCCAGACACACATACACTGCCCCCCATATACACACACTGCCCCAGACACACATACACTGCCCCCTATATACACACACTGCCCCAGACACACACACACACACACTGCCCCAGACACACATACACTGCCCCCCATACACACACATTGCCCCCCATACACACACTGCCCTACACACACATACACTGCCCCAAACACACACACTGCTCCCAGACACACATACAGTGCCCCCATACACACACACTGCCCCCCATACACATACACTGCCCCAGACACACATACACTGCCCCCATACACACACACACTGCCCCAGACACACATACACTGCCCCCCATATACACACACTGCCCCAGACACACATACACTATCCCCACACACATACACTGCCCTACACAAACATACACGCCCCCATACACACATACACTGCTCCCCCTCACACACACACACTGACCCCACACACACACACACACTGCCCCACACACACACACACTGGACCTCTACACACACACACTGCCCCATACATACACTGCCCACATACACTGCCCCTACACACACACATTGCTCCCACATACAATAGCCACACACTGCCCCCACACACACACACTGCTCCCCACACACATTGCCCCACACAAACATACACTGCCCCATACATACACTGCCCCAGACACACACAAGCACACTGCTCCCCCCCCACACACACACACACAGCCCCCCACACATACACACACTGCCCCCATACACACACACACTGCCCCACATACAAACACACTGCACACACACATACACTGCCCCCCATACACATACACTGCCCCCCATACACACATTGCCCTACACATACCCTGCCCCCATACACACATTGCCCTACACATACACTGCCCCCTATACACACATACACTGCAACTGTCACACACACATATTGACCCACACACACACTGCCCCCCAACACACACTGCACCCCTGACATACACTGCCGCCCTCACTCACACACTGCAACCTTCACACACACACACTGCTCACACACTGTCCCCCTCACATACACACACTGCACCCCTCACACACTGCACCACTCACACACACCACTGCTCCTATGCCCTATAACAGCCCCATTTCCCAGCAGACCTCAGGTAAGTTGTCAAACTGCTCTTAAACGGTTTGACTATTTACTCTGGGAGGCGGTCCCGGCACTATTGGCACCATAACCACTACACTGAGCTGTAGTGGTTATTGTGTCTGGATTATTTCTTTAAGTGCCCCTCCCGAGATCAGGCTCTGGATCCGCCACTGAGGAGGAGTTATAGGGAAAGGTTATATGGAGTGCTAGGAGGAGGTTATATGGAGAAGTTATAAGGAGGTTATATTTAGTAGTAGTACGATGGACACATTACGTATTTTGGGGAGATGTAGTGGACCCCTGTTACGCAACTCAAGTATCTCCGCTAGCTTCCCTGCTTTGTACCGCAGAATACAGTTTAGTGAGTACAGCCAGTCACTTAAACACCAGTTGAAACTTGATGAAAAGTGAAATTAAAAACTGCTTAATTGTATAAAAACAGACACATTTAGCCAGACCAGGTATATAGTGAACCTGTAAGGGGCGATTAGGCAAACAAAGGGTGTACCCATCAGTTCCAAGACAAATATGATCAGGTCTGAGCCCAATGTAATCCTTCACACCCTGGAACCTCTGGTCCCTGGTGCCAGCAAGTCTGGGGCTCCTGATCCCCCTTAGTTCATAATACCCCCATAAATCAATATACCTTCAAAGAGCACATCCTCCCAGCTACCCACTGGTAGCTGGAGTTGTTTAACTAGCTGTGTCTGAGTTCCGATCCACTGAATAGTCCAACTGGTGTTCTGAGTCCTTGGTCGGGGTCCGTAAAAGGGAAATTCTGCCAATGCATCTTAGGTACTCTACCAGGCAAGGAAGGAGACCACAGGGTAGTGAAAATAGTCTTTTTAGCAATGTTTATGCAGTTCTGTTGTAGGTGCTATTGGGCAATATAAAGAAATATATTTAATCTTATTAAATGTTTAAACTGAATTTAGTTTCAAGCCTCCTACATGCAGTCCCTAAAATGCCATTAAATACTATTATTTCTCTACTTTCCACAGGAAGTGTCAGTTCAGGACAAGCGAGCCAGGAAAGTCTGTTAATCCTAGTTTTGTGCTTGGAACCAGACCCAAATCTCCTGAGCCAAAAGGTGAATGAAGACTGGATGTACCTGAACCCTGGAAGATTAACCCCTGCACAGCCACAGAGTCATGGCACCTACTATATAATTTTGCTGGAGGAGCAGTAGACCGTAAATGACCTGATATCCTTTAATTTGCAGAGATTGCGAAATAATGCCATTTTGGCTTAATAATAAGCTGCTGCTCAGAATGAGGGTTTTTTTTCTGACGTATCACAGGATCTGCTTAGTGTTTTGCAGGCTCCCCAGGTCTGTCAACTTTACACACTTTATCCAGGGCACTGAATCAGGGGTCAAGTTACCAAATTGTGAAATCACAGACACATTATTCATGCACACACGCGCACACACACAAGCTTTCTACTTAACTTGTATAAACGTAGAAAACAATCATACTTACATAGTATACACATTGTACAGGCACAGATCACACATGCACACAAACACTGCGCGCACTCTGCACACAAGTGACACTCATAGAAACACGTATATAAATCGTGCACACTATTTGCATTGCTGCCAAAGTAAACACATGGTTAACAGACAGGCGGCCGCAAGAACAACAAGTAGAGAAAGCGAGAAGGAAAGCACAGACTGATACACTATCAACAATTCCTCTACTAAGCACAGTCTGTAATCATAGACGACTTTTGTTGGAGTTAACGTATTAACCCTATCCCTCCCACTACCATTCCACTGATTCACCATAAGCCCACTCCGTCTCATAAATGCCTCAAGCCCCCTGCCAGTAGGGATTTAATAATTCAGACTCTATTTCCAGAATGACTGCAGGAGGCTTTCCATTTCAAACAGCTTCTGTTTCCATAAGAGGATATTTCTCCTGCCATCCCTCCCCGTTAACTCCTTGCTGCCCACCTAACACTACCACTTTAATATCTACCTTTTAATGTATCAGACTTGCATTCCGCTTCCATCCAGTAACCAGCTTGGTCCTTCATCACGGGTTCTTTATAGTAACACTCATCATTCTGTGATTCCCATGGATCTGTATACCTTACTTTAAAGGGTTAGCCCACCATGACCACTTCAGTGATTTGAAGTGGTCATGGCGCCTGGAGTCTGTAC
Organism: Pelobates cultripes; assembly: GCA_933207985.1. Taxonomy (NCBI): domain Eukaryota; kingdom Metazoa; phylum Chordata; class Amphibia; order Anura; family Pelobatidae; genus Pelobates; species Pelobates cultripes. Next base: position 224,891,629 of record OW240917.1, on the reverse strand, counting down.
GTGCAGCGGTTTGCTTTGAAACACAACACATACAAATTGTAACCCCTCCTGGAGATGTAACTCCACCTACGTTAGCATCATTGAGGTGCCATTAGCCAGCCCGGAACAAGAGTATAATGTTAATTCTGTGCAAATGTTCGTATACAGTGTGCCATTCACTGGTTGAGAGCGGTCAGCTGTGGGATCTGTTTTTGGCATCAGCAGCTCTGCAGAAGCTGTGAGCACCTCAGCAAAGGGGAAAGGAAACTCGGATTCCAACAGGGACCCAGTTTAGAGGTCAAACCGTTAAACAGATAAATTGTTTTCCCCATTATCAGGGAATCGGGCCAGGTTACTGCGGACATCATAACCACTATAACAGGCTGAAGTAATCCTTTAAGCACTTCACTGGCTGGCTGATTGTTTGTTTTGTTTCCAGTGTACATACACCCACCAAGTATGAGAGTGGTGAGCAAAGTCAGTAACTAAAAAACAGTTCATTTATATATAAAGGATACATAACAATGAACCATTTATAGTGCGATTGAAGGGTTCTAGAAACTTTATAATAAATCAAGAGACAGACACTCGAGTGGTGTAAGAATATCTATAGAACTCTAAAATAACATTATATTCCCCAAATATATTCTTCTGTAACGTTACGTTACATTAACTTGGTTTGAGTTAAATTTCTGCAATCCTGCCCTTAATCTAACTCCCCTCTCTTTAGGGAAATTCGAGAAAAGGAACTGCGGAGAGTGAATTGCACCGTCTCTGTCTCCCCATCTCCTCTACTTGTCAAATTGTTATCTGGCGACAGATTGAATTAATTGCGGCAGCTGCAAATAGCCATTGCTGCCCGGAGATGTAACTCCCACTAATCTCGGGCAGGCCAGGGCATGTATGTCCTTGTTCTGCACTGAGATTAGTGGCCATTGCACTGCATGTTGGCTGTCACACTGTACGTTACAGTCTTAATACCTTTCTTATTAGACACAATTTTGTTATTAGAAGCTTAAGAGGAACCACTCTTTATCATGTCTAAATCTGATCTCCTAAATGTCTGCAGTTCTGAAATTCTCTTAGTCCAATACAATTGGGTTTTACATGATGCTGCAGTTGTCTCTATACTGTATGTACATTACTTATATAGAACTAAAAAGGACAGGAGAAAGTAGAGGGACTGAGAAGGAATCTGTGGAATCTATTTATCAGTCACCTCCAGGCAGGTTTAGAAGGATATTCTCTGGTTCTGAGTTAGCAGAAGGGAGGGAGACAGAGAGCACCACTGTGTGAAGAGAGTGAGTTAAAATCAGAGAGACTGACTGCTGTGTGAAGAGAGTGAGTTAAAATCAGAGAGACTGACTGCTAGCGAGCAGGGAAAGGCAGAGAGTGAAGGCTGAGGGAGGTACCAAGGTTATAAAGAGACAAGGAAGGAGAGTCAAAACGTGTGACAAAGCTGGGAGAAAGAAGGAGAGGGACGTTGATAACACATCGTGAAAGTGAAAAGTTATAAAAGACGTACCTAGGAAGAGAGGAGATTAAAAGAGTAGCAATTAAGAAATACCTAAAAGGTTCTGTCAAACACAGAGTTGCAGGTAACAAAGCGAAGAAGAGACATTAAAGAAAAGAGGTCTTCAGAGTTGAGTGTCAGTAAGGAGTTTTGTGGTCATCCAAGGAATGAACCCTACTTTCTGATTTACAAACCCAGTGATGGAGCCCAAGGGAAGGAAGAAGATCCAGTTCTCGGTATCTGCACCCCCAACCCAGTTGGACCCTCGGTCAGTGGAAATGGTGAGTACTGAGTTGTGTCACCTCCATGTCATCTGTGTTGGATCCTCTTACAATATCGTTGATGTTAGTCTTCTTGGGCGTATTCACTAAACTGTCGTAAACTGAAACCCGGATGGAAAAGTTTAGGCAAAAGTAGCCTAGCTGTGACTTAAACGAAGTTGGAGAATTCTTTCAAATCAGCTGTTTTGACAAATGTCAAATTTTCCCTTCAGATTAAAATCTACTTAAATTCAGAGTTTAGTGAATGAACCTCCCTGTAGTTTTTTCAACTTCAAGCATTGTAGGTCAACCTTAAAGATATTTCTCATTAAAAATAATTGATTGATACTAATGATGTTATATGAATACAATACATATTTGCTTGCACCAGCTATTGTGGCAGTGCAAACTTGGCTGTTCACACTTTCCACGAATAAAATAAAGAATTGAAAAAAATAAATAATAATAATTGATTGATTTATTCTAAAACATTGAGATTAATCCGATGATCTATTATTTACCCTTACATAGCAATGTTAGAGTGTCAGCTCTTTAGACAATTTTTCATTTTCCAAAATTTGATTGTTTCTTATATTCCCATATTTCACAGGGTTTTTTTTTTTGTTACTCAACCTCACATACCCCTTACCAACATGTTAAATGTTTTGCTAAAATATTTCTTCTAAACTTTTTTTTTTCTTGCCAAGGGTAATAGAGTCCTTTACCTCTGCCCTCCAGCGTGGGTGCTGACTGGCACACATCAGTTTAACGCTCCACACCAGCTTAGCAATAAAGGGAAACATCACTGTAGTACAAATTTACTGTGACATTAAGAATCTGGGGTTTACTCGCTAAACAGTGAATTCTACTAAACTGAACACTGAATTACAAAAACTAAGCTAAAATAGACCAGCTGCGACTGTAAAAGTTGGCCAGTTTTTCCAACTATTTTTTACCCAAAAGTTTGCAATTTGGTTGTCAACTCGCTACAGATCACTATTTAGTGATTAAACCCCAAGTTGTGGCAATAACTAAGTTGGAGAATTTTGTTTAAATTTTGCAGATTTTTTTAATTCACCACCGCTCACTCCCCAGTTATGTCTGCTTAATCACTAGTACTGTCTGCTCACTCACTAGTAATGTCTGCTCACTAGGTATTGCACACCTGTGTGATTATAAACCGGTTAATCGCATATTGCATGAAATCACTGAGGATATGTCTGCTCAGAAAAAAATGTGCGCTCTTTTTTTTTTTTTTTTTTTTACATCCTGGATGGAAGGGATATGATTTGCACAACCTGCTATGGCTGTGCTAGTGTTTATCCCATGTGTAGTTATTTCACAGGGTAATGTGTGTGGCTGGCTAGGGGTAGAGTACTAGGAAACAGGGGAGATGGGGATAGTACAACAGTGTGTATAGTGAGGGGAACAAGGTAAGCAGGGTTAATCACTGTAATAAGAATTACAAATCAGGGTTATTCTCTAAACCAGGCTTCCCCAAACTCCGGCCCTCCAGATGTTGCTGAACTTCAACTCCCATGATTCTCAGCCTACCTACTTCATTCATAGAATCATGGGAGTTGTGGTACAGCAATATCTGGGGGGCCAGAGTTTGGGGAAGCCTGATCTAAACTCTAAGTTTTAGCAAATTAAATCAGAAATCAGAATTGCAAAATTGTGACTAGAAAAGAGCAGGTAAACAGTTTTTGCCTAAATTTTGAAACTCTGAGATTAGTGAATAACCAGGTCAAGTGTGCATTGTTTTTAATTTTAGACCAAAGAGGTCAAATTTAAAAAGATTTTGAGTCCGCTATGTTTTCAGTTCCCCTTTATTGACCCATCCAGTATCTGTATTTAGTTAGACATGTATATCTAGAGTTTTGTCTCTAACTAACCCAGGAAATGTGTAAAATGTCTAATTGCAGCAAGTTTAGTTAAAGGGACACTATGGTCACTAAACCAACTATAGCTTAATGTAGTAGTTCTAGTGTCTATAGCCTGTCCATGCACAGTTTTTAATGTAAACATTGCCTTTTTAGAAAAAAGGCAGTGTGTATATTACTGCCTAGTAACACCTCTAGTGACAGTCCCTAAGACGGCCACTAGAGATGCTTCTTGGGTCTTTGTTGCACAATGTGCATGGAGAAACAAATGGAAACTGCGCCCTTTATACAATACAAATGTACGTACTCGAGTCCTTATGGTCGTAGTTTTCAATAAACCTCAAAGAGAATTTTTTTTTCAAATGATAGTGTAGTATTGTAAGTACTTAAAAATATAAAAAGCAAAAAGATAAATGCAAACTCACATTTACCAGAGCTTTTACAGAGCTCTACTGTTGTTGCGCCTAGACGGAATGATCCCCGTCTCTGCATTGGTTTGAAGTAGTCGGCCTTTTAGCGTCCTCAAACAGATAACATGTAGAAACATAGAAATCCTTATAGTGTAGTATATTACAATATTTTAAAGGAAAATGAATAAGTGCAAGGTAGCGTACTCACATGTACTAGAGCGTCCCTCGCTCTAGGTTTAAAGCATAGGTGGTATAATCCCCACCATAGGATATGATGACAACCAGGAAATTAAATATAAAATAAAAATGTATCTAAGAGTGATAAAAGTATAGTAACTATTTATTGTACATAAAAACAATAAAACAGAATATATATAAAACTATCACTCTGTAGAAAAGTCCATAAAAAGTCCACTTTACGCGTTTCACCTAAAAAAGCTTCCTTAGAAGTGTGTGGGGAAATGTGCATGGAGACGCTGCCAGTAGGGATGGAGACGCATGGAGACGCTGAACGTTCCAGATTCAATGCATCTCTATGAGGAGATGCTGATTGGCCAGCGCGGCGTACATGCTGTACATGCGCATGCCATATATGTGCAATAGCCTCCTAGTGTTTTCCTATGGGAAAGAACTGGATTGGCTGAGATCATCTCATTTGATGATCTTAGCCAAGGAGGCCGATCAGAGGTGAGGCCAGCTGCAATGAGACTGGTGAAGCACTGAAAAAAGGTGAGTTTTACACCTTTTTAATGGTGGCAAGACACCTAAACAGCACATGTGACTTATAGTGTCAGGAATACATGTTTGCATTGCAGACACTATAGTGTTTTTGTGAAGTGACACTCTGGGCACCATAACAACTTCATCTGAATGAAGTTGATCTGGTGCCTGGTTGTACCTTGCACCATCTTATTTTAAGCATTAGGAATCACACACTTGTATTCCTATAGCCATACTGTCCTTGTGAGTGATCCTCTTTAGCCCATAAAGTATATATTGCAGTATATATTTTAAAAAAGGATTTTACTTACCTTTTGTCTAGTGCCGAGACTCCCTTGGCAGTGTTGCCTGTGCCTCCTCCTGCAAAGTCATCCGGCTCTCTCTGTGAAGGTTCAATCCACTGTTCCTCATACAGGAGGACTGGGGACTAATGTACATGCTTGGCGAGTGTCATGCGCACATCCTTATGCTCAGTGGCGTACACACAATCCATGCGGTTTGCCGCGCAGGCTGTGGCCGCAAAACATGGTGGCTGGTGCCCGGTCGCAGGGCAGCCGAGCCCCCTCGGGCGACGGCTCGGTTGCAGCTGCGACCCCTATATGTACGCCACTGCTTATGCTTCTCATAGTAAAGCACTGAATTCAATGCTTTCTTATGAGTTGCATTTGGTCACATGACTGAGTTCCACTCAGTTGTTCTAATCCAGGTGGAGCGCCTCTAGTGGCTGTCAGGAAGACAGCACAAGAGGTGTGTTTAAACCTGCAATGGAAACGTGGCTGTTTCTTTAAAACTGCATAGCTTTGCATTGCAAGGTTAAAATGTAACAATGTAATGTCTGCACTTGCTAGCTCTTAACTCTGTCTTCTGGTTAGGTCTGAGGTTTTAACAAAGAAGGTACCTGTCTCACGCAGTGTTTTGAATGGAATGTTAGTGTCTGCACATTCTATCACGAACACATGTTCCTTCCTGGGCTTTCACATTGAAGCCTCATACATAGCTGGAAGATGTGGGGATGAGATGATGACTCTGTCTTCACAACTTTGGAGTTAAACTGGTGCTCATGGGGTTCCTTTAATTGAGTTCTGTGGATCGGCGGTAGACGACATATAGCTTGCCAGCTCTTCTGAAGAATAGACTCTCATGATGCTCAACCAACCACATGACACATGGGACTTTTATTTTTGATCACACCTGGAGTTTGCCTTGCTCAATATTATAAATGTAAAATATATCAAATGAAACTTGCATCCCTGCTTAAGTTTTGATTCACACAACAGGAACATGGGGCATGTATGTTTGACACATACAACAGAGCAGGAGAATTGTTAAAATTACAGTAAAGGCTATTTTTTTTTTACCTCTGACTGAGGATTTTGAACATTATGGGAAACATTGCTCAAGTACCCATTACACTACTTCCTCTGATGTCACTGGCTCAGACATAAAACAGCGTGTCTGGCCATCTGCTAACCTGCACCTGCAATGGGTGTGGGCATGATTTCACGCCCCGTGTAACCTCAAGGATCAGCTACTTGCATGCAAGTACCAAGAGACGTGGACGTTTGTCAGACAGGTTTGTGTGCCAAGAAATAGGTCTTTTACATACACAAAAGGCCTATTACTCTCAAATAATGTTCACAAGCCGAGATAATCCATTCACCTCACAGGTGTGGCATATCAAGATGCTGATTAGACAGCATGATATTGCATAGGTGTGCCTTAGGCTGGCCACAATAAAAGGCCACTCTAAAATGTGCAGTTTTACTCTATCGGTGAGGTCAGAAGACCAGTCAGTATCTGGTGTGACCACCATTTGCCTCACGCAGTGCAACACATCTCCTTCGCATAGAGTTGATCAGGTTGTTGATTGTGGCCTGTGGAATGTTGGTCCACTCCTCTTCAATGGCTGTACGAAGTTGCTGGATATTGGCAGGACCTGGAACACGCTGTCGTATACGCCGATCCAGAGCATCCCAAACACGCTCAATTGGTGACATGTCCGGTGAGTATGCTGGCCATGCAAGAACTGGGATGTTTTCAGCTTCTAGGAATTGTGTACAGATCCTTGCAACATGGGGCCGTGAATTATCATACTGCAACATGAGGTGATGGTCGTGGATGAATGGCACAACAACGGGCTTTAGGGTCTCATTACAGTATCTCTGTGAATTCAAAATGCCATCAATAAAATGTACCTGTATTCATTGCCCATAACATACGCCTGCCCATACCATAACCCTCCACCACCATGGACCACTCGATCCACAACGCTGACATCAGCAAACCGCTCACCCACACGACGCCATACACGCTGTCTGCCATCTGCACTAAGGCACACCTGTGCAATAATCGTGCAGTCTAATCAGCATCTTGATATGCCACACTTGTGAGGTGGATGGATTATCTCAGCAAAGGAGAAGTGCTCACTAACACTGATGTCAAAGGAAAGTCTGGCCATCTGCTAACCTGCACCTGCGATGGGTGTGGGCATGATTTCACGCCCCATGTAACCTCGAGGATCAGCTACTTGCATGCAAGTACCAAGAGACGTGGATGTTTGTCAGACAGGTTTGTGGGCCAAGAAATTGATGGAACCCGTTACTCCACGGTATGTAAGGCCAAAGCAACAGAACTGTAAAAAGTTACCTGCTTTCAGTTTGGCTACTTTGGTCTCAAGTTTGAAATTTACTTCGAATTTCCAACAATTTAAAATTAATTCCCATTTTTATTGAATAAATCTCGACAGTCAAACATTGCATACATGCATGCAGGCAGGGACGTATTAGCCACGAGGCAAACAAGGCATTTGCCTTGGGCGGCATTTTCCAGGGGGCGGCAAAAAAAGCCACCCCCAAATGCCCAGGGCAAATGCCTAGTTAGCCTCGCGGCTAACTGACATGCCGGGCGCTGGGCGGCGCTGGCTGGTGGTCGGGCGGGCGGCTGGCGAGGGAGCTGAGCAGACCGCTCAGAGGAAGAACTCCCTCACCAGCCGCCCGCCCAGCAGCCAGCCCATCAGCCCGACCGGCAGCCACTGGACCCCAGGGATAAAGAGAACCCCCCGCCCCCCAGCATTCCCAAAGGTAAGGAGTGTGTGTTTGTGTCTGACTGTGTGTGTGTGTGTGTGTTTGTCTGACTGTGTGTGTGTGTCTGTCTGTGTGTGTGTGTGTCTGTGTGTGTGTGTGTTTGTGTCTGACTGTGTGTGTGTTTGTGTCTGACTGTGTGTGTGTGTGTGTGTTTGTGTCTGACAGTGTGTCTGACTGTGTGTGTGTGTGTGTGTGTGTGTCTCTGACTGTTTGTGTGTATCTGACTGTGTGTGTTTGTGTCTGTGTGTGTGTTTGTGTCTGACTGTGTGTGTGTGTGTGTGTTGTGTCTGACTGTGTGTGTGTGTGTGTGTCTGTGTCTGACTGTGTGTGTGTCTGTGTGTGTGTGTGTGTGTGTGTGTGTTTGTGCCTGACTGTGTGTGTGTGTGTTTGTGTCTGACTGTGTGTGTGTCTGACTGTGTTTGTGTCTGACTGTGTGTGTGTGTTTGTGTCTGACTGTGTGTGTGTGTCTGACTGTGTGTGTGTATTTAGAAGGTGAGGTGGGGGGGGCGCCTGAGTTTTGTCCTGCCTAGGCCAGCACAAAACCAGGATACACCACTGCATGCAGGCACATGCTAAAATAGTTTGACATTGCACTGTGCGCTGGTGCCAGGGCACTCGTGATACCATGACCACTACAGCGGGCTGTTGTAGTAATGGAGCTGAAATTGTTCCTTTTGCAGCACAAGTGCTCTAATGATGTACTCATGCTATGGTAATTGGGGCATTTGCCAGGTGTCCCTAAATGGAGCCCTTATACAGGAAGGGGTACACATACAAGAGATGCGTCTCATTTTCAGTTTGAATACGGAGCAGCAATTTCTTCTAATTTTGGGACCAGTGGGGGTGTTGTTGAAGTGTTCTCTTATGGACAAAATACCCTGAGATAATTAATTGTAAGACAACAGTAACAAACCACAATGGGGGGACAAGGGCCTAAAATTTAGATTGTTCCACAATCTGACACAATTCTAGACAACTGGACGTTAAGATCTATAGATAGACAGAGAGCTACTACACATGGATGTGTTTGTAAAAGCACAGATGTGGGGGGGCGGGGCCGGACCGCCATGCTGACCGGTCGCATGTAGGACAGGCTCCGGAGAAATCTGGCCTGTTAAGCCAAAATTCGCAGTCCTGGTACTCGACATGAGCACACAAGATACTCACACGGTGGTGGAAGAGGCGGTGGACCCCGAGATCGGGAGCTTTGGGTCCCCTGAGGGAAGCACGAAGCTTCGGGAGCTGCGGCCTACTCGGGAGGAGAGCGGGGTGGACGGCCGCCGCCCTGCCTCCCTCCCCAACTGCCACACACCGGCTTTTCGAGAGGCTTGCTGGTCCCGTTTCCCCCCCCTGTGGGCTGGGGGGGTCATCCCAGCCCCCCTGCAGAAAGCTCAAGATGAGTGGAGATTAGGTGGCACGAGACCCCCAAGGCCTACCTTACAAGATGGCGGCAACGGCAAGCTATGCACCATCACGCCATCCACCGCGACGACAGACCGCAACGCAAGTCCGGCGAGACATGCCGGGTACAGCATGGAAACATTACATGCAGCTACATCGCAGCTCAGGCTCACAAGCGAGGAGGGCTGGTCCAGGCAGATACAGAGGGGCTCAAGCTGCAACACCCACGGAACCCAGACACCCTGCCAGCCTAACGAAGAGTCCACAGGCCGGGAACCTTGCTCTGCCCATGCATGATGTCAGATGAAGGGAGAACGGGACTTTGTCTCTAGCATGGTGCCTGACTACCACCTCTGACTCCAACACCTGCCGAGTACTTGCCTTGGTTCTAGAGACTTTCATTTCACGCCCAGATCAACTGCACTTACTAATACTACACCAGCAGGGGTGACAATGCCATGTAACTATCAACTGCCTTTAACTAATCGGGCACTAGAGACGGGCAGGCTTGGGGGGCTAAGCAATGTTTTGTTTTTGCTTTATTCTCTACTGTTTTGCCTACTTATATACATTCTCTGGTCTACGTCTGCCTCCTCACGTTTAACATATATGTGCCTAGCACGTGTTAAAATCCACTAGCTGTTCTTATAGTTAGTTAATGTGCACGTTTTATAACACGGTTGACTATTCCTGTCCTAACTAAATAACATATACGGTCGGCTCAACTAATGTAATAATCTAATATTCCTGAACTCACTAGCCTGACTTACTTATAGCTTACCTGCTTTAAAAAACAAAATAATTTTGTGCCTAAATATCAAGTGTCACATCTTGTATTGCATATTGAATTGTTATATACCTCGATCCCGCTGTTGTGGCATATTGAGGCTGTTTGTTTATTTGTGCACAACAAAAATAAAGAATTAAAAAAAAAAAAAAAAAGCACAGATGTACAAATTCCTGATTTTATTGAAAAGAAAGTGTAGATATGGAATGTTCAGGGTGACAATCTGCCTTTCCAGTGGCCAGTGGCTTTCATCCAATGCACATGTTGTACATGCTTGTGAATAATAGGCATTGATATAAAAACGATGTGTATCTTCCACTGAAGGTTCTTACATTGACCTTTACAGTTCCAGCAGTGCTTTATCAGCAAGGATTACTTGTACAGCCTCTAATATCTCTTGGATATGAGTCATATTTCCATATCCTATACCTGTGTGCTTTACAGAGGAAATGTCTGCCACATTTATGCAACTAACACTTCTACCTGTATGTTACAGGCTAAGGCTCAAAAAAAAATTAAATAAAGGAACACTATAGTCACCAAAGCAACTTTAGCTTAATGAAGCAGTTTTGGTGTATATATCATGCCCCTACAGTCTCACTGCTCAATTATCTGCCATTTAGGAGTTAAATCACTGTGTTTATGCAGCTCTAGGCACACCTCCTTGCTTGTGACTTACACAGCCTTCCTAAACACTTCCTGTAAAAAGTCATCTAATGTTTGCATTTCCTTTATTGCAAATTCTGTTTAATTTAGAATTTCTTATCTCCTGCTCTGTTAATAGCTCTCTAGACCCCGCAGGAGTCTTCTGCATGTAATTAAAGTTCAATTTACATTGCAGGAGATAAAAACGTTTAAAGTAAGTTACATCTGATTGAAAATGAAACCATTTTGTTTTCATGCAGGCTGAGTGAGTCAGAGAATTGAGCAGTGAAACTTCACATGATCTATACACCAAAACTGCTCCATTAAACTAAATTTGTTTTGGTGACCATAACGTCCCTTCAAATTGATAACCGTAAATGTGATGCAGGCCCTGGGGAGTTAACACAGCTAAACGGACAAGGGCACATGTATGAGTGTGGGGATGGTGTTGGTGATTGGCTATATGTGTTTAGGGGATTGGTTATGGGTTTGGAGTTGGGCAGGGATCATCTTACATTTTTGGATTCTGGCCAGCAAACAACGTCCCGCCCACCCACCCACCCTCATTTTGTGTTTTTGTTTCTGTCACAGCTAGCGGGTAGCGTGTCCTTGCCAACAGGGTTGGGGAGTATCAGATGAGATGGACAAGGTGGGTCTCAACCTCCCCTGCTCTGTAGGGTAAACTTTTCAGTTACCGACTTGGACATGCGCACCGAGCAAAAAGCCGGCTGGTGGTGAGCATTGAAGGGAAAAGGGAATTTTGGTTTGGACAAGGGGGGATGCGAGAGCCCAGTGGGCAAGTTTTGGTGCATAGGCACCTGGTTAATTTCGTTGGCAAGGAGGGTTATTTATGCTAAAGGCTGTAGCATAATAGGTGGGAATTTATATGTTAAGTTATGGTTTATGTATATATATTTCTGTGCTTATTTATATTTGAATGGAAGGTTAATGAAGTGCGGATGAGTCCTACAGTTGTATGTTTAATAAATGCTGTGGCCTGTTTCATCCAATATTTGGTGTCTGTCGTTATTAGAGCGAGAATTGCGGTAAGTTCTTTATTCTTAGATGCACCACATTCTCCGCTACGTCCATACATGTACTCTAACATGTTTTCTGTATATGCACGTGTCAATCTCAGGCACACACAATATTATATGACAGGATGACAGAATGTAAGAGAAATGGCAGCTGAATTTAGCAGCCCTTGCTCTAATACACAGAGATGCCCTTTTAGACGGACATATGTTACACAGCAAAGAGCTGAGTTTGCATAATAATCAGTTTTCCAGCATTGTGTCACTCACTCATCATTTTCTGTTTTTATGTCTCCTGGCCCTATTAAAGGACCACTAAAGTCATCTGGCCAATTCATCTCAAAAAAGTTGCATGAATGCAGTGGTCCTGTCATTTTTATCCTTTACAATAAAACATTGTAGGGTGGCTGTCAACCAATAGAGGTGCATTTGCAGCACTGACCAAGTAAAACTCGGTCATATGAAGCGTAAGCCCTTATTGATTCAATACTTTCCTGTGGGGAGGTTCAGATGCATGCTTGACACTCATCGCGCATGCGCTTCGGGTTCACAATCCTCCTGTATGAAGATCATTAGATTGGACATTGGCGGAGGAAATCGTGGGAGTAGGAGAGGTAAGCATTGCAAAGCATTGGAAAAAAGGTAATTAGAACTTTAATTTTCTTAATTTTCTACGATGCATCTCTATGGAAATTGTGTTGAGTCTCTCCACACAGAGCATGGAGGCACTGAACATCAGTTCTGCTCTCAGTGCAGTACTGAGCCAGGAAGCACCGCTAGTGACCGTCTGAGTGACTGCCACAGGAGGTGTTCCTAGTCAGAAATGTAAACACTGCCTTTTCTCTGAAAAAAAACAGTGTTTACATGAAAAAACCTGAAGGGAATGATTATACTCACCAGAACAACTACTTTAAGCTGCAGGTGTTCTGGTGTCTCTAGTGTTCCTTTAAGTTAATTTTGCAGACTTACTTTATCTTTACCCAAACACTATAATTTTTACCTCTTAATTTTGTTAGAATTGTTTAATATCTGTTAGCTTGGTTAGGGATCATTGGAAGGCAGTTATTTTCTTTAGAAAGACTTTCACCATAGATTCACAATCACATGAAAGCAATATACACTGAACAAAATTATAAATGCAACACTTTTGTTTTTGCCCCCCATTTTTCATGAGCTGAACTCAAAGTTCTAAGACTTTTTCTACGTACACAAAAGACCTATTACTCTCAAATAATGTTCACAAATCTGTCTAAATCTGTGTTAGTGAGCACTTCTCCTTTGCTGAGATAATCCATCCACCTCACAGGTGTGGCATATCAAGATGCTGATTAGACAGCATGATTATTGCACAGGTGTACCTTAGGCTGGCCACAATAAAAGGCCACTTTAAAATGTGCAGTTTTACTGTATCAGTGAGGTCAGAAGACCAGTCAGTATCTGGTGTGACCACCATTTGCCTCACACAGTGCAACACATCTCCTTCGCATAGAGTTGATCAGGTTGTTGATTGTGGCCTGTGGAATGTTGGTCCACTCCTCTTCAATGGCTGTACGAAGTTGCTGGATATTGGCAGGACCTGAAACACGCTGTCGTATACGACGATCCAGAGCATCCCAAACACGCTCAATTGGTGACATGTCCGGTGAGTATGCTGGCCATGCAAGAACTGGGATGTTTTCAGCTTCCAGGAATTGTGCACAGATCCTTGCAACATGGGGCCGTGAATTATCATGCTGCAACATGAGGAGATGGTCGTGGATGAATGGCACAACAACGGGCTTTAGGGTCTCATTACAGTATCTCTGTGAATTCAAAATGCCATCAATAAAATGTACCTGTATTCATTGCCCATAACATACGCCTGCCCATACCATAACCCTCCACCATGGACCACTCGATCCACAACGCTGACATCAGCAAACCGCTCACCCACACGACGCCATACACGCTGTCTGCCATCTGCACTAAGGCACACCTGTGCAATAATCGTGCAGTCTAATCAGCATCTTGATATGCCACACTTGTGAGGTGGATGGATTATCTCAGCAAAGGAGAAGTGCTCACTAACCCAGATTTAGACAGATTTGTGAACAATATTTGAGAGAAATAGGCCTTTTGTGTACATAGAAAAAGTCTTAGATCTTTGCGTTCAGCTAATGAAAAATAGGGGCAAAAACAAAAGTGTTGCATTTATAATTTAGTTCAGTGTAGTATGCTGGAAACGGGCACCATTTAAAAATATATTATATAGATAAAACATTAAAAATATGTACAAAAAATAAACCACAGCAAAAAAGGAAAAAGTCTTTCATACCTAAACTTCCAAATACCACTTAACAAATATCGCAGAAGGCAGAGTTTTGGAGGTCTGACGAGTGGGGTAAATTGACAATTGCCTGCTAGGCCACTAGCATGCAGGGGTTGTAGGTTGCAGCTTACTTCCTCCCAGCACTGGTTGCCAATGAGGGGGTCAGTTGTGCTGTTAAAGGGCCTCAGCACACTACTGGGCCCCTGAGGACAAATACCTGTTCAGTAGCCCCCAAATGAATGGACCACCAAATGGGCCCCCTCAGCGTGTGGGCATGGTGCAGCCGTACTGGCAGTAGTTCCGCTCCTGGTTTGAGTCTCCCTCTACACATTTTGGAGTTTGCAGGGAGATGATCTTGATGGGCAGTCACATGCCTTAAACACAGGTTACACAGATATTTGATAGCAAAAGATGAAGTAAAATTGCTTCTTTGACCTCACTGAGCCAATGGGCAGTCTTCTAGCTGCAGTGAAGTGTGTAAATCATTGCAGTTATGGTAATGATAAACAACCGTGGTCACAGAGGAAGGAACTGAGGTATCGTGTGCACCATACCCTAGATGAGGGGTATGGAACCTTTGTCGCTCCAGATGTTGTGGACTACATTTCCCATAGTGCTTATAGACCACTAATGCTGGTAAAACATCAGAGGAGATGTAGCTCACAACATTTGGAGTATCGAAGGTTGTCTATTCCTGATATACATAATAGAAATATGTTGTTATGATATTTAGAATAGCCTTTTAAGGTCTGGATGTTGACTTGTCTGCATTAAAACATCTATGTAAATAAAAAATAAAAAAGAGACCAACAGTGTAACGTTGGCTGTCCGTATAGGCTTATCATCCCACAGATAGTTGAAGATGTCCCTGGTAACTTGCAGATGGAAGCAAGGATGCCTGTAGAATTGACCTGTATCTGACTCATTATGTCTTGTTCTCCATTCTGACCGGCTTCCCAGTTGCCGCTGGTCAAAGACATGCTTACAACATGATGCTACTCCCACCATGCTTCACTGCACTGATGGAGCTATCAAGCAAATGAGCAGTGCTTCACTGGTTCTCTGAACCCGCTTTTTATCAACAGCACTGTAAAATTTTAACGTCTACTATTCGTTCCATAGTTTTACTGAAAGCCCACCAGGATTCCCATAGCAAGAGACCTGGGATAGAAACTTTTTGCTAGCAACCTGTTGAAGACTTTCCGTCATCTGATGCTTCCAAAGACGTGACTGATTTCTGTTGCTAATTTGGCTCATAGAAAACAAGAAATGGGTTGGTAGTAAGTTGTAATTAACCAGAAACAATGTCGCTATTATAACAAATAGTAGGAAACAGTATATGCCAAAAAAACAAAACAATGATAAAAAAAAAAGACTAACAATGATAATACTATTATTAAAAATAATGATAAAACCAGTACCAGATTAGTTTTCTTCCCTGTTACGGAGACCAAGACAAAGCTTCTTCTTGTGGCTTGAATCCGTATGTACACATGAAAGAGAACAGAGATAAAAAGTATTCAATAGTGTAATATGTCAACTCAAATGAGACACATACAACATATAAATGCGTGAGTACCAACTCACATGAACTGGAGCTAAGACCAGCTCCAGTGTGTGCAACGTATAGTGGTATAGATCCCCACTTGTGGATGTATAGATATCTTTAACGTGGTCAACATCCCAAGTTTTAAGACTATGTTTCCTGACTTCAGTAGCAATTTAGACAGAAAACTGGTTTGTGAAATTTGGACTTTTATCAATTTGAAAGTCGTTGTGTGATACTGGCCAAAAAAACAACATTATTGAATGTTCATCAACGATAGATTATAATGTCGACCAATGTTTCTCCAAGTTTTGAAGATATAATACTTTTTCAGAAATGAACCATGTCAAGAATGTTTAAAACCCCTTTCATGAAGAGCAGATGTCCTATTGCTACTTGTTTTCTTGCTCAAATAGTTGCTATTATCGTTTTTTTGTATCGAAGATTTTATAAATAAAGAATTAGAAAAAAAATACATGTAGCACCGATGTCAGATTTCTTGTACTCCTAACACACCCCATAAATATTATTGGATCAAAGAAAGTCTAAGTCAAATCCACCAGCACAACTAATAAATAGACTAGAGATACTGAATACTTGAATTCCTATTCAATAAAAATGGGCAATGGAATCGCAAATTGGAATTAAAGGTACCACCATACTATGCTCACGGAATTTAGAGTGTAGTTCTTGATGGTATTTTTATAAGGCTGTAATGTGATCTTGAATGGTCTAAAAATTTTTGGATAGTAAGAAAAGTTAGGCCGCCGCAAAGTAAAATAAACTGTACGGAATAAAGGATTTAATAGTTCAAAGTGGGTGGGGTATGCTAGAAAAGCACAATTAATTAACAACTGTTATTAGTTTCTTAATTACCTAAATCCCTCTTAATTATGTTGTAAATTACTGGGGTAATTGTACTAGTAGCAGCACAGTTTTTTTTAAGGCAAATTTACGTCACAGGGAAAGAGGCTGGCCAGCAGGCTCCTGCAAGAACCAGTGACGAGGCTCAGTTCGTCATAGTCCCCATGCCCTTTATTTCATTATTAAATGGGGATTATACTGATTGACTGGCTTTGCAAACTAACCTATCAAAGTCTGCTGAAGACTCTTTAAACCGTCTCTACCATGTGGTACTTACCTTTTCCCAATTGCTTCCTCTTCTCTTCCTCTTTCCTTCCCTGTCTTTTTTTTTTTCATTTTTCATCTGTTTCTAACTAAATACACATGACAAAGCGTATTTTTCATGCGCTTGACTGTCTAAGTCTTAGGCTGGAGCTTAAGTAAGCTCCACTTCTTCTGTCTAGAAATTGTTTCCCAGAATACTCCCCTTTTCTATGTATTCTCACGTTGGCTCCTTTCACCCTTTCAAAACGTCCTGTGAAGTGGGCATGCGTGGGAATTTGACCACTCAAGCCTGATGAAGGCGATGCAGCAAATTTCATTTCCAGGGACACTAAGATGGTGGCACTTAGGAAATAGATCCGGAGAAGGAACAAGGCAGTCAAAAAAAAAAGGTGAAATGTGGGACCTAGAGACATTTAGGGGTAGTGATGTCCTGAACTGTTCGGCGAACAGTTCGGGACATCACTATTTAGGGGTAATCGGGGAACAATAAAGTGTAGAGGAGTCGGTAGAGGGTTTAAAAATAAAATGGATGTGGCCAAGACAGTGCCGCTTTAAGCTGATGGAGGTAAATACAAGCCCGTCAGTTGAAAAGTCTGAGGTACTGAAATATTTGTTTTGCTTTCAGTTATTGTTTTTATAATTTACAGTTGTGTTGACGGAAAACTTCTCATTTTGTAGGCGGGCAACAAGGGAGTACTGTCCTCTGAGCTCTTCTTGCCCTGCTCCCTCACGCACCCTGCAGTGATGCTGGAGCCAGATTATGATTATGGCATCACCATGGAACAGAGCAAAAAGATCAGAGCTCACTGCCTGCATTGACCGCTCGCCCGGCCGGCATTGAAAGGATCCCCACTGGATCCTAGGGAAATAGAGAATCCACTCCAGAACTCCAAAAATAGGGAGTGTGTTTGACTGTCAGTGAGTTTGTATGTGTGTGTGTCAGTGTGTCTGTCACTGAGTGTGTGTTTGTCAGTGAGAGTGTGAGTATATGTGTGTTTGACAGTGAGCGTGTGTATGTGTCTGTCAGTGAGAGTGTCTGTCAGTGAGTGTGCATGTGTGTCTGTCAGTAAGTTAGTGTTTGTGTGTGTGTCTGTCTGTCAGTGTGTGTGTGAGTGTGTGTGTCTGTCAGTTAGTGTGTGTATGTGTGTGTGTGTGTGTGTGTGTGTGTGTGTGTGCAGGGCTGCCATTAGAAATTTTAGCTCAAGATCTGGGCCCCCGGTACCAGCCCCGAGTCCGCCCACAAGGATGAAGTGTGTGTATGTGTGTGTATAGTGGATGTAGAATGTGTGTTATGGATGCAGTGTGTATAGTGGATGTAGAACGTGTGTAGTGGATGCAGTATGTGTGTCATTGATGCAGTGTGTATAGTGGATGCAGATTGTATGTTTTGTGTAATGTATGTAATGTTTGTATGCATGCATTAGATGCAGAGTGTGTGTGTAGTGAATGTAGGTATGGAGCATGTAGTGTGTTTGTAGTGAGTGCAAAGTGTGTTTAGTAAATGTAGTGTGTTTGTAGTGAGTGCAACGTGTGTATAGTGAATGCAGTGTGTGTGTGTGTAGTGCAAAGTGTGTTTAGTGAATGTAGTGTGTGTGTGTAGTGCAGAGTGTGTTTAGTAAATGCAGTGTGTAGTAAGTGCAACGTGTGTGTGTGTGTGTGTGTGTGTAGTGCAAAGTGTGTTTAGTGAATGTAGTGTGTGTAGTGCATGTAGTGTTTGTAGTGAGTACAGAGTGTGTTTAGTGAATGTAGTGTGAGTATGTGTAGTGCAGAGTGTGTTTAGTGAATGTAGTGTGTGTGTGTTTGTATAGTGCAGAGTGTGTTTAGTGAATGTAGTGTGAGTGTGTAGTGCAGAGTGTGTGCTTGTAAGGATGCAGTGTGTGTGTAAAATAGGGTGGAGGGGAGTATTTTTTAAAATTTATTTGTGTATATTTCAATTTTATTCCCCCCTCCTGGTTCTTACCGTGCCAGGGAGGGGGGAGATCGCATTCCCTGGTGGTCCGGTGACATGGTGGAGGGAGCCAGCCGCGGTACATTGAAGAGATGGCCAAGCTCCTCTCTGCTCCTCTCTGACTAACTCTCGCGAGACAGGCTGTGCGGAACGTTGCCATGGTAAACCGTGGCAAAGCTCTGGCGGCCGCAGGACGCAGGGAAGTTAGACAGAGAGCAGCTGGAAAGGAGGACAGAGTGTGCTACTGGGCCCCCTCTTCAATGTACAGGTAGCAGGGGGCCCTCTGTGCCCATATATATAGCGAAATTCGCTATATACATATATATATATGTGCACATAAGGAATGTGGGGCTCGGACTGCCAGAGTAGTTCGGGCCCCCCAGGACCGCCGGGCCCATGACAACCGTTATGGTTGTCGTGCCCTGATGGCAGCCCTGTGTGTGTGTGTCTGTCTGTCTGTCAGTCAGTGAGTGTGTGTGTGTGTGTGTCTGACACTGAGTGGGCAGTGCCTGATCAAATATGGGTGAGAGGGTGTCAGCTGCCTCTCCCTCTGGGTGGGAGAGCTTTGGACTTTCTTGGTACATTTTAGGGTCTCACAGACCCCAGGCGTGCTGTTTTTAACAGGGTGGTGGTATTATGGCTTCAAAGATTGCAATTATTTGCAACTAATTCGATGTATCAGGCAAACTCTGCATTTATATGCCTAGAGCCATACTAGTAAATATCACATCTTGTATCAGATTTCCATTTTTGTTTTGTATATATGTTTTATGTTTTTCTGGCATGATCCTGTGTTGGTAAAGAAGTAGTGAAAAAGGAGAGATATTGACTTTGGGAGAGACCGAGAGGTGGGGAAGAGAGAACTAGAGGCAGTTGGGGAAAGACAAGAAAATCTCTGTTTGGCTTTCCTTTCAGATCTGTAATCTCATTAGCAGATTCCTAAGGCTACAGACGCCCTGCAAGGACTTAACTCTGTGCTCAGTTGTGCTTTAATTACATTATGCAGGATTTTTTCTAGATCCACAGAGTGAGTTAATACTCCCCATCCACACACATAGACATCACAACCATCATCATCATCTGAGACCACCGGCGACGCATCAAATCCCATTCCCAAAGCAGTCAAACACCTTACATGCAGTCAGACTGCCCACGAAAAGGCTTTTTAACCCCTTAAGGACCAAACTTCTGGAATAAAAGGGGAATCATGACATGTCACACATGTCATGTGTCCTTAAGGGGTTAAAAAGGGTACACTTTAAAAGATTATATTTTAATGCGAGCACCTGCCCTTGGGTGAGACCACTTGCATCCTAGTTAAGCGACACAGACTAAAGTTTAAATTTCCACTTCTGCCAAGTCACCCATTGCGAAATCAGCCAGGAAGCAAAGGGGTTACTGGTACCAAATTGAACAGGGAGAGGGTGGGTGAAAGCGATTGCATGAAGGCCGTGGTTTGTCTTATCAGCTGTGGGGGCTGCGCTAGTTACTGCCATATTGCTTCCAGTACGAGGTCACGCTGTGACTGGAGCCAAGTCTAGATAAGAGATGGGTTAGGTATATTGAGCAAGGGTAGGCACGGAGGCTTGGAGTGCAAGCTCTGCAGGGCAATTCTGGGGGCATGAACCATACTATGATCCCCGCTTGCACTTTAATGTAATGTGTCTTATTACAGTTCAGTGTTTTTTACTTTTTGTTTTTTCTTTGTTTAGGATGTTATAATATAGCTGTTTGTATCTACGAGGTTGGGCAGGATTTGAGGTGTATGCCGTTTTGTGTAGTTTATTCTTTATTTATATAAGCAAATTCAGGGGAAAAATAGCCAGTAAGCAAATATAGCTAAGATGAATAATATTTTGAAATCAGATACCTTGACCTAAAGATTATCAGATTACTGTTCCTTACAATTTTTAGAGTTTAGCAAATAATTCCCAAAATCTCTTCATCTATTGTTGGACTAGTTGTGTAAACTGAAAGACAGCCTAGGTACGTGTCTATAACAATAGTCTTAATGTGTATACAAGTAGTGTAGGTATGTGTATTTATGTATAGTTACTTGACAGTTTAGATGTGTGTAAATTTTGTATGTATGTATGTATGTAGGTGTGTGTGAGTGAGTGTGTGTGTATATATCTATCTGGGAGTCCAGGCCAAAACTGTGAGTTTTACACCCCTCCACATCACATGTGCCCCTATTTAACCTTGCCCTGCAGAAAGCCACAGGAGGAAAGATTTCCCAAGTACGTGGATTAATCTCATTAAAACAGGCATTAGATTGCTAGGATAGGACCTGCCAAGAATGGGATACATTGGCGCTGTGGCAAGCTATGCAATGCATGATCGTATAGTGTAACTAAATCCCCATTTGTTTTCCTAAGACAGGTGTCTTTAAATTACATTATTAAATATTGTGATCTTTATAGTTGGTGTTTAGTGAGTGAGTGTGCGCTGTAACTTGTGTGTTTGTGTAATGATATTACTCTGTATATTTGTGCAGTGTTCTGTATGCATACCTCCCAACTCCGGCGTCCATACAATCACAGGTCCACCATTACTGGCAGGTCAGCCTGGCGTTAATACATGCCAGGCTATCTGCCTATCATGGTAGATCAGACCACTGAGAGCAGACCGTGGCGTGCTGGGAGCCCTGATTTAGTTCTCTCTGCAGAGCCCTGGTGCCCTGAACATAGTACAAGCACGTCTTGTGAATCACGAGCACTATGCTTGTTGGTGACAGTTCCCTGATTTCCCAATAGCGAGACACCAGGGAACTAAGTTGAAATAGGAAGCGAAAATCAGGACTGTCCTCACAGAATCAGGACTATTGGAAGGCATGTCTATGTCTAGGATTTACCATGCATATGAATTTAATAAGAGGCACATTTTGTTTTGTAGGACATGAAAGGACCCACTGTCCCTATATGTACAGTAAGAAGCATAATGGGTAACATAAGCCTTTTAATATAAAAACATACAAAAATATGCATCATTAAACTTTCTTAAACCACAAACAAACTGCTGGTAGTTTTATATAACATTATCTAGGTCATTTTGACTGCGGTATGGATTTAATGAACATTTTCCAAATTTAGCTATTTTGTAAGCTCTGTAATTTTGGCGTAACATTTATAATTTCCTGATCAGTTTGACCCCAGTTCCCAACTTTGTAATACCACTGGTTTGTTCACGAGGTAAGACTTGGATACAATGGTAAGATACAATGGGGAAAATATCGAAAAAAAAATTCAAATTGTCCTTTAAAATGCTGTATAATTTCATGTGTTAATTGAAAAAAAAACCTATGTCTATATTTGACAGATACGAGAATATGCACATTAGATTGTCACCTCTGCAAGCTAGACATTTCATGGCCACAATAATTCATTTTTTTCTCTGCTTCTAGATCCGAAGACGCAGGCCCACACCAGCAACCTTGTTCCGAGTGTCTGAACCCCAGTCTCCAGGTAAGAAGTAACTAGCAGAGTGCGAGCAAGCAGATAGTGGATTGCCAATGGCTTAGCAAAGTCAACAGATGGTTCGATAGGCATCTATTGGTCATCTGCTAGATAGTGCCTATTGCCATTAGCCATTGTGGCCAACAGCTGATGGCCGAATGTGGTAGTGAAATTTCCTCCCATGACCAAGAATTGGCACTTACATAAAACAAAGTGACCCCTACTTTATTATTATTATTTATAAAGCGCCAACAAATTCCATAGAATTGTACAGTAGGTGGACTAACAGACATGTATTTGCAACAAGACCTGCCGGACGTACGGGAACAGAGGGTGATGACAGTCCTGCTCAAATGAGCTTTTATCTCACCTATATCCTTTGAAATGCACAATTGGGTTTCAAAGGAATACCAATAAAGTTTTTTTTTAAAATACAGTACATAAAAATTATATCATAATGAAAAGTTAAAAAGCCACAGATCCACTAAAAAATTGCACTTGTAATATTGATGTTCAGTGAAGGACTTTGCAGTCTTCTGGGTGGATAAGAATCAGTTTTTCCACCCCACAAAACAGGACCATTTCAGTGTGTCACCTCATAAAGGGAGCATTTCACCAGGCATCGAGCTTGCATTCTGGAATGTTTGGCACTAGTGAACATTATTTGTCATGAGTTCAATTTATTACTGTTTGCAAATCAGAGTAGTTTACATAAATAAAGGTGAAAGAGAGAATTGGGGGTTTGCTTGTCAATAAATCGGTAGGAAGAGATCCAGAATTCGAAGTCCTCGGGAAATACAGCTTGGTTCTGATGAATTTAGAGAATGGATAATACTTTGCACAATGCCAGTGTAAAGTATGGTGGGAATAAGAGAATAGTGCTCATATTATATTTGAATAGAATAAAATAACTACTAAATGATATATAGTCCTATGTAGCGTACTGCACCCCAAAGTCCTAATATGGAATGGGTACTAACCTCTGTGACTTACCTACACTTTGATATGGGATTGGATGAGGGTGTGCTAGTTTTAAATCATCTCTCTACCTGTTGCATCATATGCAAACATTTTGACATTATTTTATTCTCGTTCACTGTTTGTTTTTACTTTATATCCCTTTTGTCACAGTCTGTTACTTCCTTTATCCTTGTGTACTGGTTTCTTATTTTCTTTACTCTTCTCACTCTCTTCTTGTTTTTCGCTCTGAGATCCCTAGTCTTGCCACTTTCTACATGTCTCTGTCTCTTGCACAGAGACACAATTTCTTTTCAAATACTTTTTTTATTAAAAGCTTTTATAGTTTTACATCAATATATGCAGTACTTTTATATTGAATACATACAAGACAAATTGTATACGGAGATACATACATCAAACGTACAAAAAGAGTACAAACAAAACAACGACAAAATGTTTATAGTTACAACAGTACAATTACTTCTTTATTTCGTTTTTTTCCTTGTTTAGTTAACAGTTAACTTTTTGAATTGAAAAGAAAAAAAAACGAGAAACATTTCTCATGTGATTCTATAGTCTATGGGGAAAGATAAAGAGATGGAGAAGAAGGAGGGGTGGGAGAGAGGAGGGTGAAGGGACATGAGAGGGAGTTATAACCTTTAACCCCTTAAGGACACATGACATGTGTGACATGTCATGATTCTATTTTATTCCAGAAGTTTGGTCCTTAAGGGGTTAAAGATTTTTCTTTATTCTTCTGTTTAGAACTCCATTATGCTATCTATCACACATAGATTGTCTTCTCTCGATCCTTTCATTTCTCTTTCTCTGTCCTTATATTTTCTCTCCATTCATCTTTGCTTATAGTCTTAACCCCTTCATTGTCCTGTATTTCTTTCCATAGATGAAGATTCCACATCACATCAGGTAAGTACCATGTCCATTGTCATAGCCAGCAAACCTTTCCTTCAGTGTATTTAACATTTATTTAGCTGTATCTCTTACACTCTCTACGTCCATCCCTTGCTCTCTCCTAAAAGCTCAAGTCTATGCCCCTATCTTTCTGTCTCCCAGTAGTAACACATTAAATGTTATGTCTGCATCCGAGGCCCAGCACTCTCTGTGTTTATTCATATAATGCCTCCTCTCCTCACAAATGTATTATTTTCTATTTTTACCAAATCTATCTTTTGCCTTCATAGTTTTTGTTTTATTCATTGTAGGCTTGTGTCTTGGAGGCCTTTGGATTAATTGACATTTGTTTTAGCAATTTGCCCTTATTCTGCACATATTGAATTTTTTCACCATAATAGTATATTTCATATTTATAAAATGAAAACAGGATGTGCCCCAATGACATCTCCTAACAAGCATTTACATGTTTTCGGTTTGTTGTTTTGTAAATGTGTCTGTGGCCCATAGTGCCACTTTTGGACCCTTGTCACGTTGGCGTATGGAGTATGTTGCCATCTTATCATATTTACCAAGGAGTAAGGTTAAAATAAAGATTAAACTACTATTTTTCTTTCTATTAGCAGTAAAGTGTAATTTAATGTATATATCCTGTGATGACCCTCTTCGATGTGGGGGCCATTTTGTCTGGTATTCTATGCCTAAACCTGGAACACAGTGATTGGTCCATAATCAAAAACCCCCTATCTGCATAACCTGCAATCTAATGAGTTAATCTTAATATATATGTGATCTCTTTACCAGGGTTACTTACTAACGTGAGAATTCAAAGTGAATTTCAAATTTAAGGCCAGAGTAGCTGAACTGAAGGCGTAGTTGACTTAGAGAATTTTTCAAGCTCGGCTACTTTGACTTTCAACTTTAAATTTAATTTGAAATAACATGAAAGTCTCACTTTAGTGAATAGTTCTGTGGGTCTTTGTTTCTGTAGACATTTTTTGTCCTTGTCTGTGGAATCCAGTGAGGAGACTTAGATTTATTCCTGGCAAGGACAGCTGTAATTACTGACGCTTTTTCACTACGTCTCCTTGTGCTTTTTGCCTATGTAATGACTAACCAGCATATAATAATAGAGATAGCGGCTTAACTCTCAGGTCAACCAAGACCGGATAGATACCTAAACGGCTAGTTCAGCATATGATAAGGAACGGACCATAGCTCAACATGAGTGACACAGGTCAGGCTCTGGATTCTTACAATAGCTATTATAATTGTTAATTGGTTACCACTACTTCATCACATATAAAACAAGTGTTTGCAGAGAAAAAAAGACTACATGGCTGGTTAATAAAAAATAATAAATATTCTTATACTATGAGGTAAAATTTCCCATGTGTTTGCATGACAATATTTTACCAAAAGGACAAATAAAGATCACAGCGAGAATCATAGACAAAATTGGTAGAATAATTTCACCAGTGATAAAACAGTATGCCAAATATTGCTATTGTTCTGATTAATGTTTTGCAATCTGATGTCTTATTAAGGATTACTTGTGAATCAGGAAGCCATCTTGCTATATTTTCCTCGAACGCACACAACGCTCTCATTGTTTAGCTGATTTAATGACCCGTCCAATGACTGAACAAAACAATTTTAAAGAATCCATTATTGAATGAGTTAAAAAAAAAAATACAATCAAACATATTTGGCTGATTAAACAACTACACAGGTAGCCCCCTCCCCGTCTTCCTGGCCTTACTCTTGCATTACCCCCCACCACATGGAGTGAAAAGACGTAATGGAATTTGTGATGGGGGAGGAGAGGGTGTTGAAATACCGGGGAACGAACAAAAGGGTTTATTTAAAGTGAAGAACGTTTTGCTCCACAGTCACACTTTGACTTTGGAAACAAATCAAGGCCACCTAAGGAAATTATTGGGCAGAGGAGATACATAATATCATTATATACTGCAGTAGGTTCTTGAGTGGAACATAGAAACCGACCGAGCATCATAATATGTTACAGCAGGTAGACTATATAAATTGTTATATTTATTATTATTTATTATAAAGCGCCAACAATTTCCGTAGCGCTGTACAATAGGTGGGCTAATAGTCGCGTGTTTGCAACAAGACAAGCTGGGCGCACAGGAACAGAGGGTGTTGAGGGCCCTAATAAAATAATACTTATGATAAATAAGACTGTAAATGAAGAAGTAATATGAGAAAAAGTAAATGAATTGATTTTTTTATGTTGCGCTGATAGTGCTCAAATGATGTGCAGTATATACTCATATATAGAAACATAGAAACATAGAATGTGACGGCAGATAAGAACCATTCGGCCCATCTAGTCTGCCCAATTTTCTAAATACTTTCATTAGTCCCTAGGCCTTATCTTATAGTTAGGATAGCCTTATGCCTATCCCACGCATGCTTAAACTCCTTTACTGTGTTAACCTCTACCACTTCAGCTGGAAGGCTATTCCATGCATCCACTATTCCATGCATCCACTATGTCTGTTATCAACGCATGGATAATCTGTACTGTTATACAGAGCGTGTATTAATACTCAAACCGATATCCTTTTTAACATATAAATAATATATGTAATAATATTTTATCATACTGTATACATACTATACATCAGTGGTTCTTAACCTCTTGACAGCTACGACAACTGTCATTTAGAATATACTTAAAGAGACACACCCAAATAGAATGAAAACTTTAATTAAAAATATTATTTAGTAGATATGCCCTCAATAAAAACATGCATGCATTCAATTATGCATTTTTCATAGTTAATACAATGTTAAACAAATATCTGCACACCGGTCAAGCCAAAAGACTTGCTTTTCCCACAGAAATCAAAAATTTGCAGTGATGTTACCACCGCAAAGGATTATGGGTGGGCATATGCAAATTAGTTTAACAAAGAATTTAATTTTTGCCTCATTTCATTTTAAACATGGACTCCTTTGAGTCTGTGTTTGCTGTATGCAACAGCTTTGAAATACAACTTAGGAAGAGATGCAAAGCCAATGAACCACTCGTGGACAGCTGTTTCACTGTTAAAGCAAATTATCAGCATGAGGTTGGTTACTGGTTTGCTAGTGAGGCTTGGTAATGCTTGGGAAGCAAAAACCAAAAGGATCATTATATCCAAAAGATGCTTTCAAGAGATGCAGATCTTTTGTCGGCAGCATTTGCAAGACCTCCCCTTCAAACCCCACCCAGACTTCCTGTGGCTGTCCAATCACAGACTTCTCAATGCAGCTCACTGAGAAGTCTTTGCAAGGCAGGTGCTTTGCGTTATTGCTGCCTCTTGAGCTAAGCAACCAGGAAGTAACAGGACTATCAGATTGTCTGATGACTACATATTGCTATATGTTATATAAAACTATATAGTCACTGAACTGATACTACACTTCAATCCTGGCAGTATAAGTGTTGGGGTGCTTGCTTGATTACATCATCAAATAGGTGCACATTTTAGAGTTGGAAAACAAACAGTAGACAGGTAAAGGTGACCCTACCAGGCAAAGGAGGAGAGAAAGAAGGCATAAATGGGACACCCAGGACTGGGTTACCCTCTTGCTACCCAAGGCCAGTCTCCTCAATGCACTACACATGTACTGTATATATTTGTGGTCAGGGACAATAAGCCGAGTTATGTTAGTGGTGCACAAGTCGGTTGTGGTGTGTCGAAACCGACATTCGGGTAGGCCTGTAAAAAGAGGGCCCACCAATTCAAATGGCTTGATAAAGGGAGTGGTGGGTGGGCTGAGCCAGAGAGTCTCAGCCCTGAGGAGTTTATTTATAAGCCGAAATATCTCCTCCCACAACTACAAGCTCCACCCACAGGATCAGCCTTTCCATATATATAGACACATGCACACAAATGTTTGGGGTAAGCACTTGGATGCCTTAACAATAATAATAACAAAAAATGTAACCTTGAAAGGTACATTCAGATTACTGTGATTTTCAAGTACGTCCTGGTTAATGCGAGGTTTGTCAAGGTGCTGCTTGTGTTGTTGCATGTGTGGGGTGTTTACTTGCTGTGTCGCATTTGTTAGAGTATGCTGCTTGTTTCCAGGGATACCGCTTGTCAGGTTGTTTGTGTGTGTGTTTGGGGATGATGCTTGTGGAGTTGTGTATGTGGTGAAGCTACTTGTAGGGTTGCGTGCATTGGTGAGAAGTTGCTTGTGTGGTTGCGAGATGTGCGTTGGTTAGCCTGTTTGTGGTGTAGTATATGTGTTGGCATGTAAATAGGGGGTTGTTTGTGGATTGAGGCTGTAGTGTACGTTAAGGGAGATAGGGGCTGTAGTGTGTGGAAAATTGGGGTGAAGAGTGTTTGTGTGGTTATTGTGTATTGGGAAACTGGGGTTGTAGAGAATGTATGAGGGGATCGGGTCTGTAGTGTATGTGTGCAGGGAATACGGGCTGCAGTGTGCTGATTGATAGGGTTTATAGGGACTATTGTGTGTGTTGGAGGAGACAGTGGCTGTTATGTGTTGAGGGGAAGAAGGGGTTGCAGTTGAGGAAAATGAAGTAAAAGTGCTGTAGTGGGGGATAGGGGCAGTTGTGGGAGGACAAGGACTGTGGTGGGGGGTAGTCGACATGGTGGGGGGACAGGTGCAGTGGTATAGGGGCTAAAGTGGGAAGACAAGGGGGTGATAGGTGCTTTGATGGGTGGATAGTGGCAGTGGTGGGGATACAGGGGCAGTAGTTGGGGTAGAGATGCTGCGGTGTGGGGAGAGGCGCTTTTGTGGAGGTCAGTGACTGCAGTGGGAGGGCAGGGGCTGTGGTGGGGGGGGATTGGACTATGGTGGAAAGATAGGGCTAAGGTGGGGCATATTGGCTGTAGGGGGGGGATTGAGGCTATAGTGGGGGATAGGAGCTATAGTGAGAGGATTGGAGCTGTGGTGGGGGGATAGGGGCTCTAGTGGTAAAACAGGGGCCTGTACTGGGAGGACTGGGATTGTAGTGTGGGAGGCAGGGGCTGAGAAGCTGCTTAGAAACTGTTTCCCCCTCCTTAATGATTACCTTGTGCCAGTGAGGTGTAACCTGTTCCCTGGTGGTACGGTGGGAGATATTGCAGACAGCTACTTCCGGCCAGTGCCAGGGATTGTATCAAAGCATTGCTGTAGTACTCTCCTTCAACGCTGTGATACAATATTAAGCGCCAGCCCTGTCGACTTGCCTGCCCCCATGACAGAAGAAATGGCTGGCCGGTTACCAGGGAGCTGTTACTGTTCCTTTGAATTGGCTGGGCTTAATGTTGCAAAGTAAATTAAGCAGCATGATAAAGGCAGAGTAAGAGAGCAATCAGATAACTGAGTCAAAGGTCACGATTACAGAGGTACACAAAGTCAAAATAACTAGCAATGTCTGTGATTACGGAGGTAACCAAAGGCAGGAAACAAGCCAAGGTCAAAATAGGTCAAAATACCAAGAAATCAGACAAAACAAGAACGCACTGTCGGATGACAAATGGAAACCATGACATGGTTCCTTTCAAGGTGTGAGTCAGTGTCGTAATTGCCAGATTGTTCGAGTACAGCGTTTCAAGTATGACATTTGAGAAGAATTGAAGGGGTTAGAGGTGCAATATAATGACGCAAGGATTTAGCTTCCAGCTTCAAAAATTATGCCAGTTTGAAACTAGGTGAAAAAAGACACAGGGGAGGTGGCGATACACCAGTTACAATGACACTCTCATAGGGTGTGAGAAAAATAAATATAGATGGTGGGACAAGAACGTGTTCTAGATGTGTCTAGAGCAGGGCTTCCCAAACTTTTATGGGCCGAGAACCACTTTTCAAAACGGTAATTTTTCGAGACCCACTTGCTTTTAATGCGTATTTTAAAAAGTGAACACCATGGCAATCAGCTTCAGAGGCATACAATTGGCACACCATGGCAAACCGCTTTAGAGGCATACAATTGGCAAACTATAGCAATCCGCTTTAGATGCATACAATTGGCACACCATGGCAATCCGCTTTAGAGGCATACAATTGGCACATTAGAGCAATCCGCTTTAGATGCACACAATTGGCACACCGTGGAAATCCGCTTTAGATGCATACAATTGGCACACCATGGCAATCCGCTTTAGATGCATACAATTGGCATACCATGGCAATCAGCTTTAGATGCATAAAATTGGTACATCATGGCAATCAGTTTTAGAGGCATACAATTGGAACATCATGGCATCTTTAAATACATAAACATGGCACATCATGGCAATCAGCTTTAGAAGCATAAACTTGGCAAATCATGGCAATCACTTTTAGATGCATAAACTTGACACATCATGGCAATCAACTTTGGGCAGAGAAGGGGTTACAGTGGGGGGTAGGCAGAGAAGGGGTTACAGTGGGGGGGTAGGTAGAGAAGGGGTTACAGTGGGGAGGGAGGCAGAGAGGGTTACAGTGGGGAGGGTAGGCAGAGAAAGGGGTTACAGTGGGGGCAGGCAGAGAAGGGATTACAGCTGGGGGAGGGCGAGGCAGAGAAGGGGGTTACAGTGGGGGAAAGGGGCATGCAGGGAAGGGGTTACATAGGGGGTAGGGGGGCAGGGATGGGGGGGCATTGTTTGGGCTCTGTGCCCTACCTTCTTTAAACATCCCTGGTGGTCCAGTGGGTTAACGCTCCGGTCTGCAGCTCCGCTGGGTGCAGAGCTGCAGACCGTGTAATAAAAGTCTTGCGAGTTCCCAGAGTGTTGCCATGGTGACGCTCTGGGTGCTCGCGAGACTTCTATCACACGATCTGCAGCTCTGCACCTGGCGGAGCTGCAGACCGGAGGTGCTGGGCAGACTGATTAGAGGGAGCCCAGCAGCATACAGGGCAAGCCACCGGGCTCCCTCCTGATCAGTCTGCTTGTCTAACTAAGCGGCGGCCCTGGATGTGTGGGTCAACCGACCCACTGGGAATCGCCCTGCGACCCACCAGTGGGTCACGACCCACACTTTGGGAACCGCTGGTCTAGAAAATAAACATTGGAACAGAAGTAACTTGGGAGGCAACAGAATTGGTATTGAAGTAAGATACTGTAGGAGAAACAAGATTGAGGGAAATGGAATGGTGGGCTCAAATAAAGAGGGAGTTGATTACATTGTACAGCGCTACGGAATTTGATGGCACTATATAAATAATTAAAATAATAATATGACCATCACTTAAGCATCTTCATTCCCATTTACAGGGTAACCTACAACCTAATGTACTCCCATGAGGAGGTACATTATATTTTATCCCAGTTTTTTACTGCTCTCGACCCCGAAAAGCCTATGTGATCCATTGATGCTGGCACACTACGGGCACTCAAAGCATGTTGTGATTGTTGATAACGTGTTCGATACATTACATGTATTACAATGTGGCACCCCTCCTCCTATTTTTGTTTTTACTTTCTTTATGTTTTATTTTATTACTTCAGTGGGTATGTTCCATCATTTGTACCAACATCAAAACTTGTAAAATCCTGAGATTGTATTGCTCTGTTTACTTCATGCCGTAAATAACAATTAAAGGAACACTATAGTCACCTAAATTACTTCAGCTAAATAAAGCAGTTTTAGTGTATAGATCATTCCCCTGCAATTCCACTGCTCAATTCACTGTCATTTAGGAGTTAAATCTTAATTAAACAGAACTCGCAATAAAGAAAGCCTAAATAGGGCTCTCTTTACAGGAAGTGTTTATGGAAGGCTGTGCAAGTCACATGCAGGGAGGTGTGACTAGGGTTCATAAACAAAGTGATTTAACTCCTAAATGGCAGAGAATTGAGCAGTGAGGCTGCAGGGGCATGTTCTATACACCAAAACTGCTTCATTAAGCTAAAGTTGTGCAGGTGACTATAATGTCCCTTTAATTTCCATTAAAAAAAAAAAACTAAATTAATGATTATGGAGGATTAAGGAAACAGTGAATGAAAATAGGGACTGGGTGCTTTTCATATCTGTTACTTGTTTTATATAGAGAACTGAGGTTGCGTGCTCAAAAATATTTTTTATCATGGTATACACATTCTGCGGCATTGTACATTGCTGTGTGGGTTTTAGAACTGTATGCATTAACCCTATTAAGGGTTAATAAGTATATGGGGGTATATATAAAAATACCCCTCTCTGTCTCATTAGAGATATTTTTGCCAGAGGCTCAAGGAAGCAAGGTGAAAGGTCAGTGTAGGACCCACATAGGGGGATCTGCCTTGACGTTGGCGGTGGGCATTCCCTTCAATGGCCATTGGAGTAACTAAATGACCTCCATTTGTTTAAATATACAAATTGATTTAGGAGAGAGCGCAGGTAAGTTTTTCTTTGGTTTTTACTGTATTTATTGGGGCTGATGTGTACTGTGTTCGTTGCTGATGGGAGTGAGCGCAGGACTTGTTTTTTTGTATTTGTATCTACATTAGTATACATTGGTGTAGATTCTTTATAACAGTATACATACTATGCATCATTGCACAGATACTCTCTACAATTACACAGTGCTGTATGTCTTCCATAAGTGTCTAAATGTGCTATACATTGCTGTACACCACTGCTTTGTTATTCACAATCCCATATATAATATAAATCATGAAACAACTTTATATACGCTGTTTATTATTATGTATTGCTGTATGTTTGTAACTATATAGATATTTAGCCTTATTATACATTGTTGTATGGTTTTCATAACTGTATCTATATCATTGTATGTATGCTGTTAATGTTTATACAGGGTGGGCCAAAATTCAGAGTAGCATTTGACAGGTAAATAACGTATTTGTTAGTAGGTTAAAAAAAAAAAAATGTTGAATGTACATACATATTATAACTGAGTCTTGGGAGATTCATCATGGGGTAAATTCACAAAGGATCAAAGAGTAAAATTAGTGGAACTTTATTTTCAAAAATGGAATCTGAGGCATCTGCTCAGCCAGCGGATAATTTCATGAAATTCTCAGATTAATTGGTCGCCACGTTCGTTCGACCTTTCAGCTCCCGATTACTTCCAGTGGGGATATCTGAAGGAGCAGGTGTACATGAACAAACCACGTACACTCGAGAAGCTCAAGAAGAATATTAATGCAGAAATTCGAGAGCTAGAACCTCAAACATTAACTAATGGTATGAACCATTCAATTGAAAGACCACAACTTTGTAGGGCGGCAAATGGAGCTCATTTGAATTATGACATCTTCCGTATCTAGTCAAACAAATCTCTGTGTACGTTAAGCATTCATTGTATGTCATATCATTGAAGTTGGTTCATTAATAAAAAGTTGTTCATTTCACAAATCCTACTCTGAATTGTGGCCCACCCTGTATGTATGTATGTATCTATGTGTAAATATATATAATGTGTGTGTGTGTGTGTGTGTATGCTGAATATATAATATATTGGAAGGCTGGGCCTGAAGTTGTGGGAGGGGCTATGTCACACAACTTTCAATCTACTGAAATGACAGGTGCAACCACTGATCAGCACACCCTTTCAATCTCTTAACCCTATAGAACACATACCCTCTCTCACTACAAATAGATATCACACACCAAAACCATATACTTCTATTTACATTTTTTTTTTCTCACAATTTCTGTTTCATTTTCAACTACACACCTTATACCACTAACATGAATCCTAATATAACCATACTGTTATTCTTAATAACCCTTTTCTCAATCCAATTTTGTTCACACAACTACCAGCATAAGCACACACCTCAAACTGGAACACAAATTATAATACACCATGGCCTGCTCTGTTCCTTTAACTTATCTGCTGAGTGCTGGTGGAGAGTTATAAAAAATAGCCCTCCTACCCCAAACTCACAAAATTATAAATTATCCCATTCACTATATGGCCAAACAAAGATGATGTCCAAATTCCTACTCCTTATGTTACTTGCCCTTGCAAATGATGTGGAGTCTAACCCTGGTCCCCCAGCTAATTCTAGTCCTAATCTCCCCACTAAAAAAGGCCTCTCTTTTGTGCACTGCAACATCCGTAGTTTACTCCCTAAACTGGATGCACTGCAAGCCTGGTGTTCCCATTACAAACCAAAAATCATTGTGCTCTCAGAATCATGGTTAACGGCTAAAATACCAGACACCGCCATTGCAATACAGGGTTATTCATGTTTTAGAAATGACAGAGCAAAGAGAGGAGGAGGCATTGTTATTTATGTTGACAATTCCATAAAGTTTACCCCTTTACAAAACCTTAGTCCTCCTGCCATCTTTGATTTCCTTTCTGGCACAATTGAGATCCCGTGCAGTAAATCCATCATTGTTGCAGGAATCTACCGCCCACCTAGCTCTCCTGTGCATTCCCTTTCTGACATAGCCCATCTCCTTAGTGAAACCATAGCTCAAAACCCAAAAAGTGAACTGTTGGTCTTTGGAGATTTTAATATTGATTGGCTGAACCCTAAAAATTATAGTTCTTGCACGCTGTTTAAGACTTTGCAGCTAACGCAATTAATCTCCTCCCCAACTCGCATAAACATTAAAAGCCATAAACATACCCTGCTAGATTGGATTCTCTCCACTTCTCCTGATAGAATCCAGGAGGTTGGTGTTCTCCCCAACACATTCAGTGATCACTGTTTAGTGTACTGCGTGCGCAAAATAAAGGCTATTAAATCCTCTCCCAAGGTTAAAATAACTAGGTCCTTCAAAAAATTTAATCTTGAATCCTTTTTAAATGACATCAAGAATCTCTCATGGCACAGATTAAACATTATCCCAGATCTAGACTGTGCTGTTGAATACTTTCAGTCTGAACTCCTTCAAATCTGGAATTTGCATGCCCCGCTGCGTAAGGTGAGGGTAAAAGGAGCGCATATGAACTGGATCACAGCTGACCTCATCCAAATGTACCAGTTTCGGGATTCTTTGTGGTCAAAGTTTAAGCGTACTGGCTCTATGAATGATCACGGTGCATATAGACAATGGCGAAATATATGCACAAAACAGACAAAACTGGCCAAGGCCCAATATTTCGATGAAAATCTGAACAGTAACATCTCAAACCCTAGAAACTTTTGGAAAGTCATAAATAAACTACAAACTCCCCCAATCCACTCCCAACCCTCCACTGTCAAAGTGGGTAACCAAACCCTGCAACTTCCTTTAGATGTTGCAAATGCCTTTAACAATTATTTTGTCGGATGCTCTACTGCCCTGATTGCCAAGCTAATAAATGACACGCATCCTGAAACTACAAATGTGGATCAGGCCCCACTAAATTTGCAAAGGCCCAATATAGATAAGTTTAATTTTAGACCTGTACCTGTTAGTGTCATTAAAAAACATCTTAATAATCTAAAAATGAAAAACCAGTCCGGACCTGATCAAATCCCAGCAATGCTGTTGAAGCTCAGTGCGCCGGCAATTGCTAAACCCGTCTCAACTCTAATTAACGAATCCTTGGTGTCTGGATACATACCCAAACTTTGGAAGACTGCGAGAGTAGTGCCTATCCATAAAAGTGGTGACACTACTTTGGTTTCTAACTATCGCCCAATATCATTGCTCCCGGTATTGTCAAAAATCTTAGAAAAATGTGTCCATACGCAACTTTGTGAGTACTACCAACAATTAAACTATCTGACCCCTGATCAATCGGGCTTTCGCCAGAATCACTCCACTACAACTGCCCTCCTAAAAGTTTGCAATGACATCCAAACTGGCATGGAACAAGGAGCCCTAACTGGAGCTATTTTCCTTGATTTTGCTAAGGCCTTTGACACAGTAGACCACGACATTCTACTGCACAAACTCGAAAACTCAGGTATTGGTGATCATTCTTTAAACTGGTTTCGATCGTATGTATCGGATCGCTCGCAATATGTGTCCATTTCTGACAGTGACTCCCTCCCTCTCCCGGTCACGTGTGGTGTTCCCCAGGGTTCCATTCTCGGCCCCCTACTATTTACATTATTTATAAATGATCTGCCTTATGTCTGCCAATCCTCAAATGTACACATGTACGCAGATGACACGGTAATCTATGCGAGCAAATCCAATCTACCGCAACTTGAGGCTTTGCTCCAAGACCAGTTTACAGAGGTAGAAAAGTGGATCGCAAAAAACAAACTCTTCCTGAACACTGACAAAACTGTCACAATGATCTTTGGAACAGTACCTAAATTGCACAAATTACACAATCCCCACCTATCCATCAAAACAAATTCAAATGGCACACTGACCGCAGTCCACTCTTTCAAATACTTGGGTATGATATTAGACCCCAATCTATCTTTTGGCCTGCACATAGAAAAGCTTGCATCTAAACTTTATCCAAAATTAGGTGTCCTACTGACAGAAAAGAAGGGGCAGATCATGTGCAGGTCAGTGGCCCATGCTGAGAAGAGGCCCCATGCGTTGATCCTGTAGAACCCAAGAGAAGAAGTGTGTTAGGAAGTGTAGTAAGTGCATTTACCCGCTGCCCAGGACAGTGAATTGAGTGGACTGGAGTTTGACATAATTATGGGTTTATTCACTAAAATAGTTTTGAAGTTAAATAAAAAACACTTTGCAAAATCAAGGCACAAAGTGCAGATTTGGAAAAATTCTCCAACTCACTTATAGTCACAGTTTAGCTATTTTTGACGAAATTTTGCAATTTAGTTTAGATCAGAGTCTGATTTAGTGATTGTAAGAAAACCCAGCATTTCCTGACTTTTTTCAAACAATATTTCGACTATTTCCCCAGTTTTCATTTATTTGTTCGGTAGTTTCAAACCACCGACCACCCCTCTGGCTCATTATCACCAAAGGAAATCATCAATCAAGCGCTCTCCCTGTGTGGCTGCCGTTCGTATAGCTGAACTCCACGTGCAAGAGAAAATGGCGGTCATCTTGTTTGCACGAAAGGGGGCAGCGGGACTTGGTCGTCGAGTGTCTGGAACTAAAATCGGACACTTGATTTCCTGAACACCGGTTAAACGATACGAACGCCTGCTTCCTTTTCACGAACAGCTAGGAGAGCGCTGTTCGGTAGTTTGGTTCCCACGAACCAGGGGAACAATCGCTATTATGAGCCAGAGGGTTCAGTTTGTGCATTAGTTCGGTTTTGTGATTTGTCGAAATAGACTGACCGCACAGCCTAAACTGTTTCTGGGTAGAAGCCTCGTGTACGGTCGGTCCAAATTGAACTTCCATAAAATTTGAAAACCCCTGAACTGATCTAGCTGATTTTTGGATATGTTGGTCACCCAAATCAGGGCTATCAAGGGATAGGGGGATCTGGTATGTTTTTGGGTACTTTCTAAGTTTTGGGGAAAATAATGTTTTTTTGCCTGGAGATAATTAATTTATTACTTTATCTTACTTAATTATCTCCAGATAGAGAGGTGGGAATCGCTTGTTTGTATTGGGAGTGTCACTGTTTGTCACTGCATTGTTATAGGCTGTATGTTTTGTGTCCCTGTTCCCCACAAGGTCCCTGTTCCCCACAAGGTCTTGCATCGGGAATTGTATAAAAGCCAGTGTGGCACCAATAAAGCTTCAGTCTTGTTACACCCTTCATCAAGTTTGGGCTGATGTTTGGGTACCTGTTCACTTGATTGGGAGAATCTGCTGGAAAAGCTGTATCTGATCTGGAGAAAGAGACGAATGGAAACCCGAACTGCGAGCTATAATCACCCATGCTCATAGCAGTTTGGGTAGAAACAGACCAAACGATAGCTACCACATCAGGGTTCGTTACAGTGATTAAATCCAATAGTTACACTTTAGAGTTTGCTCTGCTTTCAAATGTAATGTCTTCATTTTTCAACGATATAACACTGCATTTATTATAAGTTTATGGTCGCTTTCAAAGACTTTGTGCATTTCTACTTTGGACTTCAAATTCTCTAATGCTCTGCTTCCTATAGGGGGCAATACATTAAACATTCAGTTGCTTAAAGACAAAAATGAATTTCTGAATTGACATGAAATGTGCCATTTACTCAAGGTTGTTTGGAGACTAATTCAGAGATTTGTCAGGGATATTGTGAAATATCCTCACAGATTGAATTTCACAGAAATGACGAACTTAAAGTCTGCTAGCAAAATAGCCTTCAAAAAGTCAAAATAGAAAATTTGTTAATTTACCAAACACAGAATTGCTTCTGATTTATGTTGTTATTTGGAGTCCCGTTCTGTGATTTGAGAGTACCTCCCAGCTAGCACTAATTTAGTGGAACAGTCCCAATGTTGTGCCTTTATCCTGGAAGTGTGCTAGCAAATATGCTTTTTCTGACTATGGGATAGTTGGCTATTATGATGCCAGTCAAATTGGGGTACACGCTCACCAGACTGTCTTCACCTTTTTGGATGAAGATGTCATGCAGACAATCGGAATACAAATCTGATTTCAAAGGTTTC
The DNA here is from genome assembly GCA_933207985.1 of Pelobates cultripes. Lineage (NCBI taxonomy): Eukaryota > Metazoa > Chordata > Amphibia > Anura > Pelobatidae > Pelobates > Pelobates cultripes. Next base: position 224,853,272 of record OW240917.1, on the reverse strand, counting down.
AGTACATACTATTTTTCCTTTATTACCTGTTTCCCATTAAAAACCGACTATATTATAGCACGTGCAAAGGGCTTTTTTTCACAAAAGTCCTATAGTATTTTTTTGGTTTTTTTACATTTCTTTATTTTCTGGTTTTAGATGAGAGAAAGATTCTAAGGAATTGCATCGTTAACACATGTGTAATGTGCACAACAACAAGGAATTATGTAGCCAGGCTAATACAATTTGCGCTAGCAAGGATAGCGTAGATCTTAGCTCAAAACATAAACTGCAGTGTTTTTTTACATATATTTGACAGTTACTTTAATAGCCATAGCTATTGCTTTTGTAAAGCTGGGTGAAAGCGTTAAGAGAATTACTATAGTCAGACAAATTGCCCTTGTAGCTCAGTGTACAACCTCACCACTTGGCTACCAGTGATTGGATCATATTTGACCGTGAACTAACCTTGAAGTTAAAAAAACACAGATATAGCACACCAGGAATTTCCATATCTACGGCCTTAACCCTCCTATTTCCAGAGGCAAATATAACATTACACTGGAATATATTGTATGTTTCCCTGGTGGCAATAGGCATAACTGTTACATTAATAACAATTAGCCCATTATGATGTTTTCTTTCGCACTAGTAAGTACAGCTGGATCATTGCCAAAGCATACCCAGTATGTTTGACACCTGGAACTGTCAGCAGTCTGCTTGCTAATGTAACTCACTGTCTGTTGAATAAATAGTTCTAAACTTTGCAACAGGTCCTTTGCCTCTAAAACCTTACAACTTAAAGAAAACTGTAAATCAACCTTGATTTAGTGGCCCAAATGTATATTTACATTAGTGTACAAAGAGTTTGAAAAATAGCTTTGTCAAATAAAAACTGGCAGTTTAATATATTTTCTGTATAAAAGGTTGCACTACCTAGTTGGCATTTCATAAAGGAATATTTCATAGAAAAATTTTTGTTTGTTTTTTTATTTAGTCGATATACCCCCAAAAACATGCATTTATTTATTTTTCTACATATTTTCTTTGGAGGTATATGAAAAAAAAATGTTTGCAAAAGCTAGTGTCTTAGTGTCCCCATGTCTCCCAGTGTCTGTGTCCCCATGTCTCTGTGTCCCTAGTGTCCCCATGTCTCCCAGTGTCCCCATGTCTATGTCCACAAGTGCCCTCATGTCTCCCAGTGTCCCCTAGTGTCTGTGTCCCCATGCCTCCCAGCCAGTGTCCCTAGTGTCTCAGTGTCCCCATGTCTCCCAGTGTCTGTGTTCCCATGTCTCTCAGTGTCCCTTTTGTCTTAATTTCCCCAAATGTCTGTGTCCCCATGTCTCCCAGTGTCTGTGTCCCCATGTATCTGTGTCCCTAGTGTGTGTGACCCCATTTCTCCCAGTGTCCCCAAATATCTCAGTGTCCCCATGTCTCCCAGTGTCCCCATGTCTGTATCCACAAGTGCCCCCATGTCTCCCAGTGTCCCCAAGTGTCTCAGTGCCCCCATGTCTCCCAGTGTCCCCGGGTCTCTCAGTGTCCCCATGTCTTACTGTGTCCCCATGTCGCTCAGTGTCCCCTAGTATCCTAGTGACACAGGACACACTGAGACATGGGGACACTGGGAGAAATGGGGACACTGGGAGACTAGGGGACAGGGCGACATGGGGACACTGACACTGTGATACATAGGGACACTGATGCCAGGCTGGCTTTCCAATTCTTTGGACAGACATGCCTCCTTTTTGGGCATGTTCGCCCCTTTTGGCAGTTCTGGTCGCATGATTCACGTCAGTGGCCCACCCCTTTACCCCGCCCATTGACTTCCTGCACTGCTTCACTGGACACTGCTGTTAGGGAATATGGATTTACTTGAAAGTTGAAAGCATAAATTAGATATAGAGAGTAGCATAGAGTATGTGTTTTCTTATAGCTGCATCCTTTGAGTTTCCCTCCAACACCAACTCCATCAGATACATGACGCTTGAGAGGTATGACTGTTTTAGTGTTTTTGGTCGATAATATTCTGTAATTAGGCCCCATCATAATTGTCAGCACCAGGCCCACTGGGCTCTTAATCTGGCCCTGGTATCTGTGTGTTTGTCTCCCCATATATTGGCAGCTAAGTACTATATTGAAATTATGAATTATGGGATAGATCATTATTTATTTATTATTCTTTTGTTTTTTGATTATACTGTAGCTTATAATTACATGTATTCTTGAGAGGAACAATCAATATACTGAGGGCCGTATCTAACTACTTCACGAGGAGTCCCTTTAAGATCTTTTAATCTCATTTTGACAATATTAATGAGTATGGATAGCATATATTCTCTAGTATGTAATCCATTAATTACTGTACCATTATAATCAGTTCTTACTGTATAGTCATTCAGGGGTGTACCCAGAGCATTTGGCACCCAGCGCAGATACCCCTTTCCCCCACCTTCATACTTTAAAATGTAAAAAACACCCTCAATATTTTTTATATGTGTCAATTTTGAAAAACCCTTTCCTGTCCTGCCCCCTTCTACAAAACCCCTCTCCCTCTCATGCGTCTTGTAGAACTAAAAGATGCATGAGATGTATGTCCTGCCCTGTTCTACAAAACCCCTGAACCCCCCCTTGCACAAATCCCCTGCTCAGCCCCCTTATACAAAATCCCTCTCCACATTCTACAAGCCCTTGCATAAAACTCCTGCACTCCCCTCTTCCCCCCAAAAGCCTGCCTCTCCCTCCCTGAGCCCCTGCTCAGCCACTTAAAATAGAATTTTTTTTTTACACAACAACATTAGCAACAGTCTTCAGAGTCCAGTCCCAGGCACATAGTCACTCGCACACAGTGGCACACACAGTTACAGGCATACAGTCACACACAGTTAGACAGTCACACATACAATTAAAGGCAGACAGTCACAGGCAGATAGTCACACACACACACAGTTACAGGCTGCATCCCCCAATCACATGCAGACAGCCACACACACACTCACAGACACACTGCCACACACACACAGTCACAGGCAGACAGTCACACACAGTTGCAGGCAGGCACACACACACACAGTCACAGGCAGACAATAACGCGCACACACACACACACACACACACGAGTTACAGGCAGACAGTCACAAATACACACAGTCACAGGAAGACAGTCACACACACACACAGTCACAGGCAGACAGTCACACACACACACACACAATCATAGGCAGGTAGTCACAGTTACAGCAGACAGTCACACATACACACAGTTACAGGCAGGCAGTTACACACACAGTTACAGGCAGGCACTCACACACACAAATTCACAGGCAGACAGTCACACACAGAGTCACAGGCATATAGTCTCACACACACACTCACACAGGCAGACAGTCACACACACACACACACACAGGCAGACAGTCATACACACACACACACACACACACACTCTCTCTCTCTCTTACTTACAGTCAGCTTGGGCTGGAGGAGTAGTCGATTCAGTCCCTGGTCTGTAGTTGTTGGGGAAGCAGGGACTTCTTCCTGCTTCCCCTCGATGTGCAGCAATAATAACAGCGGGTGGAGGCCCCTCTGCCGATTAGCTCTGCCTCCAATGTTCTTACTTGCGGTGGTGTTGAAGTTCTGCAGCTGCCTGTCCCTATGTGTGTGAGCTGTGCGGCTGCTATACTGCCATACTGTCACTGCCATACAGCTCACACATCCTAAGGCCCCCCTAGTCACAGCACCCCCTAGTGAGTGGCACCCGAGGCGAACGGTGCAACCCACTCCTCTCTTAGTACACCATTGTGGTCTAAATACAATGGTGTACATAGAATATGGTAATACAATCTCTTTCTCCACTGACCTTTAACATAAAAATCTTATGTAATTTTATTTATTGCATTGCCCAAATTACCAATCCAAAGTTACCCCCTTGAACAGAGGGATATGTGTGACAATAAGTGCTTAAACGTTTTACAACAAGTTTCTGATATAAAATATATATCTGCACAGTAACATAACATAATATAATACTAATCACATAGAGAAATGTCTTAAAGATGATCCTCTCCTTGTGTTATCGGCTATAACTGAAAGGGATCTGTTTGCCACTAACCCGTTATAATAATAGGGGATAGAAGTCTTGATATATATATATATATATATATATATATACTGATGTTCATTATTATTATTTTATTATTTATATAGCGCCATCAGATTCGGTAGCGATGTACAATGGGTGGACTACCAGACATGTAATTGTAACCAGACAACTGGATGTACAGGAACAGAGAGGTGGAGGGCCCTGCTCAATGAGCTTACATTCTAATAATAATAAGCAGTTACCTTTTCTTTCCTCTAGTCCTCCAATGTATATAATAAAGGGTCGTCACTTTCGTTTATCTCTCCTCCCCTTGTGTGTAAGAATCCGCCGAATAAGACCCCTCCCACTTTCCTCCTTGTGACAATGCAGTATCGAGGTGGGCGTGATTATCGAAAAAAGGGGCAGTAATACCAAGGGTGGGGTTCAGGACACGAGAGTGACTAATTGGCATAGTCACTACACGCCCCCTAGAGCCGCAATTGGTCGCGTTTATCACGTGACCGGTGAGTGGCTCCCTAAAATGCCCCGGATGAAGGCGCTTTAGTAGCGCTGAAACGGGCTTTGGCTCACTGTCATTTTCTCTTTATTTTATAACAGCACGTTTTTTGCACGATGGTCATTTAGGTAATAGTTTTTTATGGGGGAGTACTAAGTACTCTAGACACATAGTTGTGTGGATGCAATAGGAGGGAACTCTGCTGTTACATAATTACATTGTTACATAGTTACATAGATGAAAAGAGAATTGTGTCCATCAAGTTCAGCCTTCCTCACATTTGTTTTTGATGTTGATCCAAAAGAAGGCAAAAAAAACAAAAAAACAAACAGAACAAAGGATACAAGTAGTGCCAAAATAAATACAATATTTTGGTAAGTAAGCAAAAAGGTACCAAGTAAAAGATAAAAATGAGAGAGTGAGATGAAGAAGCATAATAGGGCGAAAAGCGTTGTGATTTTATTAATATTTGTTTAAATAAAAGTAAGATTTTTAGACTACCTATTTGCTTTGGGGCAGTCTTTTTATACTTTTGTTTATTTTTTTATTTTAATTTATTTGTACCTGGCGCAACCTATTTTCCATACACATCAGGTCCATAATCAAAAGTATCCTAGGTGGGGATTGTTCCACCCATGCTGTTACCATAGAGCGGTTTGTCTGCTCCCAAAATTGTAAGTACATTTCATCTTACTACTACTTATTTGCAAATATCGAGAGCACTATGGGCCTTCTTTTTCTTTAATTGCATGTAAACTACACTACAACTACTGTTTGAGGGATATCCTACAAGTGGGGAGTTGAAATACCACTGTTTGCTGTTTTACCGAGAGCTAGTTATAGCTCTGAAAAACGTGAGTTGGCAATTTTTAGTTCTATGTTGTCTATAGTCCACAGACTTACAATACTGCACTATTGGTCTCCTATTCTCTCTTTTGCATATGCCACTGATGTGTGATACCACTGCAGAGACATCTTTTTCAACATTTGAAGACTTTTATAACCTCTAAAGGACATTTTTATCTTTTACTTGGTACCTTTTTGCTTACTTACCACAATATTGTATTTATTTTGGCGCTACCTGTATCCTTTGTTCTGTTTGTTCGATTTATCCTTGAAGGTTTTGAGGGTTACCTTCTTATTCAGGTGTGCAGCCCCCTTGTGATTAGTTATCGTAGCGCTGTTCCACCCTTGCTTTTTGTGTTCTATACCAAATAAAATAAAAACAGTTTGAGGCACTTCCAATTTTGTAACAAACTATGAAAGAAAATTAATTCTTGACCCCAGAATGGCAGTCAGATTTGTCCTTGGATCAAGCAGCTATTACCCTACATTGAAAAATTATGTCCTTGAATATTCTGTTTTTGCAAGTATGCATCTAGTTGGTGTTTGAACATCTGTATGGACTCTGATAAAACCACTTCTTCAGGCAGAGAATTCCACATAATTTTTGTTTTTACAGTAAAAATAAAAAACTTTTCTTTGCCTTAGACTAAATCTTCTTTCTTCCAGTCTAAACACATGACCTCGTATCCTATGTAAAGCCCGGTTTGTGAATAGATTCCCACACAATGGTTTGTATTGGCCCCGAATATATTTGTTTAATGTTATCATATCCCCTTTCAGGTGACGTTAACTTTTCTTCATAGTTGACATGTTCCATTCCTTTTATTAATTTTGTAGCCCGGCTCTGCACTTTTTCTAGTGCCATAATATCCTTCTTTAGAACAGGTGCCCAAAATTGCACAGCATATTCAATATGTGGTCTTACCATCGATTTATAAAGAGGCAAAATGATATTCTCATCCCAGGAATGATTGCCCTTTTTCATGCATGATGACAATACCTTACTGGCCTTGGCCACTGCTGATTGACATTGCACATTGTTTCACAGTTTGTTGTCTATAACAATTCCCAAGTCCTTTTCATGTGTTGTTATCCCTAATTCGCTTCCATTAAGGGTATACGTTGCTTGTGCATTCTTTATGCCGAAGTGCATAACTTTGTTGGATTGGCGGGATCTAAAGGGAGAATCATTTAGCAACTAAGTCTGGGTGTCTGGCAGCATCAAGCTTTTTATTGCTAACTTTTTTAGTCAGCGACCTTGAAGTCGAGCTTTTATCTAGACAGTTTATAGAAAGCTGTTTCAGTTACATATCTTTCTTGTTTTCAAGACCCCATTCATAACCCATTCTTAGTAACATTTTTTCAGGTAGCAGTTTGTGTTAATACACTGTCACACTGCATATATTTGTATAGAATAGAGTTTACCCATAATAGTGGTGTTGGTCCATAGGGCTCTTTATTGCCTTTTATTACAGCCACGAGAGATTTACTGCAGTTGGTATACACACCCATTCTTTGTAATATTCTTTCAGGTAGCAGTCTGTGTTAATACACTGTTACATTGGATACATTTGATTCAATACAGTTTATCCATAATAGTTGTTTTGATTTATAGGGCCCTCAATTGCCTTTTATTACAGCCACGAGAGGTTTACTGCAGTTGATATATAAACCTTACTAGGGTCTCTAACTCCCATCCCTATCATCCTCAGCCAACATCCCATCCAGTCTACCATAGAGTCTCCCCCTACTTGTCAGTATTTGGAGCCTTTCTTGTTTGTGGTTCTTTTTAATGTGTCTATGTTATATGTCTCTTCTATAAATATTTAATAAAAATATATTTTTCTAGTACTATATTAGTTCTATATTTCTCAAGGAACCTCTCTGTGTCTGCTGGATTCTATATCCTCTGGACATTTGTGTATTTTTCTAATTGTTACATTGTAAACCCTTTACTTGTACACACCAATAGTCCCTTTATGAGACACTATTTTTCTTCTACTTTTGAACATAGCCTAGACACTGCAGTGCTTTCTCACTACAATGTCGTACGGCGTTGCGGTCGCTACGAGTATTTGGGTTTTAACAGGCAGTGGGAAATAAACTTTCAATCTCTTATGTTATACAATGCATCTCATAGTGCAGGTTTGACAGTGCCGTATTACTAAATATGCCTTATTATATTCTCTTTCTTTAAATTCCTGTACTTGAGATACCGACCTCCTGATGTTACATAAAAAGTGCATTTATAATCTTGATATTTTCTGTTACAACCATACCTTTTTACTTGTCATACATAACTCTGTGAAATGGCTATGATACCATGTTTGATAAACATTGCACTGCAAAAATAAAGAATGTAAAAAAAACAAAAAACGTTTATACTCATCCTGTTTATTGAAGGGTTAATAGCGTGGATATAGAATCCAAATAGAAAGTCACCCAATTTGCATTGGTCAATTTCAAAGGATGTGGGAATTCTAAACAGAGTAAACTCTCCAAGACAGGATAATGAAAATGAACTTTTAAAGGACCACTAAAGGCACCCAGAACATTTGAATTAACTGAAGTTGTCTAGGTGTAGTGTCCATCAAATTTTAAACCTGCAATGTAAAACATTGCTGTTTGTTAGAAATTGCCATGTTTTCATTGGAGGGTTAAACACACATTTTAGTGCAGGCTTCCTCAAACTCCAGATGTTGCTGAACTACAACTCCCATGATTCAATGAATGAAATAGGCTGAGAACCATGGGAGTTGTAGTTCAGCAACATCTGGAGGGCCGGAGTTTGGGGAAACCTGTTTTAGTTGCTGTCTTCCTGTAAGAACTGAGTCAAACTCGGTTGTCAATCAAATGCTACCCTATGGGTAAGTATTGGTTTGGCTGACAACACCAATCTTGATAATCTCAGCCAGGGGGGCAGAGCTGTTGTGGCGTGAACAGCATGGCAAGGGAATTAAAGTAAGTAAAACTCACCTTTTAAATCCTTACAAGGGGTGGACACCAACAGAGGTAAGGTATGGTTAGGAATAGGCATGTGCATGGGAAAAACTTTTGGTTCGGTTCGGCATTCCGAAATTGCCCCCCTGGCCCCCACCCCTGAGCAGCGGGTGGGGGCCCTAAAGTAAAATAATGGCAGGGGACCTATTGTCCTCCCCCCAGGCCCCCACCCGTGAGCGGTGGGGGCCCTAAATACTAATTGGGGGGGACCTAATGTTCTCTCCCCTGGCCCCCACCCCTGAGTGGTGGGTGGGGGCCCTAAATACTAATTAGGGGGGGACCTAATGTCCCCCCCCTGGCCCCCACCCATGAGCGGTGGGTACTCGAAATACTAATTATGGAGGGGACCTTATGTCCTCCCCCACCCCTGAGCGTCGGGTGGGGCCCTAAATAAAAAAATAACCCCCCCTCCCGCAGGTGACTAGGGGTCCCCAAACCCCTAGTCACCCCCCTCCCGAAAAAAAATTAACCCCTACCTACCTCCCTCACCCTAAAAATAATACATTTAACTAAGTACCTGTTAAAAAAATTAAAATAAACTTACCATTTGATGGTTTCTTTCTTCTAAAATCTTCTTTTTTCAGCCCCAAAAAAGGCCAAATAAAAATCCATAATAACCGACGCAATTAAAAAAACAAAACAAAACACAGTTCTTTGGAATTTTCCCACGCTGTGTAATTTGACTCATAACACTCTGATTGGTGTATTAAGTTACCATTCAGAGAGTTATGAGTCAAATTACACAGTGTGGGACAATTCCAAAGAACTTTCCCATGCTGTGTAAAATGACACAGAGCACTCTGATTGGTGGATTTCAAACCAACCAATCAGAGTGCTGTGACAGGTAAATGTAGAGACTTACCTGTCAGTCTCTTCATTTACCTGTCAGAGCACTCTGATTGGATGGCTTAAACCCACCAATCAGAGTGTTCTGAGCCTAATTGCAGGGCGGGGGAAGGCTTTATTAGCCTTCCCCCTGCCCTGCACGGCTCAGTCTGCACGGAGCCCTCGCCTGGTGAAGATGGATTTTTTTTTTTGCACTCGTTTTTTTTTGTTTTGTTTTTTAATTGCGTCGGTTATTATGGATTTTTATTTGGCCTTTTGGGGGGCTGAAAAAAGAAGATTTTAGAAGAAAGAAAACATCAAATGGTAAGTTTAGTTTTATTTTTTTTTACAGGTACTTAGTTAAATGGTCCCCCCTCATTATTTTTAGGGTGAGGTTGGTAGGTAGGCGTACATTTTTTGGGGGAAGAGGGTGACTAGGGGTTTGGGGACCCATAGTCACCTGCGGGAGGTTATTTTTTTTTATTTAGGGCCCCCACCCGACCAGGGGGGAGTGCATTAGGTCATCCCCCTAATTAGTATTTATGGCGCCCACACACCGCTCAGGGGTGGGGGCCAAGGGGGAGGACATTAGGTCCCCCCAATTAGTATTTAGGGTCCCCACTCACCGCTCAGGGGTGGGGGCCAGGGGAGAGGACATTGGGTCCTCCCCCCTCATTCTAATTTAGGTCCCCCACCCACCGCTCAGGGGTGGGGGACAGGGGGGAGGACATTAGGTCCCCCCCAATTAGTATTTAGGGCCCCCACCGACCGCTTGAAAAAAAAACACATCCCCCCCATTCTGATTTAGGGCCCCCACCCGCCGCTCAGGGGTGGGGGCTGGGGGGTAGGACAATAGGTGTCCCCCCCCTTATTTAACTTTACGGCCCCCACCCGCCGTTCGGGGGGGGGCAATATGTTCCCCCTTCAGGTTAGGAGGGGGAGGGGGGATGTGTTTTTTTTTTCAGTGGGCTGCTCACTGTTTAATAGACATGCCCCTACTCGCGGTATAGCACGTAGGGGCATAATTTACTAATACTAAGTAATTTTTAGTAGATAGCTCCCTAATACCGTGGGAATTAGGGAGTTATCTACTTATTCATTCCTGCCATTACATTGACAGGCTAAGTAACTTACATTTTATATGAATGTACAGGGAGTGCAGAATTATTAGGTAAATGAGTATTTTGACCACATCATCCTCTTTATGCATGTTGTCTTACTCCAAGCTGTATAGGCTCGAAAGCCTACTACCAATTAAGCATATTAGGTGATGTGCATCTCTGTAATGAGAAGGGGTGTGGTCTAATGACATCAACACCCTATATCAGGTGTGCATAATTATTAGGCAACTTCCTTTCCTTTGGCAAAATGGGTCAAAAGAAGGACTTGACAGGCTCAGAAAAGTCAAAAATAGTGAGATATCTTGCAGAGGGATGCAGCACTCTTAAAATTGCAAAGCTTCTGAAGCGTGATCATCGAACAATCAAGCGTTTCATTCAAAATAGTCAACAGGGTCGCAAGAAGCGTGTGGAAAAACCAAGGCGCAAAATAACTGCCCATGAACTGAGAAAAGTCAAGCGTGCAGCTGCCACGATGCCACTTGCCACCAGTTTGGCCATATTTCAGAGCTGCAACATCACTGGAGTGCCCAAAAGCACAAGGTGTGCAATACTCAGAGACATGGCCAAGGTAAGAAAGGCTGAAAGACGACCACCACTGAACAAGACACACAAGCTGAAACGTCAAGACTGGGCCAAGAAATATCTCAAGACTGATTTTTCTAAGGTTTTATGGACTGATGAAATGAGAGTGAGTCTTGATGGGCCAGATGGATGGGCCCGTGGCTGGATTGGTAAAGGGCAGAGAGCTCCAGTCCGACTCAGACGCCAGCAAGGTGGAGGTGGAGTACTGGTTTGGGCTGGTATCATCAAAGATGAGCTTGTGGGCCTTTTCGGGTTGAGGATGGAGTCAAGCTCAACTCCCAGTCCTACTGCCAGTTCCTGGAAGACACCTTCTTCAAGCAGTGGTACAGGAAGAAGTCTGCATCCTTCAAGAAAAACATGATTTTCATGCAGGACAATGCTCCATCACACGCGTCCAAGTACTCCACAGCGTGGCTGGCAAGAAAGGGTATAAAAGAAGAAAATCTAATGACATGGCCTCCTTGTTCACCTGATCTGAACCCCATTGAGAACCTGTGGTCCATCATCAAATGTGAGATTTACAAGGAGGGAAAACAGTACACCTCTCTGAACAGTGTCTGGGAGGCTGTGGTTGCTGCTGCACGCAATGTTGATGGTGAACAGATCAAAACACTGACAGAATCCATGGATGGCAGGCTTTTGAGTGTCCTTGCAAAGAAAGGTGGCTATATTGGTCACTGATTTGTTTTTGTTTTGTTTTTGAATGTCAGAAATGTATATTTGTGAATGTTGAGATGTTATATTGGTTTCACTGGTAATAATAAATAATTGAAATGGGTATATATTTGTTTTTTGTTAAGTTGCCTAATAATTATGCACAGTAATAGTCACCTGCACACACAGATATCCCCCTAACATAGCTATAACTAAAAACAAACTAAAAACTACTTCCAAAAATATTCAGCTTTGATATTAATGAGTTTTTTGGGTTCATTGAGAACATGGTTGTTGTTCAATAATAAAATTAATCCTCAAAAATACAACTTGCCTAATAATTCTGCACTCCCTGTATGTTACTTGATTGTTGTAAGTGTTGCAAACGCTTACATCTGAATCCTGGCTATGTTTGTATACTTTTTATTTAAAATTGTATACAGTGTAACATTCTTCTTCTTCCACTGGGTAGGTATATTAGTACTTAGGCAATACCGTGCTTCACAACTTTGGCAATTCGGCACTTCGGAACTTCAGCAACTTCGGCACTTCGACACTTCAGAAATTCGGTAATTTCGGAACTTCGGCACTTTGGCAATTCGGCACTTTGGCTATTCGGACATTCGGAAGTACCCGAATGTCCGAATTTCCCGAGATTTGTCCGAATACATATTCGGCCCGAAACGAATTGCACATGTCTAGTTAGGAACACATGTTTGTATATCCAACGTTATAGTGTTCTTTTGATAATATCTTTAAAATGATTGGTGTCTTTCATAGCAACATTATGCATTTATTCAAGCTTTGCTAATTATTGCAAAGTATTTATTGGAGGCAGTTTAATATGCATGTGCTGCAGAATTGCCAAGTTCTGCCGATGGGAGTGATCAGGAATACAAGAATTGTCCCATCTGAAATAAATGTAACTCTAATCCCTGCTCATTAACGTTCTACCAGAATTGAGTGAGACATTATTTCCTCAAAGTATCATGAAGCCTTATCAAAGGCTGACTGAGCATCATGAGACATATACTCCAGAACAGCTAGAGTGCTAAATGGCAACGCTGGTCTAGAGGCAGAGTATAGTGACAAACCCTCTATTTATTAAACCTATTTATGCTGGCACAAGCAATGATTTCAAATCCAAGCACATCTACAAAAGATGATAAATACTACAGTGTCTGTACATTTTTTTAGGAAGTAGTCATAAATCCCTATTTATTTGTATTAACATTGTATTAACCTTGCCAAATATTTAGCTCTTGTGTATCTCAAGTATGCTATCATAAATTCTGGGGCCCCTTAATAAAGCCATTTGTGCGCATACACCTATATGCCCTATACTATTTCATTAGCCATAACTCCCAGCCATATTTTCCCACTCCATTAGCCATCACATCACCCCATCCGTCCCTGCCCCTCACTACTTGTGCAGTCATAGTACAGTGTGGTCTCTCAGCATGGTGGCACAGATGGTGTTAATGTCACCACATGATGTTACCTGTCTGCCAACCCCCTTCGACTGGCAAATCAATGCAGCCAATTATCCTAGATTCCACCAATGAGAAACAGAGATGATTCTTTAAAATACTGCACTTTTTTCCAATACAATATACTAGGCGGAAGTGCCATGAGTCTACCCGCCATATTTGTTTATTGAGCTAAAATTGCTTTATAATGGGTGGCCAACTGGCTTGCTCTTAAATGAGGATCACCATTCCTTGCTAGCAAAGGACCAAAAGGGTCATGATTCTTGAGCACCACCGCTTGTTAGGATTCTTTAAAGACATGGTTGGTCACACCCCACCCCCAGATGGTAGCCCAGCCTTTTCATGATCCAATTAAAAAGAGCTCCATCCTTGATCCCTTTCCTATCTTATTATAATTACTTGGCCATATTATGCTCGAATTCCAGTTCTGTATTCCATAACTCCTATTGCTCTTCAGTTTCTCTTACTTGTCCTGGACATTGTAGCCTCTCCACTTTTCCTGGACATTGTAGCCTCTCATTCAGCTTCATCCAATTAGATCATTAGCATCTTTTCAGTGAACCTGTTCCTTCTCCTAATCTTTCCTTGTTTATTTTACTACAACACTTATTACTAAAAATTGTTTTAGAATCTAACCTGCCTGTTTTCCAACCAAAACAATTCTCTATCCTCATCTTACTATGGTTAACTTTTTCTTTTTTTCCTCCTAAAATGTAGACAGCAGATTCTCAGCTTCTGAAAACAAAGCGACCAAATCCATGCGCTTATATTCCTCCTTCTATTAAAGGTAATGTAACCTGATTTATACACGTAAAGTTATTAATGGGACTGATGTTACAACCCAATGTTATTTATATTTTCCAAGGGTCAATAACTGCCCAGTATTAAAGACATGAATTATTTCCTGCATTCCGTGCTCGGAACACTAATTCTACTCCCACCTTGATAAGACGCCTCATTATGGAGATATCCCCATATGTATCAAAGTATATTAGTCTTTCTACAAAATACTACATTTCAACAAAACCTCAGGAGGGACAGTGAGGTCTGGAATACATTATGTGTGGTTTGTGTGTTCAATAATTTGTATTTGAATATCAGCATACACCGTCTTTCCATTGGAATAATTAAAGTAATACTATAGGCTAGGAATATAAATTTGTATTCCTAGCAGTATAGCTCCCTATAGTGCACCCCACTCACGCAACTATCCCTCCCCCTTTCCCCTCTGCAGCGCAGAACACTCGGTAATGGGTCAGGCTCTGCCTTGGTTCCATCTTCCCTTACCCTCACCCGACATGCACGTTGAGCATTGAAAGCGCATTAGGACAGCCTCTAAGGAAAATATTGTATAATGCTTTCCTATGGGGTTTTGGGTCACGCAGGATTAGCTCATGTATAGCATTAGGACATCCAGCGTCAGGTGACCAAAAGTCGCCTAACGGCTCAGAAGTCCAGTAGAGGCGGAGTTAATCCTGGATAGTAATTATTGTAGTTTCTCAATAACTGCAATAATTACTATTGCAGGGTTAAACTGACAGGGGCACTGCACCCAGACCACTTCAATGAGCTGAAGTGGTCGGGTGCCTACAGTGTTCCTTTAACTGAATGTGTGACAAAAAAAGGGGAATGGTGTGGTATAAGTCAGTTATACAGAGATATTTATGAGACATTATAAAGATTCTACTTGGATCTTAAAGAAACCTAATGGTGCCCTTTTAAATATTTTGAAGTTGTAAGTCACTTTCCAAGTTCATAAATTAAACTTGTTGATCTTGTTAGGTAACTTTGGTAGCACACAGTCTGGCAGTTTTACTCATTAAACATCTTATATTCATTGGGTTCCTTTGACTGCCTAATTAACCCATGAAACATGTCACTGGGATTATACCTTTCTCAATGAGGCTATCTTTTTGAAAGAACAACCTAGTATGGAACGCTCTTTAAAGCGGCACTGTGCCCTCCACCCACCTTTGAAAAAAAAAATTCATAAAGATAGAATATTTGTAAAATACAAATTTTGACTGTGTTTGAATTTCAATGAAATTTCAACCCAGTCAAGAGATACACAGACACAATGTAGGGACTACTTTGTCTCTGTATATTTCCTCCACCTGACACTTCTAGACACTAAGAGCTACCGCCTTCTAGAACTGTTAATCCCTCCAGCCATCATCAGTGATGGCTGCATGGAGTTGGCTCGGTCTATGGAGGGTCTCGGGGGATCCGGCATGTGCGAGAGTACAGCATTAACGACAGCTCCTGGTGCTAAAGAGGACCTGTCGGGAGAAGATGGCAGTGCCCTTGAGGGAGAGGTTCAAGTAAGTAGAACTCACCTTTACCTGCCACCCTTGGCCCATTACTCATTACTGGACACAGAGTGGCGATGTCAATATTAGGGGTCTTTGCAAATTCTGTAAAGTCCGCAGATGGTGATAGTGCCGCTTTAATGCATCATGGAAATCAGTAAAATGGATGCACAAAGAATATTTAGAATACTAAAAAGCTATTCACCTTTGGAATTTGTTCCCTCGACTGCTGCAAATCTGCATCTTCTCTGTGGACCCGACAATGGATGAAATACTGTATCTCTGGTCATTATATGGTTTTAACCCCTTAAGGACACATGACGTGTGTGACATGTCATGATTCCCTTTTATTCCAGAAGTTTGGTCCTTAAGGGGTTAAAGATCTAATAAGTTAAAGAATGGTTAATTTTGTGCTCAGGTTTAATTCTTAAAATCTGCTTTCCGCAGAAGCACTGTGCATGATTAGTCATTTTTTTTTTATCATAACAAAGTTAATCGAAGATGTAGTGTTCGATATAATAGTTTTGTGAATGGGGAGTCACTGATTGGCTGGGAGTGTCAGCTGACCGCTCTTGGCCAATAAGCGGCTCTTTTGCCCGTCGAAACTCTACATTTATTGAAATTTAAAAATCAGAAGCTGGTTGCCACCTGGGGGGAAGTTGAGATTGTCGCCGGAGGCAACATTGTTGTTAAACTGTTCAAGAAGGAGGTAGGAGTGCGCCCGGGGCCTCCTGGTACCATAACAACTTAATTTAGATAAAATTGTTATGATGCTTGGAGAGTTCCTTTAAGCAACAGCTAGTGAGGTTTGAAAGGAACACAGTAGGCACTGTAACGGCTTCATCTCACTGGCAGCATTGAGTGTTAAACTGTTTTCAATGCTATCCAAGCAGCTCAACCACACTATGCTGCTCGTGCTAAAGAGGAAGAATTAGCCTGAGCAGCAATGGGCAGTTGTGATTGGCTGAGAGTGTCAGCAGACCACTTTCAGCCTATCACAGTGACCATCCATGAATTTGTATGGCTAGAAGGAAGTGTATCTTTGCCTTAGCCATCCCTCCAGTGGGGGCTGGACTATGGGAAGCCAGGGTCTCATTCAGTGATAAACTGCTCAAAAATAGCTTAACACTAATTGGAGGGACAGTGCCAGGAACCGTAAACAATTCAACGAGATAAAATGGTTATAGTGCTAACAGTGTTCTTTAAAGGACAACTATAGGGTCATGAACACAAACATGTATTCCTGACCCTATTATGTTAAAACCACCATCTAGTCCCCCTTGTCTCCCTAAATATAGTGAACTCTGCAGCTGCTGGCTCTGCTCAAGTCTGCAGCTGCTGGCTCTGCCCCTGTCTGCCTCTGAACTGCCACTGTCTGCTGACATCATCAGAAGTGGTGGTCTGAGCCAATCACGATGCTTCACCATAGGATTGGCTGAGACTGTCAAGGAGGCAGATCAGAGGCAGAGCCAGCACAATTCAAACACAGCCCTGGCCAATCAGCATCTCCTCATAGAGATGAATTGAATCAACGTATCTCTATGAGGAAAGTTCAGTATCTGCATGCAGAGGGTGGAGACACTGAATGGCAGTGCTGCACACTAGGCAGGACTGCCCCAGGAAATACCTCTAGGAGCCATCTAAGGAGTGGCCAGTGGAGTTATCAATAGGCTGTAATGTAAACATTGCATTTTCTCTGAAAAGACAGTGTTTACTGCAAAAATCCTGAAGGGAATGATTCTACTCACCAGAAAAAATACAATAAGCTGTTGTTGTTCTGGTGACTATATTGTCCCTTTAATTCACTTTATGTCTATTTGATACTGATCCTTTAAGTAAGAAACTCGCCTGTGACTGTTGTTTCCGTCATTACCTGCCAATAGAAGTGTTTTTACCTTGTCATTTGCAGCTGTCCAGCGCATTGTCCAGTCCCACCTGGCATCCCTTGGTACGCTTGGTGACGATGATGATGATGATGAGGAGGAGGAGGAGGAGGAAACCGGTAGTGGTGCAGAAGAGCCAGAGGATTGCATAATGGAAGATCGTGTCGAGCAGAGCAAACTAGGTACAGAGCCATGGCATCCTTTCCTACTGCTACTATTGGCAGTCATATCCTAATGCAAGCCACACTGCAACCATCTTTTATATGGTTCATAGGTGATGTAAGCCCGCCATCTAGAAGTCTTGAGACTCTTTTGCATAACACTCTACTGGAGGAAAAAGCAGAGATCACGGAACAGGAAGAAGACACACAAAACGGTATTGGACATTGTGAATAGTAAGAGTCTAAGTGGGATGTGCATGGTTAGACTGGTGAGCTTGTGAGGAGAGTACATGGAAAGCATAGATATTGGCATGTAGTTTGATTATACAGTAAAATATCAGACATATTTTTGCTATCTTTTAAGGATTCTTAAAGGAACACTATAGGTTCAGAAACACAAACATTTATTACTGACACTATAGTGTTAAAAACACTATCTATCCCTCTTACCCCTCTAAATATAGTAAAATCTTACTTTTATCCCAGTCTGCTGGTGCTGGCTTTGCCCCTGATCTGCCTCTTTGCTCACATCATCAGAAGTGGTGATCTCAGCCAATCACAATGCTGAACTATTGGAAAGCATTGGATTTGCTGTGACTGTCAAATCTAAGGAGGCAGGCCATGGGCGAAGCCAAATGCCACCCTGGCCAATCAGCATATCCTCATAGAGATGCATTGAATCAATTAATCTCTACGAGGAAAGTTTAGTGTCACCATGCAGCGGGTTGAGACACTGAATGGCAGTTATAATGTAAACACTGCATTTTCTCTGAAAAGACTGTGTTTACAGCAAAAAACCTAAAGGGAATAATTCTACTCTCCAGAACAAATACAGTAAGCTGTAGTTGTTCTGGTGACTATAGTGTCCCTTCAACTAAGTAATAACTGTTTTTCTGTGTGAGATACTGCTACGCCACCTACTGAATAGGTTATGGCACTGCAGATTAAAATATTTTCTATGGAGCAGTTTTGCTATGTACAAAGTTTATTTTTACTCTCAGTTGCTTAGTTATACTATTTAGAAGTGGATAGCTAGTGCATAGTGGATACGAATGCAGATTCACGTTACTGGAAGCAAATTTAAATATAATTAGTCACTTTTCTACTATGCTGTTACTGGGTCAAACTTACCGTCAAGGTACACTCCAGACTCCCTAAAGTATATTAGCTTGTTGAAGTGCTTTATGTGTGAAGAATGTGTCTGCTTTTTATAATTTTACAAAAAGTGCAGATTTTAATAGAAATTGTTACTTTTATAAATTAACCTTGTTACACCCCATTGGCTGTCAATCAGACACAAGGTCCTGTTACTTCCTGGTTTGGTTAGCTCAAAGGCGCTAAACTTAAGAGGCAGCAATTGCCTTGAGCACCTGCCTTGCAAAGACTTCTCACTGAGCTGCATTGGGAAGTCTGTGATTGGACAGCCACAGAAAGTCTGTACTGGGGAAGAAGGGGAGGGCATGCAGATAAGAGTTCTTCAGCTTTTGCAAGCTGTTTTTAGATGATCACCTATTGGAAAAAAAAACCATAATTAAATGCATAAATGTTTTCATTGTTTATCTACTTATTTATTTATTTTATTTGGGCAGTGGAGTGTCCCTTTAATACAAAACACTTAAAACATTTCAGCACATAAATTCCTCCCCATAGCAAACTATACATTTTTACAAATCTCTGCGATCTTATTGAATGCAACCCGTTCTACAAGGAAGACTCTGATACTTACTTTATAGTAATTCCCGTGTGCCAAGAGCTATTTCAAAAGGCATGCAGATCCAGCAATAACCACTTTATACTAACCTGGAAATTGCCATAAAGTCCCCAGTGAACCATGTTTACTGAAATAACTCGCAATCAGTTTGTAGTTCCCCAGATGCACCTAAAGACACTCCTGAGGTTTGCTCCTAAAATGCTGTTAGCCATTTGAGAAACATGTCATTTCAAATTGACTCAATAAAACATAATTTTTGCCAGGGAGGTGAACAAAATGTTCAGCTACTTAGTCAGACTTAGGACACTTGCCAGAGAATGTGTTCAACTCAAATTCCTAACTTCATTCCAAAGTATTTCTAAGGATACTGATTCAGTGAGTACCAGTGGATATTAGAGGTCAATTAACCAGCTGCAGCTAGATGAGGACCAGGTCCATTCTAACCATGGTGGACTGCAGAAAGTCTTTACTGCTCTGATAACAGCTTAGTGGCATATAGAACTACAGAGACCATACATAGGCACAATGCATCCGAATGATCACAACATTAAAACTTCCTGCTTTGTGTAGTTCTGCCTCATGCTGCTCTGATTCTTTTGGGCATGGACCCCACAAGAATTCTGAACTTATCCTGTGGTATCTGGCACCAAGACATTAGCAGCAGATTCCTTAAGTCCTTCAAGTTGCGAGGTGGGGCCTCCACAGAGTGGATTTGTTGTTCCAGCAGATCCTACAAATGCTCAATTGGATTGAGATCTGGAGAATTTGTAGGCAAAGACAACACCTTGAACTCTTTGTCATGTTCCTAAAACCATTCCTAAACAATTTCTGCTGTGTGGCAGGGTGCATTATTCTTCTGAAAAAGGCTACTGCCATCAGGGTACATGTTACAAGATCCAGTTCTGATGCTCACGTCCTGATTGAAGGCACTTTTCGAGGTGGACAGCGGTCATCATTGGCACTCAGCCCCATACAAAGCAAACTGTGATGCACTGTGTATTCTGATACCATTCTGATACCATTCTAGCATGGCCACAATTAAGTTTTTTTCTGCAGTTTGAGCTAGAGTATGTCTTCTGTGTGATTGGACCAGGTGGGTTAGTCTTTGCTCCCCACATCCATAAAGGAACCTTGGGTGCCCCTGACCCTGATGCCAGTTCACTGGTTGTCCTTCCTTGCACCACTTCTGGTACATAATAACCACTGAATATTGGGAACACCCCACAAGACTTCCCGTTTTGGAGATGATCTGACTCAGTTGTCTAGCTATCACTACTTGGACCTTGTCAAAGTCAGAGCTTTTCGCTTAACACTTTTTCCTGTTTCCAGCACATGATATTCATGAACTCACTGTTTACTTGGTACCTAATATATTCCCCCCCTTGACAGGTGCCCTGGCATTTTTTAATCACAGCGGCCCACTGAGAATAGGGCGGGGCCAGGGGTGTTTTGTCATCACCAATGGAGAGCACGCCCCCTCTCAAAGTGAGCATGTTGGTTCAATGCTCTTGCAGGGCAGACCATGCGCAGAGCTCTGATGAAGATTTCTAGCATGAGAAAAAGGCCCTGTATTTATTCTGCGCAACCATTTTTATTAACATGCTTGCGCTGTGTTTGCTTGTCTTTGGTGTCTGAATAAGTGGGATACCAGGAGACAAAACGGCCAGGAAAGAGTATTGTGCATGTGTTTGGAGCGTGCTTGTGGGATTGCGTGTTTGTAAAGTACGCTGATTGTGGTGTGATGTTGTGTAAATAGGTCGGTTTCAGTTGTGTTGTTTTTTTAGGGTAATGTGTGGCTAGGGGCTGTAAAGAGTGAGATAGTGTGTATAGGGAGCATAGTGTGTATGGAGCTTGTAGAGTGTGTGTGTTTAGGGAATGTAGTATGTGTTTGCTTACACGGAATCTAGTGTGTGCATAGGGGACCCAGAGTTTGTATGGCAGGATTATAGTGTGTGTGTGAAGGGGATCTATTGTGTATTTGAAGGACCCAGAGCATGAATAGGAGATCTAGTGTGTGTTTGTGTGCATGAAGGATTCAGAATGTACAAAGGGATTTAGTGTGTGTAGATGATCCAGAGTTGTGTGAGGGATCTAGTGTGTGTTTAGAACGTAATGTGTGTATGAGGGGTGCTGTGTGTGTGAGGGTGCTGTGGGTGTGTTTGGGTGTGTGAGGGGTGCAGTTTATGAGGGTGCAGTTTGTGTGTGTGAAGGGGCGCTGTGTGTGAGAGGTGCTGCGTGTGAGGTTGCTGCATGTGATTGGTGCTGTGTGTGTGTATGTGAGGGGTGCAGTGTGTGAGGGGTGCTGTGTGTGTATGTGAGGGTGCTGCGTGTGTGGGAGAGAGTGTGTGTGTGTGTGTGTGTGTGAGGGGTGCTGTGTGTGTACATGAGGGTTGTAGTGTGTGAGGGTGCTGTGTGTGTACATTAGGGGTGCAGTGTGTGAGGGGTGATGTGTGTGTGTGCTGTGTGAGTGGGGGTGCTGTGTGTGGAAGGGGTGCTGTGTGTGAGGGTGCTGTGTGTGGTGGATTCTGTTTAAGGGTGCTGTGTGTGTGAGGGGTGCTGTGTGAGTGAGTGAGTGTGTGTGTGTGTGTGTGTGTGGGGGCGGGGGGATAGATTAAAGTAACTATATATTTTTTGTTTTAATTAAAAAAGCACTGTATCTCCCCCTCCCTTCTTACCTTCAGCCTAGGAGTGGGGGCCGTACTGCCATACCTGGCCTGGTGATTCTTATGGTGAAAGTGAACTCTAGACTGGAGAGCTAGAGTTCACTCTCGTGAGATCTGAGTGTTGCCATGGTAACCGCGGCAATGCTCTAACCTCTCAAGAGAAACCCGGCAGAGCTGCAAGCCAGAGCTCCCCGGGTTCTACTCTCCCTCCCCAGCCGGCGGCCGCATGTCAGTGCCTGTGGGCCGGTGAGGGAGATCTTTGAACTCCCCACTGTCCCACGTAGGTACACAGCGGCCAGTGCTCAGATAGTCTTTTGATCTACCCTGTCGGCCTCGGCACATGGCCATAGCAGCCCACCGGGCATTTGCCCGGTTTGCCTGATGGCCAGTACGGGCCTGTTAGGAATCCTTTGCATGGCATAACTAAGTCTTTTAGAGCAGGGATCATTCTCTTATATTGGCCTGCAATGGACAATCAAATATCCCTATGCATACACATAACACATAATTTTATTACACTCACAGTTAACCTTGATAGCCTCTTCTCTAACCTTTCAACAAAGAACATTGATTAGACTAGGGGTAGATAACCATCGGCACTCCAGATATTGTGGACTACATCTCCCTTGATGCTTTGCCATCATTATGGCTGTAAGAGCATTATGGGAAATGTAGTGCTCTTCCTACCTCTCCCAGCGCTCATTCAGTTTTTCTTTCTCTGGCTCTGCCTCTTATCCCCAATCCCTCTCTGTTGGTGTTCCCCAAGGGTCTGTCCTTGATCTCAATCTACACTGCCTCACTTTGTAAATTCATCAGCTCCTTCAGCTTCCATTATAATTTCTATCCGGATAACACGCAAATTTATCTGTCCTCCCCTGATTTCTCACTACCCCTCTTGACTCGTGTCTCTGACTGCCTCTCTGCTATTTCCAAATGGATGGCTGCTCATTTCCTTAAACTGAACCTGTCCAAAACAGAATTTCTGGTCTTCCCTCCCTCAAGTGTTGCTACTCCCTTGTCTGTGTCCCTCCAAGTCAATGGCGCTACCAACCACTCTACCTCACAGGCTCGCTGCTCCAACCTACTTATCCTAACTAATACACAAATATGTCCCATCTAGGCCCCTACGCTCTGCCAGAGGCCTATGTCTAACCTCTGTTAATACTGCTACCTCTGATGCTCACCTTAAAGACTTATCTAGGGCTGAACCATTCCTATGGAACGCCCTTTCCCTCTCTGTTTGACTTTCACCCAATCTCCACTCCTTCAAAAAATATTTGAAAACATACTTTTTTAGGAAAGCATATCAATTAAACTGTAGACAGCTTTTCCTCCCTGCACCCTGATTCGGCTCCCAGAAAACACTAAGCACTCAATGAACACTATCCTAGCAACCTACTTTTCTACCCTACCCTTACCTTTTGTGTCACTATACCCCACTCCCTCTAGCATGTAAGCTCATTGTGCAGGGCCCTCAACCCCTCTGTTCTTGTGTGTCCAAATCGTCTGGTTACAAATACGTGTCTGTTAGTCCACCCACTGTACAGCGCTACGGAACTTGTTGGCACTTTATAAATAATAATAATAATAATATAGTCAGGTTGTCTACCTCTAGTTTAGATAAAGGACATGGCTTTCTAAAAAAAATGGCTTTCCAACTCTTTAGGGACTAAATTTACACACTGTGGATGACACTTCCAGTTTTTCTGTGTGTCTGTCTGTACACCCAGTGGCGTTCCTACATTAGAATGTTTGCATCCTGCTTTGGGTAATGTCTACTTATGTGTTTTTTGCTGTCTCCTTCATTAAATTAGATTGCGTAAGCTCCTTACTAGTTATGTGAAATCAGGCTTTGGTAGTGAGGAAAGACCCTAGCTTAGATTTTGCTCAATTTCTTTACATTGATGTGCTTAGGGGGGTAAATCATAATTCCATTGTGAATATTATTGGCAACAATCCAGACAGCCCTCAGTGATTGGTTGTTAAAACGATGGCACATATGTGACAACGTCGGCTATCTTCAGATAGATCATGCTGTGTCTTGGAGTGAATATTAATAGCCATTTGTGTGAATGGACCCATATGGCATCTCCTGCGTTACTAATCACACCAAGTGAACAATCTATGCTCACATCTCTCTCAGGATTATACACTAAACTCTGAATGCAGTCCGCATGTTGAAAATCACTGGATTTTCTCTGTATTTGGAATTTGGAGATTTACTAGGGGAAAATTGGTAGAAATTCAGTGATGTACATCACAAAGCATATTATTTACATATTTATCAAACGCTCCCTGGATATCTCCCAAATACTGCCTACAAGCAGACAAATTCACTAATTAGATGGCAGCATTCCCATGTAACCCCATATAAATATGTCCCCTACAGAATAATTGAAATTATAGAGTCCTCCTTTAATTCTCACCCACCATGAGTCAGGTCGGTGAATATGCAATAAATGGCTGAGCAGCTAGAATCTGGTCAGCTGTTTATACCGTGTCCACTAAGCAGTAGTATGCGCATGGGCGTCCGCAGGAATTTTTCCAGGGGGGGGCATAATTGTAATGACATCCATGCTTGGTACCTTTTTGACAGTGTCATGAAAGGGAAGGGGCATAGCCATTATCACATAAAGCCAGGGTGAATAGCGTTTTCACAACTATGGTGTCAGGAATATATGTTTGTATTACTGACACTATAGTGTTCCGTTAAGCAAATTAAAGGACATTTCTGGTCACCATAACAACTTCACCTAAATGAAAATGCTATGATGCTAGGAAGCCCCTGGGTGCTCGCTTTCCTTTCAGGGGTTAAATCGCTCTCAAATGGTTTAACCAAAAAGGCTTCCTCCAGCTCCAGGTCGCTCAGTGGTATTTGGCTTCTGAAACAGAGTGTCAGGAAGTGCAGATTGACGTCAGGCATGGGTGCCGCTGATTGGCTAGAGTGGTCAGTTGACGCTCTAAGCCAATCGCTAGTTCCCAGTTCATAAAATGTTTTTACTTTTTTATGAATGGGGAGCTACTGATTGGCTTAGAGTGCCAGCTGACCGCTCTAGCCAATCAGCAACACCCCTACCCAACGGCACTCTGTGCTTCCTGACACTCAGTAAATAAAAGTGAACACATTAACACCAATATTTTTTTACCTTTGGAGATGAGAATGTCCAGCGTTTCCCTGCCAGGCCCAGGTACCAAAGCCTTATGATGTGGTGTCCAGAATAAAGTGGAGGGTTCACTTCATTTGTCCTTCTTGCTCCAATCTCCTTTTCCTCTACTTCATTTGACAGTCTTTTTTTTTTCTTCTGACACTGTTTTCTATCCTTGGCCCCTTCTGCTCTTTTACCTTACTGCTACTTTCTGCTTATTTTGCGCCCTTCTGCTCCTTTCTCATTCTGATCCCTTTCTGCTCCTTGCAGACCCTTTCTGCTCCCTTTTCTACTTTACCTTTGTGCTCCTTGCTGTCCCTTTCTGCTCTTCCTCCTACTTTACCTTTGTGCTCCTTCTGATTCTTTATGCTCCTTTACCTTTGTGCACCTTGCTGTCCCTTTGTGCTCCTTCCTGCTCCTTGCAGGCCCTTCCTGCTCATTCTCCTACTTTATGTTTGTGCTCCTTCTGCCCCTTCCAGCTCATTTCTGACCTTTTCTGCTCCTTCTACTTTACCTTTGTGCTGCTTTACCTTCCAGCTCCTTGCTGACCCTTCCTGTTCATTTCTATATATCTATAGGCTGCTGCCCCCCCAAATCTACAGACTGCTGCCCCACCAAAAATCTATGGGCTGCTGCCCCCCTCTCCAAATCTATGGGCTGCTGCCCCCAAATCTATGGGCTGCTGCCCCCAAATCTAAAGGCTGCTGCCCCCAGGCTGCTGGCTGCTGCCCCAAATCCCCTGCTTTAAATCTATGGGCTGCTGCCCCCCAAATCTAAAGGCTGCTGCCCCCCAAATCTAGGGCTGCTGCCCTCCCCAAATCTGTGGCTGCTGCCCTGCCCCCAAATCTATGGGCTGCTGCCCCCAAATCTATAGGCTGCTGCCCCAGGCTGCTGCCCCCCTCCCCAAATCTATGGGCTGCCCCCAAATCTAAAGGCTGCTGCCCCCCCCCCTAAATCTATGGGCTGCTGCCCCCAAATCTATCTGCTGCTGCCCCCCTCTCAAACCTCCCCCCCCATCCCCCACTTACCTGATCTGTAGGCTGTCTCTGGCTGCATGTGTTGCTCCCCTGCGGTTTCAATCAGCAGAGAGAAGCAGGGATAAGATGCAGCTTCCTATCCCTGTCTCTCTCCATACACAGCGCCATCATTTTAAATCACACAAAATAGCAGAACAAGCTGAAAAATCCAGGGGGGGGCAAGTGCCCCCCCTTGCCCCCCCTGCGGACGCCCATGAGTATGTGGTATTAATAACACTTTAAAATGGAAAGGCCACTCCTGATCCATCCTTAATCTCATCGCCCATAAATAAATAATACAGCTATTTGGAAACTTTGACTGTCCAGCTTTTAATACCCAATCTCATCAATAATGACATAAAGGGTACCATAACTCATAGGGGAGAGCCATTCATTGGGCATCCCCATACTCTGCTCATGGCTTAGCAAGAACAGTGTTAAATATAACTGCTACCCAGTCTATTAGCATATAACAATTGCGTATGACCTGCCGGTGGTCTCTCCCATACTCCGACCTATTGCTTGCAGGTTTGGGTTCAATAATTAAATAGATGAAATGGTGGGCTATTAGGCATTGGATGGGTGACTGAGTAAGCATGCGGGGGACCTGCCAGTGATTCCCCCTTTTCACTGTCAGTAGGTAGAGATTTAATTTGAATATATGGTGGTTTAATAAATCCCCCAGTACACACTAATTTCAAATATCTTAGCACTGTGCAATAAGATGTTTTGTGAGAATATGCTTGTAGCGGATGGCCCTGGGCTGTCCTGAGAGTTTCATGTATTTTAATGTGTTCGTGTAAAAACAGCAAGTTCTATGTATATAATGTATTGTATTCGTCTGAATGTTAGGTAGTTTCATTCCCTTAGTTTGTTCGAATGAAACTACCGAACAGTCAGACCTCCCCGGTGTGAAGTGTGTCCTCAATTACCCGTTGCAACATTGTTGCGAACGGGTAATTGACAAGTTAAGTAGCCGTCCTTTGTTCTCGGGGGTGGCCGCCATTCGACAAACGAACACGTGGCGGCGGCCATTTTAAAACTCCCGAACAGCGGTGTTTTGCCGTTGAGTGTCTGGAACTCAAATCGGACACTCGACTAGGCGAACACCGCTGAAACCTCCACAAGCCCGGTCCGTTCGGTTCCTAACTACCGAACGGCCCCTCGTTCGGTAGATAGAGAGAACCGAACGAGGGGATTCAGGCGAATCCTCCCTAGCCTCTGTAGCTAGAGGTTTTCATGCAGTTTATTCCCTTACTCCAGGACCGACCGCAGGGCCCATTCACATGGAACTGCATTCGGCTGTTTCACCCAGTGAGGTCGGTCATTTTATTCCCTCCATAAATTTCCCGAACCCCTGGTCTGATCTGGGTGATTTTTGGATATGTTGTTCACCCAGATCAGGGCTACCAGGGGATGTAGGATTTAAAGTGGTACCCCTAAGTTTAGGGGTACATCCAGAAACGGGGGGAATTGGTGTACTGGATAAGGGGATTATGATGCAGGCTGAGGGGAGGAGATGTGTGGGAGGTTACCAGAGCAGGATTGGCTACTGTACTAATAAATGAAAATCCCTCCCTTGCATGGGAGCAGGCTTTAAAAGGCCACTGTCTGAATAAAGCTTTAGTTATGCACCTGAAACTGTGTGTCGTCCAGTTCTTGGGAATTGCTGTTGGGATACTGCTGTTACTTTGCCTGCTGGATACTTTACCCTATGGATTTATAATTGCTTGTTCCTGAGTCTCCCTGGGACCTAAAGTGGAGATAGGCTGTGTAATACTAGCTCTCCGCTACAATGCTTGACTTGAAGAATTAATAGAAATATTTCTTTCAGCAATAATGATTTTCTTACACTTATAAAAGTAGCACTTTTTCGTGAAATATAATTGGTAAATTAATGTTTGAAATATATGTTTAAAATATACTATTCGATCCTTTCTTTGGTGGTCTTCACTTAACCACAACCCAAGACAGGCTGAGAAAGGTGGCGGTGTAGGATTTCTGTTTTCACCCCACTGCTCCCCACCATTTTCTCCCCTTCCTATCTTTCTCCAGCTTTGAAATTCAAGGAGAACCTTAAGGCTGATGCTGTGAGACTAAATATTTGATATCCAGTTTGATTTTCGTACGGAACAAACGAAGGTCTCCTCTTTCGGTGATATTCAGACAGTTTCTCTGTTTGCTCATAATATGATTAACAGCACTAAAGCCTGATTTTACAAGATATGTGGTAGGGATAGGTATCAATAAATTGAATATAATGTTCCACATATTTGGATATAACACAGGCATTTTTTTTTATTTTGCCATAGTTTTTGGTATCTACCACTACCGAAATGACACATTCTCTCTTCGTCATATTTAAGTTCTAATAGTTCTTCTTGGCAAGTTATATCAACCTCAGCAACATTTGCTGTAAAAGGATTTATCATCCAGTCACGCACCCTTAAGTTCAAAATATCTTGAAATCGTTTTTCCATATCCAATTTGAGTTCATTGAGGTGGCTACTGAACCTTTCAATATCCCCCAGAGTTACATCATCTTTTATAGATGACAATTCAGGAAACTGATGAAATTCTCTCTTGAAAATATTATGACAGAGAAGATCAAGCTTTTCGATAAATAATGACACAATATTTTTGCAACTTATAAGAGTTATATTGGCTCCTTGAAGCTGCAAATTAATTTCATTAAATCTCTTGAAAATGTCTGCCAAATAAAAGGCATCATTCTTTATGGTTTTTAACTGTTCATAGAGACCCGCCTCATTATTACTTTCAAAAAACTGTATGATACTATGATATAAACCATGGGTTCTCAACCCAGTCCTCAAGGAACCCCTACCAGTCCAGGATTTAGGGATTACCTGGGTGTGTCTAAGGTGTTTTTTTTTCTTTTTCTAAACACCTTAGACACACCCAGGTAATCCCTAAATCCTGTTAGGGGGTTCTTGAGGACTGGGTTGAGAACCCCAGATATAAACTGTATGACAGTATCATATAATGCAACCGAACGAGACAAGCATGTACCCTTTGAGAGCCATCGAACCTCTGTGTGTAAAAGTAACCTAATAAACTGCTCGTTATTGTCCTGGCACAGCTGTCGAAACATTCTATCACCTTTGGCATTAGATTTGATCTTATTTACAGCTTTAATTATAATACTTAATGATGAATGGAGACTTGTACTTAAATGTTTTCCTACAATATGTTGTCTGTGCACAACACAATGAATACACAAAACATGTGGCACTTCTTTCTTCAAGTAAGCAACAAACCCACGATAGCGGCCTACCATTGATGGTGCTCCATCAGTAGCACATGAAACAATATTGTTCAAGGGTATATTATTTTTTTGCAAAGTATGATTTCACAGCAATAAATATTGATAATCCTTTTGTATCTGTAATCAGATTGACAGTGAATAGCATTTCTTCTTGCAGTATATTGTTTTCATCAAGTACGTGTATCATCGATAGAGCATTATTATCTGCAATGACAGACTCGTCCAATTGTATGGAAAATGAAGAATTTTGGAGAATACCTATAAGTTTATTTTCAACTTTAGCTGCCATTTCGCCATTACTGTGTTATCTCTAAGGGGCAATGTTTTTAAAACTTCAGGTATATCATGATACATTACTGTTGAGATAAATTCTTTGATAGAGGGTATTATCAAAGTTTCCCCAATATTATGTCTTTTACCACTTTTTGCAATTAAGTGTGATATAAAATAAGCTGCAGTTAATCCATCCTCATTCTTTGCATGTTGTTTTTGAAATGATGCAGCTATTGTTGAACGATTTTGAAATCTTTTATACATTTCTTGAAAATATTCAATGGGCTTATCTTTATCTTGTGAATTCTCTGTAGCAAGATGTTCTCGCAATCGACTTGGCTTCATTGCTTCATTAGATAATGTCTTGTGGCACAGTAAACACATTGGAAGCTGTTTATTTGTAACAGATTCAATGAAACCCATCTTCAGATACTCTGGTAAATAGCCACGACGAGCATATTTCTTTTTTTCAAACATGGGTTCTAAATTTGTTGCACAATTTAACAACTACTTTTACTCTTACCACATTTTGATCTGCATGCCACACAGTGCTACCCCCTCCCCCCCTTTTCCCTTTTATTACAAACCCAAAAAATAATGCCGTATTAGGTGCCACTTTTTATTACGTGTCACCATAAAAAGAAATTCCCCCCTTCTTTTGCTACTTTTCCTGCCTCCTTCTTCTTTACCTTCCTTATATTATATCAATATATCAGGGGTCTCTTTTCCCTTTCTCTTTATTCTCTACTTCTCCTTCCTTTACTTTTTTTTCCTTCTTTCTTTCTTTCTTTTATTTTATAAGATAACAAAACGTAACTTGCCAAAACATGAGCCACTCTAAACACTGCTTTCTCTCCTCCTTTATTTTATCCCCTTTTTTCTATTTTTCTACTCTTTTACCTTCCTTATGGCAATGTCCAAAAGTAAGGCCGAGCTAATTAGCCCACTTATTATTATTAGCCAACAACAATTCTCTCCTTCTCCTGCCTATAACATTTTTATCTTCTATTTTACAAGTGCTCTGCTTCTGCCTGTCCCTGCTATCGTGCATCAGCTCCCACTCTTCCCCTTCCTCTTTTCACGTGTTAGACTCGCTCGTGTTGGCACGTTCTCGCGTTCGCACGCACGCATTCTCGTGTTCATCTGTTCAGAAATGCTTATGGACTCCCAGAGTAACTTATCTATACTTATCCAAATCTGTCTCTCATTCTAATAAAAGAGCCATACTCCACTCTCACCTCCAGCTCTGCTACTTTTCCACCTTGTTTGGTGGCTGTCACCCTTGCTGTCCTGTTGTGTATTTGTACCCCACCTCCTCTAGACTGTAAGCTCTAAGTTTAATTGTCTCATTTATTGTAAATTTCCCCCTTTCATAATATTGTAAAGCGCTGCGGAATTAGTTGGCGCAAAATTAATACCAATAATAATAATAATGAATGCACTGTTCAAATAAATCGGTTCTGTCTTTTTTTTTGGGGGGGGGGGTTTCTTTTGTGACCTGTATCTTAATTATTTACTCCCACCCTTGCCATTTGCCTTCATTGATATTTCTTATATTTTCTTCCTTGTGCCTAATCTCGATACCTGCCGCAGCCATCTTGTTCTCCTCTGCCCATGATGTCTGCTATTTGGACTTCTGTGTAATTGATTTTACTAATGAATTGTGGGTAAATTTAATTGCAATAGAACACTGCTCTAAACCCAACCCATTGCCAAGTTTTGTAAACTTGAGTAATATACATAAGGAAAAGCAGACCCTACTTTTCTATATATAGTTTGGGAAAATATGGGTGCTCAAGAAAATAAAATAAAAACAGATGCAGACACAGTTTGCTATATAGAAGCAGATTAGATGGCGTTAGTTTTTGGTGACAGATCCGCTTTAACAGATAAACTTATTCAGTGTATTTTAAAACGTCAAACTAACTTATATGAACTCTGAAACCCACCACACACACTATATCTGTGTTGCCCCATCAAACTCACCACATCCTTGTCCCATGCATGAGATCTAAGTAAATCCTCCCAAAATCAATGTTACTGGAATAAAGGCAGGGTAAAGGTTCAGAATTAATTATATGTCAGAAGTTTCAGGAAAGAAAACCCTTGGTGGGGGAGAGACAATCGTCAATAGCAAACAGATAATGTTAAAATAGAGTAGAAATTTTGTAATAGATGTTTACAAATTTTTGTTTCTCCTTTTTCAGATACAAAGTGTGATACTCAGATTGCCTGTGTGACGCAGCCCTGATGATCTGAACTGTGTATACCTCTAAGGACTGGAACCAAAATGCTATTCCCAAAAGATTAGTGTGGCCCTTTTATTCCTAATAAGCACTAGTAGTTACCCCCCAAGATAACCTCTATGTACCTGCAGAGAATCCTATATATTTATGCGATAGAAACTGCTTTAATCGAAAAATAAAACTTATAGTTACCTGAGCTAAACGACTGCTAAAGCCTATGTTACTCTCTGTCTCTGTTTGTACATGTCTTTCTCTCTTTCTGTGTGCGTTCTTTGGTGTTTACATTTAAAAGGAAAACCTAACATGACAATAGAGTTGATGCAAGGGTAGAACAAGGGTACTTGAGCAACCCAGGGATACTAAAGGGCCTCGAAGCTCTGCTTCCTATGGCAATAAAGTAGTTATAGTGGAGTAATGGCTGTCTCCCTTCTTTTATCCAATTTAGTAATATAATATCTTGTCCTTGCATTTTTGATTCCTTCTAGAATCCGTATTAGAAGGAGCATGTAGGAGGACTCTGTGACCTTGAAGAAATACACCTCCTACGTCCTCCATAGACCATCAGGAGTAGATGATATTGATTCACAGTGTTACCGAACCCATTTCACGACCTTGTGGCCCAGTCACAATTGCACTGCTCATAGAAGACCCTGGTATTGCCTGATTTGCCACCAGTTTTAAAAGCACAGTTATAGACTCACAATTTGCAGTTTATTTAACAAACTAATAAACTTCAGATCTATTAAAACATATTATATTTCTATACATATATATTACAAAATATCAAGAATCAGCTCTATTCGCATACAAAAAAGTTTTTGTAAACTAAAATTTCTGACATTCTGTTCACCTGAGTGAGTCTGAATAAACATGCAGGCTGCCAATTCCTATGCCCTTGGGTGAAATCAGCTGGCACTGGTATGTGGTAAGGGCAGTTTGTCCGGATGTGCCTCATTCAGTCTATTTATATTGGAGGCACTATAATTTAATATAGGTTAATCTATGTCCTCAGTACTTGGACAAGTTGGGTTATATCAGTCTATGAAAATGTGTTTATATAAAAAAGATGTTTCTTCACATGGGATTGCAGCCATAGAGCCTCCATACCATCCAAAATATGCCAAAGTTAAATTAATTCCATTAAAAAAATTACTTCAAGGTATTCACATAATAGAGTACTCTATGGTGTTGAAAATATACAATAGATTGTACAGATAATATGGAAAAATATCTAAATGTGTGATAGCATAGCACAGCAGTCAATCAGGGGTGGGCTGGCAGCCTTAGGCCTGGGGGGCAAAACCAGTCAAGTGGCCCATTGCACCACCAAATCAGTTCACCATCCATGCCCACCTTTTCCTGGTTTTATAACGGATATTGATGTTATGCTAATCAGTAGCTCTTTGCTATACCTGCTCCTTCACGGCTCTGACTTTCAATGTTGTCAGAGCGCAGGCTGAGAATCTCTGAGCCTGTGCTCTGACTCACTAACTGAGCGCCGGAACCACGAGGGAGAGGATATAATCTGACTGCACCTACTGCTGGTGCGCACCTGTGGACCACCAGCGAATTGCAGTGGTGTATCCTGGTTTTGTGCTGCCCTAGGCAGGACAAAACTCAGACGCCCCCCCTCCCCGCGCCAGCCCCCCCCCACCTTCTAAATACACACACACACATTCACTGACAGATACGCATACACTCGCTAACAGAAACACACACACCACTAACAGACACACTCACACTCACTAACAGACACACACTCACTGACACACACACTCACAGGCAAACACACTCACACTAACAGACACACACACAGTCAGACACACACACTCACTAGCAGACACACACACACTCACTGACACAGTCAGACACACACATACACACTAACAGACAAACACTCACTCACTACCAGACACACACTAGCAGACACACACACAAACTCACACACACACTAACAAACACACACTCACTGACACACACACTCACAGGCAAACACACTCACACTAACAGACACACACACAGTCAGACACACACACTCACTAGCAGACACACACACACTCACTGACACAGTCAGACACACACATACACACTAACAGACAAACACTCACTCACTACCAGACACACACTAGCAGACACACACACAAACTCACACACACACTAACAAACACACACTCACTGACACACACACTCACAGGCAAACACACTCACACTAACAGACACACACACAGTCAGACACACACACTCACTAGCAGACACACACACACTCACTGACACAGTCAGACACACACATACACACTAACAGACAAACACTCACTCACTAGGAGACACACACTAGCAGACACACACACTAACTCACACACACACTAACAAACACACACTCACTGACACACACACTCACAGGCAAACACACTCACACTAACAGACACACACACACACTCACAGGCAAACACACACTCACTGACACACAGTCAGACACACACTCACTCACTAGCAGACACACACATTCACACAGTCAGACACACACACACACACTCACTCACATTAATACATTTTTTTTTTTATTCACCCCCCCCCAACCTCCTTACCTTTGGGAGTGCAGGGGGGGGAGGGGTTCATTACCTCCCTGGTGGTCCAGTGGTTGCCGGGCTGGGCTGGGCGGGCGGGTGGCTGGCGAGGGAGCTCTTCCCCTGAGCGGTCTGCTCAGCTCCCTCGCGCGCCGCAAAGTGAGGCTGGGAGCCGGAATATGACGTCATCTTCCGGCTCCCAGCCTTACTCTGCGGCGCGCGAGGGAGCTGAGCAGACCGCTCAGGGGAAGAGCTCCCTCGCCAGCCACCCGCCCAGCATGTCTGTTAGCCGCGAGGCTAACAAGGCATTTGCCCTGGGCATTTGGGGGCGGCGTTTTTTGCCACCCCCTGAAAAATGCCGCCAAAGGCAAATGCCTTGTTTGCCTCGCTGCTAAAACACCCCTGGCGAATTGTTTAAATTGAATATGCTGGTGTCCCCAACTTGTGAGCTGGGATGGCCGCCGGGCGCCTCTGTTGTCATGGCACCCTGCGTGACCGCACAGGGTGCACA
Source organism: Pelobates cultripes (assembly GCA_933207985.1). NCBI lineage: Eukaryota > Metazoa > Chordata > Amphibia > Anura > Pelobatidae > Pelobates > Pelobates cultripes. The sequence goes on along the minus strand of OW240917.1, from coordinate 224,818,411 downwards.
CCCCAACGGCTGGCCCTGCTGACACACACTGATGTTACTACTTAGAAATCCCTCGATATTAATACAGACATCAGAGCAAACACCAATAAACTGTGGAAACAGAGCTGATCCCCCCAAATTTATAAAGATTTGGTTAGTTGATTTGTTGTAAGATTAAATCATGCCTCCTCCTCTCTCTCTCCCATGCGCTGCTCTGTAGTCTGGGAGGAAGTGAAGAGTAATCACATTCTCCCAGCACAGCGCCACCTGTGGCTGCATGGGGAACAGCTGGTTAATGTAATGCTTGCAGGACAGCCAGCTGCCGCAGAACCTCTTTGTTCCCGTCTCTGCAAAGGGCTTTAGGCACTGCTTGCTGTGAGTGTGAGCCACTGTAAATTAGGGGCAGAGGGCACTTGCACTGCGGTAAAGACGGGTCTGGGCAGGAGGAGAGTGCAGTGCAATCAGTGCACTCCCCTCCTGTGGGTCACCAGTAGACTGGTGCACCTGCCCAGGATCAGAGCCGGTGCAAGGATATTTGCCGCCCTTGGCAAAATAAAAATTTGCCTACCCCCCATGTGACATCACAATGTCCCACCTATATGATCTGCCATATGAACTAATGCCAGTTCTGCACACAGTGTGTGTTTACATTAAAAAGCCTGCAGGGACAGGCTATAGACACCAGAACCACTTCATTAAACTGAAGTGGTTCTGGGGACTATAGTGTCCCTTTAATGTGAGGTAAATTATAGATTAGTGTCACTAATAATATACTAGATTGCCTTCCTACAACCAGATGAGGATGATGATGGGCTGCAGTTTGGCTCCACTGGTCTGGTGTAGAACAGGATCTCTGGAGGCTGTTTGTAACTGTGATCACAAAATTCAAAGTTCTAGTAGAATGGGAAGCAGCTCCATTTTACACAGCTCAAGGTCTGGGCTCCAGGGCCTGATGGTGAGTATGCCCATAAGGCCCACCTATAAATCCACTTACATGTTCCACCCTTGAGTTCGCTCACAGGGAGTGGAGTGTGTAGGGGATGTGTTATGTGTCATTGCAGAGGATCTAATGTGTGTGCTTATGGTATGTAGTGTATAGGGATACCAGTTTGTGTAGGTGATGCAGTGTATTTGTTTGTAGTGGAAGCAGTGTGTGTTTGTGTATAAGGGATGTATTGTGTGTTTCTGGTTGTGTGTAAAGGATGCATTGTGTGAATCTGTGTTTGTATGTATAAGGGATGCAAGGTGTGTGTCTGTAAGTGTGTGCATTGAGTGTGTGTAAGAAATGCATTGTGTTTATGTGTATATGTAAGAGAAGCAGTGTGTGTGTTTGCATGTGTGTGTAAGGGTTTGCATTGTGTTCTTCTCACTCTCCCCCTACCTGTGTTCTTCTCACCTCCCCCTTTGCTGCACTGTTGACCCGGATGAACTGTTTGTTTGTTTTTTGTTTCGAGAACTGGAACAAATATATTTCATGGTGTACACAAAAATAATAAATCCCGCGCTGAGACTCAAAATACTCATGGGCGGAAGCAATGACCATAGTACACATCAGCCCCAATACAGACAATGTATGTATGTATGTGTTCCCTATTGATAAGTATGTAGGGGTTTCGAAAAAATACCCCTTTCAGTCTCATTAAAGATTTTTTTTTACCTGAAGCTGAAAGAAGAAAGGTGAATGGTTGGGGTAGGACCCACCTAAGAGGTTTGCCTTGACGTGGCAGGTGGGCTTACATCTAATGGCAATTGGAGTGAAACTAAAACCTCCATTTGTCTAAATATGCATAGGGATTTGGGATAGTGCACAGGTAACATTTTTCTCTGGCTTTTATCATATTTCACGGTGTGTCTGAGGTAATAGGAGTTAGACTCCAAAAACGGAGACTGCCGCCATTTTAATGATGCCAAAACTAGCACAGTGTTCTCACAGGGAAGTATGTTGCTGACGTTTTTGTTTGTCATTTGTTGCGCACTCCGAGTTAAACAGCTACTGAATATGTCACATCAATCATTAGCACATAATGCCTCCTATTGATTCACTCTATTGACTGGGTTTCCTATGGCATTCCATGTTTATAGTGTTATTTTAGATTTTGCTTGGGGATTAGATAGTAGCCCAGTATAATGCAAGGGCCTTGCTGGGCAGGTTTAATGCTCTGTTACGAAGGACAGTTTGTAAAAGGAAACAATAATAGAGGGTTCAAGTGAGAACAGACCGTGAGAATTTATTCTATAACCTTGTGCCAAAGTCAGTGTGCAAGTGAAACTGTAAATACCAATAGTGGGATTTAGTATGGATCTGCACCAAAAAAAATAAAAATGTTGGTACTGTTTTGTCATGCTACCTGCAAAAAAGCTTAATTCACTACCAGTTTAAGACAGGTTAAGAATTGCAGGGTATTCAAAGTGATTTTCAAAATTTAGGCCAATGCTGTTTTCAGTTTGGGTATTTTTGTCATACGTTTGAAATTTACTTAGAATTTCCCGCAATTTTCATTTTAGTGAACAGGCACGGTGATGATCTTTCTCATTGTCATATCTTCTCCCACAGAAAGCTTACAGGGTTATTCAATAACCAAATGGAAAAAAAATCTGGTGAAAACGACCGAAGTCCGACCGCATTGGCAATTCTGATATTTACAAGTGAATTGATCATTTGAACAACCAGCATGCAAATCGTTAAAACTTTTGACAGCACAAGGGTTAATTATGTGACGGCACTGGCCAGATGCAACATTAAAAAAGTAGAATGATAAAATAACAAAAAATCAAACAGTGGTCAATATTTACTATGATGGAGGTATTGTACTTCAATATGACCCCACCTGCCATCTGCTAAGTGGGCTGACTCTACCACCATGACTGGTCTCCTATCTTTTATTCAGTCCCGCTACTCCAGTTGAATACGCAAGAAAAATTGCTCAAGAAGGATTAAAGGGACACTGTAGGCACCCAGACCACTTCAGCTCATTGAAGTGGTCTGGGTGCAAACTCCCATCACCCTTAAAGGGACACTCCAGGCACCCAGACCACTTCTGCCCATTGAAGTGGTCTGGGTACCAACTCCCACTAACCTTAACCCTGCAAGTGTCTACTAGACAGCCACTAGAGGACACTTCTGTGTGCTATAACGACGCTGGACGTCCTCACGCTATGTGAGAACCTCCAGCGTCGCTGAAATCCCCTTAGAAAAGCATTGAAAGCATTATTGATGGTTTCCTATGGGGAGGTCTAATGCGCGTGCGCATTTTGTCTCCCCCACCACTGGCCGCGCATGCTCAATAGGTCTCCCCTGCCGGATGACGTTGGCAGGCAAGGAGCGTGGGCAGACCCTGACCCAGCGCAGAGGGACATCGGCACTTGATACAGGTAAGTCACTGAATGGGTTTTAACCCCTTTAGCAACATGGGATGGGGGGGGGGTGGGAGGGAGAGGGGACCTGCAGTCTACCAGACAGCCACTAGAGGGACTTTCGGGTTCTTCTTTCTGTCGTCTAAATTATGCTGGCCGTCCGCACACTATGCATGAGTACTTCCAGCGTCAGCCAGCGTTGAATAATGCTTTCCTATGGGGAAATCCTAATGAGAGTGCGGTCACTGCCGCTCATGCGCATTAGGTCTCCCCGCCACAGACGACGGCAGGAGAGAAGGGTGGGCGGAGCTGAGCCAACACCGAGGGACATCGGCGCTGGAACCAGAAAAGGTTAGTGTCAGAAAAGGTCATTAACCCCTTTTGCCAGTTTTGTTTTCTGGCACTACAGTTTCCCTTTAATAGCTATGTTGATTTGGCATCCTTGAAACCAACTGCTCCCAACCCCACATAATTTGTAAGCTAGGATTTCTGATTTACCAGTGAGCATCAGGAGTGATACTATATCTAGCCAATAAGTGTTCCTTCACAGCTGAATTGTCGTTACCGAGATTGTCCGGAATGGCTCGGTATTCTTCTGTAGCTTTTCCAGTCATTTACTGTCTCCCAAATCAGAAAATGTATGAAAAGCCTGGAAAGGGAGCTTGTTCTTTTCGTGTACCTCTTGTTCTTAGAGGGTACTAGCTCCCCTTGAGTGTTATTGTAGCCCAACTCTGTGGAGTTCTGATAAATCTCTCAGCACTTTTAGGATAATCTCATGTGAATGGTTAGGTCCAAGAAAAGAGGCGACTCCTGAGTTCTCTGGCAAGCTCACTCAGTTTGAGTTTTGGATATAGGCACGTGTTGCTTGTACCTGCCCTCTGGATTCAAGCAGGTCTTTCCAAGTGGTGAGCTTAAGTCATCTGTAGTCCATCCACAGGATTGCTGTTGTCTGGTAAGTGGCTACTCAACGGAACCTGGTCCCTGTGGTGGCTTGAACACCCCAAGAGTATGGAAATCCCACATCTACCACCAAATATAACAAGAATAGGGACGACTACTCCTCACCTTGCGATCCAGACTACTCCTCACCATTGTACATCCCTCTTTCTCCGGCACCTGGGACCCCAACCATCTTCCATGCAGGAATCAATTCCTCTGCTCACCCGTCTGCTTAGACAGGAATTTATATTTCTGACTACTTCTTCTGCCCAAGCAATAATCAATCTCTCAGCCTGCCCCATCCAAAACTGAAACCCTCTGCCCGCTTTCGATACTGTCTTTCTGAAGACTTTTTTTGGCTCGGATACCTAGTTCTTATAGGCCTGAATGTGTTAAGACTATGTAGCTAATCCCAAACATTATTAGAGACACTACGCGGAAAAAGTACATGGCTTTGTAAACACAAATCCACAATTAGGACCAAGAAAACTGACTTAATCTTTCCTACTCATTTTATTGCGAAAGGACATAAAATCATAAAATTGACTTGTGTGGGAAACCTGGCGAGGTGGGGACAGACATTTTTTATTTAAGAAAATAGAAATGTAATCGTTTAAATACTGAACTATATTGGTCCAGGGGGCTTTAATAGTAAATATGATATCAGAAAGTTTGTGTACATTTATTTGAGTTCAGTAATGCTTGCTATTTATACATAATTCACTGTGCGATTACAAGGCTGAGAGAATGGACTTTTAGTTTACAGTGGTTGGGTAAGTATATATGCTTTGTATTTGATTTGTCTGTTTAACTGTTTAAAGGACCACTCTAGGCACCAAGACCACTTCAGCTTAATGAAGTGGTCTGGGTGCCAGGTCCAGCTAGGGTTAACCTATTTTTTCATAAACATAACAGTTTCAGAGAAACTGCTATGTTTATGAATGGGTTAAGTCTTCCCCCTAATCCTCTAGTGGCTGTCTCATTGACAGCCACTAGAGGCGCTTGCGTGCTTCTCACTGCGTGCGCATTCAGCCAACGGGGAGGAGAAGAGGAGGATCGGAGGAGGAGAGCTCCCCGCCCAGCGCTGGAAAAAGGTAAGTTTAACCCCTTTTCCCCTTTCCAGAGCCGGGCGGGAGGGGGTCCCTGAGGGTGGGGGCACCCTCAGGGCACTATAGTGCCAGGAAAACGAGTGTGTTTTCCTGGCACTCTAGTGGTCCTTTAACATTTGAGTATGTAACGTATAATATTTGAGTATGTAATGTATCCACTTCAATTGCAATATATGAATTGAATTGCATAGGTAACAACAGTCTACACCCCTTTAATGATATGCAACATAAAAAAATAGAATACTGATGACACACATTATATTCATCTTATACAACTGGTTATGAGTCTCTACCTAATGTTTACATGCTATTAGCATTGTTATAGTTTATGAGTGTCAAAATAATTTTACAGTAATTTAACACAAAAATATGTCTAGGACAAAATAAATTGCTAAATATTTAAAGGTATGCATTGAAAGATAATCATTTTATAGAATCAGAAACTTTTCCTTTGATTATCACAGAAGATCCATTGCATATGGTCGCCTGTTCTGTACAGGATTTACCCTACTTTTTAAAAAATTCTGTTGTAATGTGTAGCATACCATACATTTGGAGGTATTTATCTATTTATTTATACAATAATTTACCAGGATGGATACATTGAGATTTCACTCCTTTTCAGGTACGTGATCGTAACATGGGTGGGCATCATTGATGACACCAACAATGGGTGGGCCTGCCCATAATGAGGCATGTCAGCCTGGGGGTATGAATTTAAACAGTTTTTGAATCAATTAAGCCAAGTTTTAAGGTGTTAAAAACATTATATGCACTTGTACTAAGCACCTAACTAACAGGTATATGACCAAGAACTGTCTGTTAAATAAAATCACAGAATTCTGGGTCTATCAAAACATTAGCCTAAAAGTAGCACCGATACAATTAACATAAATAATGTTATACAGACACATTTTAACTGAATGCTCATAAAAGCAAATGAGTCACAAGGGCAACGTACTAAGCATGAATCAAAAGGCCTACCACTGGAATTCTTTAAAGGACACTATAGTCACCAAAACAACTTATTGAATTTGTTCTTGTGAGTATAATCATTCCCTTGAATGATGGATATCTCCACTGGCCACTCCTCAGATGGCTACTAGAGGTGCTTCCTGGGGCAGTGCTGCACAGTGTGACTGCCATTCAGTTTCCTCACCCTCTGCATGGAGACAATTAACTTTCCTCATAGAAATGCATCTTTATGAGGTGATGCTGATTGGCCAGGGCTTTATTTGGCTTGTGCTGGATCTGCCCCTGATCTGCCTCCTTGACAAACTCAGCCAATCCAATGCTTTCCTATGGGAAAGCATTGTGATTGGCTTTTAAAATCACTTCTGATGATGTCAGTCAAACAGATCAGCGGCAGATTCACAAGCAGCAGATTGGAATAAAGGTAAGATTTGACTATTTTTAGTAAAGAGGGGGGGGGCTTGAATACGTGTTTGTGTTCCTGACCCTATAGTGCTCCTTTAAATATCAACATATTCCCATGGAGTATTGTCCGAACGCTATCTCCTCTAAGTTTTTAGCTGACCGCTGTAACAAGTTTGAATGAAAAAGGTTTCATTCCTCAGTGAATTACTGGGGGTGATATATTGGTAGGGGAGCTCCCTGGTGGTTAGAGGGAGCGATTGTTAGTCTCAAGGGATAGTTGCTTCTCTCCTAAAAGTGCCTTCCTAGTTTGTTTGGAAGGTGGGCAAAATCGAGGTACTAGAGATACCGCTTCCATCTCAAAAACATTACAGCCAAGTTACAGTGGCATGAATGCAGGTTTCTCTTTCAATACCTGAGTACATTTAACAGTGATACCGGTATGTGTGAATTGGAAAAGCAAACTGCAACATATAGGCAAAACAATGAGAGTTTGTTCATGTAATTTAATAGTAACTTCTATAATACTCTGCTTGCAATGATGGTAGTACTCTATAATTTGAATTACTGGACAAAGAGAATTCCTGAATTTACGTGATGTATGCTTATTCAGGTAATAAGGGCAGTTTACGATTAGCTTCAAATTCATTTTTTTTCAATTCAAAGTCTGCTAATAAAATAAATCCCCAAATTCACTAATGCTGTATAAGGTATGGTAATACAGACATTCAGTAATTGCAGAACTAATTCTGAATTAATTTTGAATTTGATCATTTGGATCCCCGTTCCGTGATTTAACCATGCTTCCCAAATATCCTGGACAAGATGGACAGTCCGGATTTTGTGCTCCTGTCCTGCTGTCCTGGATCCATTTTATGATGATCTACCTTGAGTGTCTGCAATCATGCTTGTTCTGACTATTTAAGAGGAGAGTTAAGAACGCCAGCAGTATTATTCTCTCCTTTTTGGAACATTATAGGTGATTCATCCTGCTTCACCAACAACCCATGTGTTAAAGGAACACTATAGGGTCAGGAACACAAACATGTAGTGCCTATTGGGCCCCCACCTTCCCCTTTACCCCATATAAAAGTTAAAAACTCACCTTATTTCTAGTGCCGCCTCCTTTGTGACATCATCAAAATGGCCCATAGGGAAAGCATTGGATTGGCTAAAATCGGCACGGGGCGGGGACACATGCCGTTTTGGCCTATCAGGACCTCCTCATAGAGATGCATTGATTCAGGAAAATTCAGCGTCACCATGCAGAGTGTGGGGACGCTGAACGTCAGGGCTGCTTTTTCGGCAGCACTGACCCAGGAACAGGGCCGCCATCAGGGGCCCCACGTGTAGCGGCCGAAATGCCGCCGGTGCAGTTGCACCGGGGCCCGCACGCTGATGGTGCCCATCGGGTGGCCCACACACTTAGGGCCACCCAATGGGTCCTATATCTTCAGGGGAGCAGTCAGCGCTGTGGCCGGGCCCCTTTAAAAAAAAAAAAAACGCAGCCGCAGCAAGTGCTGCTGGGAGGAATTGGTCACTTCCTCCCAGCTCAATCCGCGCGGGAGGACCGCCAGCCAGGCAGTGATGGAGAGCAGCGCCGACTCCCATCAATCCCACCCACCCTCCTGCAAAGAAAAGGTAAGAAACAGGAGGGTGGCTGAAAAATGAGCTGTGTGTGTGTGTATGCCTGTCATTATGTCTGTATGTATGTCATTATGTATGTATATATGTCTGTCAGTGTGTCTGTATCAATGTATGTATGTATGGCATTATGTATGTCTGTCAGTATGTATGTCTGTATGTATGTATATATGTATGTATGTCTGTATGTATGTCATTATGAATGTATGTCTGTATACATGTATGTATGTATGTATGTCCGTCCTTATGAATGTATGTCTGTATGTATGCATGTATGTCTGTATGTCATTATGTATGTTTATATGTATGTCTGTATATCATTATGAACGTATGTCTGTGTGTATGGATATCAGTATGCATGTATGCCAGTATGAATGTATGTCAGTATGAATGTATGTATGTCTGTATGCCATTATGAATGTATGTCTGTGTATGTATGTATGTATGTATGTGTGTATGGATGTCAGTGTCTGTATGCATGTATGTCTGTCTGTATTAATGTATGTATGTCAGTATATTTGTATGCTATTATGAATGTATGTCTGTGTGTGTGTGTGTATGGATGTCAGTGTCTGTATGCATGTATATCTGTCAGTATATCTGTATGTATGTATGTATGTATGCCAGTATGTATAATGTCTGCATGTCATTATGAATGTATGTCTGTGTTTATGTATGTATGTGTGTATGTATGTCGGTGTCTGTGTGTATGTCAGTGTGTATGTATGTGTCTGTATGTCCTCATGCATGTGTGTCTGTATGTATGTTAGTATGTGTCTGTCTGTCACTATGTATGCCTGTGTGTCTGTATATGTGTGTATGTCTCAGTATGTGTGTGTCAGTATGTATGCCTATATGCGTGTATGTCTGTTTCTATATGTGTTTCTGTTAGTATGTATCTGTGTGTGTGTATCTGTGTCCTTTTGTATCAGTGTGTGTGTTTGTGTCTGTGTGTGTATTCCTGTGGGCGGGGTTTGGAGGCGGACCCTGTGGGCAGGATTGGAGGCGTGACCCAGGGGCCCAGACCCTGAGCTGAGTTAAGGGCCCCAAGATTTCTGGTGGCGGCCCTGCCCAGGAAGCACCTCTAGTGGCCATCTAAGGAGTGGTCACTTGGAGGTGTCCTTAGAGGCAATGTAAAGTGTTTGCATGAAAAAAGCCTGAAGGGAACTATTATACTCACCAGAACAACTACATTAAGCTGTAGTTGTTCTGGTGGGTAAAGTGTCCCTCTAACATGTGCATGTCTTGACCATGATGTGAATTTCAGTTGTATTGTGATTATTATTATTATTAATATTGCCATTTATATAGCGCCAACAGATTCCGTAGCGCTTTACAATATTATGAGAGGTGATTGGTAAGGCCATGCAGCCAATTAAAATATAATTCTGATTTGGAACATTTTAGTTGAAATCTATCTTTCATTTTATGCATGTTTGAAGATTCCTTTACCAGCAGTAATCATTATTTTTTGTAGATCAGGAAAATATAATATCATGAGTATACTCAGACAAACTCCTCTTGTCGCGCATTATATTATGTAACCACTTGATGTACTAATCTGTGCCTGTGGACGCCAGTGGTTGGATCGTATTTGACCTTGAAATAACTGTGAAGTTACAAAAACACAGATAATGCTCAACAAAAATGGCCATATCATGTACCTTAACCCTCCTATTCCCAGACACAAATGAAACATTATGATATTTGTCTATGCAGTACTACATACATCTGGAAAACAGACAATACATACCCACTATGGAACTGTCAGCCCTGCCTGTTCGTTTTGTCTAACTCATTGTCCATGAATAGTAACTGTAAATGTTACTTTGCTTCATAAATAGGGTTACACAGCAGGAAAAAAAACTACGACATAAAAATAGAAAAAACGGAATGTAGTGTATAATAGTGTATATTAATAGCCTACAAAAAGTATTTCCGCTCATACCAGTTTTTTTATAATAGTTTAGAATTTTCTCTTCCAACTCTGGCCTGATGTAATATCCCTGGATACACTTCTCAAATTATTTATTATTTTTGGATAAACTTTTAAAATATTTTGTTTGTTTTATAACTCCATTTATTATACTCAGTTGTACATATTTTGTCTTTTTTTTCCAATCTATGTTACATTTACCTACTGCGTCATAAGAAATTTCACGTGGATAGATTGTCCTACAGAGAATAGTGGATATTGTGTCTCCATAGACATCAATGCAGTAGCCTATCTCATGCGCGAGATTACAGTGCTGATGTGTGGACAGAACACAGACGGGGACAGGGTTGTTTTAAGAGCTTTGCACGGGAGTTATAGCTACTTGAATAGAATCCTAAAGTGTGCAGGAGGTCACACTTAGCAAAAGTGTTGAAGAAATCAAGAGACAAGAAATTAAAATAAGTGGGCCTGCAGCATTTATTATGGGCTATAAAGAGGCCCTATGGGCTCTCAAGAGAACAATTAGAACTTTACAGTAATAGATGATGGAAATGGTAAGATTGTGAGAAAGCTCCTTAGTATCTTCCTTCCTTGGCAATAATCAAAGGCAACGCATATTTTAAAGATTGTATAAGTTTTTTCCTACTGTTTATCTCTGCCCACTATCTTTACCTATACAGAGGCTTTTCAAGGCCCTGGGGAGATAGCACAGCTAAGCTGTTGCAGTGTAAGCATGCAGAAGCCAAACACAGAAATATTGGACACAGGTCTTCAGGAAGTAACAGGCCTTTATTCACATTACCGATCGGGTCTCAGATGAACTCCTGTTCCAACATTCTGAGAGACCAACACATAGTGTACATTCCTTATATAGCACTATAACTC
>OW240917.1:224783639-224807091 GCA_933207985.1 Pelobates cultripes | reverse complement strand
GGGGAGAAGAAGAAATTGGTAGGGGAGGGGGGAGAAGAAGAAATTGACAGGGGGGAGAAGAAGAAATTGGTGGGAGGGAGAAGAAATTGATGGGGGGTGAGAGTGACAGGGGAGGGAGGGGCAATGAGAGTGGGAAGGGAGAAGAGAGTGACAAGGGAGAGGGGGGAGAAGAGAGTGACAAGGGAGGGGGGAAAGATTGACATCCATCACACACACATGCAATGCACCCCTTGCACACAGAAAAACACACAATGCACTACACACACAGACACACACACACACACACAGAAACACACAATGCATTCCTTACACACACTCAATGCACCCCTTACACACACTCAATGCACCCCTTACACACGCACACACTGCATCCTGTACATACACAGAAACACACCTTGCAGCCCTTACACATACAAACACAGATTCACACAATGCATTCCTTACACACACATCAGGACATCCCCTACACACTCCACCCCCTGTGAACAAACTCATTGGTGGAACATGAAGGTGGACCCAGGGACCCAGACCTTGAGCTGTGTAAAGGGCCCCCCAAAAATGGAGCTGCTTCCCGTTCTCCTAGTATATTGATTTTTGTGACCACAGTTACAAACAGCCTCCAGAGAGCCTGTTCTACACCAGACCAGTGGAGCCAGACTGCAGCTAGAGCCCATCATCATCCTCATCTCGTTGTAAGTAGGCAATCTAGTACATAGGCGTGCGCACAGGGTGTGTCGGGTGTGCCTGGGCACACCCTAATCCCCATGGCACGCCTATGGTTTGAGTCCTGCAGGAACAGCGTTCCTGCACTTTTTTTGAGCAGGAACGCTGTTCCTGCAAACACTCAGCGCCCCCTGTCTCACCTCTTGCCCCTGTCACGGGGGGGCAAGAGGTGATGGATCCCCCCCCTCTCCAGCTCAGCCGCGGCGAGGGAGCTGTCTGCTCTCTGCTTCCTCTCGCCGCGCGCTGATGCCGGGAGACGGAATATATCGTCATATTCTGGCTCCCAGCTACTGTAGACAGCCTGTGAGCTGAGCTGTAGAGAGGCGCCCTCCCCACTGGACCCCAGGGACAAGTCCACGCCAGCACTCCAGGTAGGAGGCTGGGAGGACATTTTTTTAAATTAAAATATAATAATTTGTTCTTGTGTGTATGTGTGTGTGTGTGAGTGTGTGTGTGTGTGTGTGAGTGTGTGTCTGTGTGTGAGTGTGTCTGTGTGTGAGTGTGTGTCTGTGTGTGAGTGTGTGTGTCTGTGAATATGTGTCTGTGAGTGTATGTGTGTGTGTGAGTGTGTGTCTGTGTGTGAGTGTGTCTGTGTGTGAGTGTGTGTCTGTGAATGTGTGTCTGTGTGTGTCTCTGTGAGTGTGTGTGTCTGTGTGAGTGTGTATCTGTGAATGTGTGTGTGTGTATGTGTGTGTGTGTGTCTGAATGTGTCTGTGAGTGTGTGTACGCATATATATATATATATACACACACACGCAGAGCCGGCGCTATCTGAGTGCCGGCTCTGCTCTAAGCCTCCATGGGCCGGCAGGGAGACCAAAGATCTACCTCACCGGCCCACAGCAGCCTGGAGGGAGGCAGGAGAGGACCCAGGGAGCTCTAGACAGAAGCTCTGCCAGGTTCCTCTCACAATATCTGAGTGTTGCTGCGGCAACACTCAGATCTCGCGAGAGTTAACTCTAGCCCCGCAGGCTAGAGTTCACTCCCCACTGGACCACCAGGGATGGCACATGGCAGCAAGGATTTACTAATCTGCCAAATCCCTCCAAACATACAGCATACACACATACATCACCTACACACATACAGCTCACACACACACAGTACACTAACAAGTGACAAGTGACTCAGTGTACAGGATATAGCGGCAGGATGTACCATGCTAATTTTGCATCCTAGCATGGGTCCTATGAACACTAAATATATTTATTATCATATATCCTTGCCTGGGACGGGGGAGTGGGAGTTAACAACATCCCAGGACCCCTTATCATTCAATTTTTCTCTTATTATTGGGGTGTCCTCTCATATTCTTTACTACATCTTTAATAGATTCAGTATTAGAATAATATGTAATCAGCACTGCCTTATATTTTCAGCTGATTCTGTACATCCTATATAGTACACATTGGTACTTTGGAATGATACATTATCAATATGCAGCTTATCAATTTGAGCCTTAATTTGGACAATTTCGGTTTCTCCATACACAGAGAATACCTAGCTCCGCCCATCTGTCACAGGGGATCAACCCATGTGAGGATGATGGACAGGAGAGGCTCGGATGGGCGGTACTGCAGCACTATGATGAATGAGCCACGCCCCGTTAGGAGAATGCCGGATACGTCACGTGACGCATGACATCACAGGTCACGTGACCGGCTGAGGGATTTCCCCTTCATACAGATGAATGAGCATTAGCAATCACAGAGGAATAGCCAGGATATTAGAGGCAGCTGGGGAGGTATACACCCCCACACTCCATTGGCTACAAGGTAATCATGCTTCCTGGCAATTGGGGTATTTAAGAGGCTTCTCTTCAGTTATCTGTTGGCCCCTGACGAAGGTGCATCTCTCTGCACCGAAACGTACGTTGGGCGTTTTTTCTGCACTGGGCACTGGTGTTTGGAGCACCATGATCACCATTTAATTTAACTTTATTTTATATCGTTTTCTTCTTTTCTTTCCTATGCCTATCTAGCTAGCTTTACAGGGAGAGAGGCTTTATTAATGCTAATTATCAGTCTGTTTTTGACTGATTTTTTTACTTCTATTTTCAGTCCTTATCTCTCTCTGTTTTTCTTAATATGTTTCTACTGTGACCAGGATACTTCCTAGGATGCATGGATTATAGAGACTTAGCTACTGTATACTCCTATCCCTATAGCAGATCACAATAAAGCTTAATTATAAGGGGGAGTGAGGTTATCTTTTTTACTACCTCTTGATCTATACTACCCTGGGCTGGCATAGGATTGTAGGTTCACTTGTATATACTTTGTTTAATTAGGGTCTCTGACCATATTATTTCTAATAGCCAGGTTCTATATTTGGAACATCGCACTATACATAGATATATTTTTTCCAGTCAATGCAGTAAGTTTCATTCATATAATTGAGACGGTCTGCATATTTCTTTGTTCTTGAGTACACTAACCGCACCCTCACAAACACACACAGCACCTTTAAAAAAACACAACACCATCACACACAGCATACTAACAGAACCCTCACAAATACACGACACTCACACAAACAGCACCCTCACAGGACAAACATACACACACAAACACCCTCACACACAAACAGCACAGTCACAAACACACACACACACAAACACCCTCACATCACACTAACAGCACCCTCACACACACATCACACTAACAGCACACTAACAGCAAAGACAGCAGTGTGTGTGTGTATGTATCTATATATATATATATATATAGATACATACACACACACACACGGCGTGTGTTTGTGCTTTAGGGTGCACACCCTAATGCAATAGGCTGTGCACGCCTATGATCTAGTATATTATTCATGGCACTAATCTCTAATTTATCTCACATTAAAGAAACACTATAGTCCCCAGAACCACTGCAGCTTAATGTAGTTGTTCTGGTGTCTATAGCCTGTCCCTGCATGCCTTATAATGTAAACACGGTGGCACTGCAGCACTGGCGTTAGTTAACATGGCAGATCATATGGGTGGAGCATTGTGATGTCACATGGGGGGGGGGGCGGCAAACTTTACTTTTGCCTAGGGCGGCAAAAATCCTTGCACCGGCCCTGTGTACCTGTCAGGGCCTGTGTGTACCGCTGTGTGTGCCTGTCTGTGTATGTGTTGGTACCTGTCTCTGTGTGCCTGTGCCTGGGTGTGCTTATGCATGGGTGTGCCTATGTCAAGAGGCATGTACCAAGAGTTATGTGCTGAATATGGGGAGGGGTAATTAAGTTAAGGGATCATTGAGCCCCAGGTGTTTTACATAGCCAGAGAAAATAAGTAATTTCCATGTGCCACACCCCTGCATTAAAGGGACACTATAGTCACCAGAGCCACTACAGCTTAATGTAGCGGTTCTCTTGTCTGTAACATGCCGCTGCAGGTTTAGCAGGTTCAGTGAAAAGACAGTGATCACATTGCTGGCTAGTTACACCTCTAGTGGCACTGCAGTAACTCAGATGGCCACTAGATGTGCTTCTTAGTCCAGTGCTGCACAGTGTGGCATTCATCGCCTTAGAATGTTCCTGCCATGTTAACGGTGAGCTTTGTCACATCGGATGATGCCATCCAGGCAGAACAATGTGAGTTGCCATAACTATGCTTTTTTTATTTTTTTTTATACAAGTCTTTCTTATCCTGTTTCTCCATCACATTTTCCGGTGTCAGCAACTTTTTTACCCTCCGTTTGACACAGAGTGAAGACGTCAGACAGGTTTACATATTTAAACCCAGTCCACCCTTAGTTATGTAGCCATATTCTAGTTTCCTATACCTGTTTTGATTTTTCTGTGATATTATTTTAGCCCTGTTCCGGGTCTTCTGTGATCCCAAGCCTTCGTTACGGTTATTGTGTAGTGTTTTCCAAGTGTTCTTGACCTTGGCTAAACCTTGACTCCTGCGTCTCGCTGCATTTAGCCCAGCCACTCTAAGGACTTGTAATGCACACCAATATCCTCTTTCTACCAAAAATGCTCTTGGTAGGAGACTGTCCTACACTAGTGTTTTGGATCAGCAAACATTACCTAGAGTGAAACAATTTAAGATTTGTGTATAAGATATACCACAACCACACAATATTATAGCTCTCTTTTACCCTTATGTTGATTTAAGGAACAATCCAAACACCATAACCACTACAGTTCTCTATAATTGATATGGTGTCAGGAGAGCCTTAGTTTCACTTCTAATGCTGGGAGGGTGCTAGAACACTCCAGGCACAATAACCACAAAAGTGGGATGTAGCATAACTCCACACATTTGAAATGTACAAAGAGGAACACTTTAATTGTAGGGGTGTAAGTGGCGGAGTGGCCAGGAACAGGGCTGTTCTGAAAAATTGTAAGTGTCTTACTAATAACAATTTATACAACAAAATGTTTTTTAGCACAAGAACAATGTATCTTATTCGCACAGACAGAATCCAAAACGCATTTATTGTAGATTAAAGACACATTACTCTGAGTATTATTGCTATGGAATTCTGTTATACACTCAGACACACCAGCAATGTGATGTTCCTAGAAAAGAGGGTCATTAGTATAGAAAAAAGTGACAGAGGCATTTGGTCCCAAAATAAGGACTTTCCCTCTGCAACACCTATTTCCTGTCTCAAACATGGATTTAATACATAAAGCGGTTAATTGACTATGTTACTGTAGATGCCAAATGCAGAAATGGATTTTACTTTATTTGGGGAGAAATTATTATTCTCTCCTATAGGAGCTATTCTAGCATGATCAGGTATGTGACAAGAAACAGAATTAACTAAAAAAAAATGCACATTTTATATGGACTCATTAAATCTTGTGTCCGAAACCCTATCAACTTGTAAGTGTCAGTATGGTTTAATTTATATTGATTTCGCCTTTGGCAGACTGGCATTTTAACCCTTAAAGCACTAGAACAGGTTTCCTTACTGCATGGCAATTGTGAAATCGGTCATCCGCAAACCTTAATTTTATTTCCTTTTATTTTGCTTTTTAATCACTGGATTTCTTTATAAAGTAACTAATTCTAAACATACTATATGTTAAAATTCTAAGTTAGGTATAATCGTGTTAACACTAGCAGTGGTCTTCAGAAGATTTTTTTTTTTTTTTTTTAAACCTGTTTGTTATTGACAACTACAGGTATGTTGTTCTTGTTGACTTTAAATACCTTAATTCAGAGAATCGAGTTTAGCTCTCCAGAGAACCTTTCCAGACGGACAGGGACATTTTTTTCACTATTCAATAATACCATAATATCTCGTTCTCTTGTATTTAATGGATATAAAAAAAAATAAATAAAAAAAAAACAGGCGTTATTAAATATAGGTAAGTGGAAAAATCATAGGATTCCGTCACCGTGAGCACAGGTGAGTTAATTAACATTGATCCAAATGGTGTTTACTTAGAGATATTCGGACACCTGGTTAGAATCTGAGATTACGGATCTGTATATTGTCTGTGTAATAACATCCCACCAGTGGCAGTATGGGAATTGAGTAATGCTTGGGGTAGATGTAAGAACAGCTGATTTAGAATCAGATATAAAAATCTGACCAAGTCTTCAGATCTAGAACAGGGATCAAAAGAAGGGAACAGGTCAGGCCTTATCGCTGGTGATTATTTAGAAGATTACGCCGGCCTTGGTGTGGTGTGAAAGGGTTAAAGACTATTTGCCATTAATGCAAGTCCCTGATTTGGAAGCAGCTTGCCTCTTCTCATTACACATAGCTTAGTTTCAAAAGGGGAGCAAGATGAATAACAATAAGACCTTACTCCGCAAAACTTGGAGCGGTGCCATGGAGAGGGTATGATAAATGCAGAGAGACGCAGGCAAGAGATGGAGAGAGCGAGACTTGTGAAAGAGATATACTGTTGAGAGAGAGAGAGAGAGAATGAAAAAATAAGATAGTGTTGATGACAGGGATACGAAAAATAGAAAAAAAAGATACAATAATGAAGACGTTTAAAGAATGAAAAAACATGCAGGGATAAAGACAAAGAAACAGAAGGAAGAATGTTTTTTTTTTTTAAAAAGAGAGAAATGAAGAGAGACGGAGCGGAAGAGTAGAATGAGAGAAAGAGACTGTAGTGGAAGAGACAGTGTGAAAAAGAAAAATTGGAAGAAAGCATGGATTAGATGGAACAAGGAGGATGAGAGAATGCATACTGAGATGGAGAGGGGAAATGGGGAGAATGAGAGTAGTACGACATGTGGTAACACATATAGAGAAAAAGACAGGTAGTGGAACATAGGTGACCGAGAGATGAAGACGGAGACGTTAAGGGAGACCTAGAGAGTTAAATTCGGTGACAAAAGAAATATAGAGGAAATGAGCAAGATAATGCTGGCAAGGAGACAGAAAGAAGAGATCGAGGGACAGATGGAGAGCAGAGAGTGAAGGAGACAGTGAAAAGAGAGATCAACGGTCCCTGGGAAAGAGAGAAGAGTGTGAAAGAGACTGAGATGGAAGAGAGAGGTTCTCAGGGGTTTAGAATATAATGTCAAAGAGACAGTGAGAGAGGACATAGAGAGGATAGAGGGAGTAGAGTTTGAAAGAGATGAAGAGATTGTAGAGAGAGAGAGAGTCCCTGGGATAGCGAGCAGAGTGTGCTAGAGATGGAGAGATGATAGAGAGTCGAGTGTGATAGAGATGGAGAGATGATAGAGAGTCACTGGGATAGAGAGTAGAGTGTGCTAGCGATGGAGAGATGATAGAGAGTCCCTGGGATAGAGAGTAGAGTGTGCTGGAGATGGATATATGATAGAGAGTCACTGGGATAGAGAGTAAAGTGTGCTGGAGATGAAAAGGTGATAGAGAGTCACTGAGATAGAGAGTAGAGTGTGATAGAGATGGAGAGATGATAGAGATTCACTGGGATAGAGAGTAGAGTGTGCTAGAGATGGAGAGATGATAGAGAGTCACTGGGATAGAGAGTAGAGTGTGTTGGAGATGAAGAGATGATAGAGAGAGTGAGTCCCTGGGATAGAGAGTAGAGTGTGATAGAGATGGAGAGATGATAGAGATTCACTGGGATAGAGAGTAGAGTGTGCTGGAGATGGAGAGATGATAGAGAGAGCGAGTCCCTGGGATAGAGAGTAGAGTGTGATAGAGATGGAGAGATGATAGAGATTCACTGGGATAGAGAGTAGAGTGTGGTAGAGATGGAGAGATGATAGAGAGTCACTGGGATAGAGAGTAGAGTGTGCTGGAGATGGAGAGATGATAGAGAGTCACTGGGATAGAAAGTATAGTGTGCTGGAGATGAAGAGATGGTTGAGAGTCACTGAGATAGAGAGTAGAGTGTGATAGAGATGGAGAGATGATAGAGATTCACTGGGATAGAGAGTAGAGTGTGCTGGAGATGGAGAGATGATAGAGAGAGAGAGAGTTCCTGGGATAGAAAGCATAGTATGAAAGAGAAAGAGAGATGATAGAGTGAGTCCCTGGGATAGAGTGATATGAAAGAGACTGAGACATGATAGAGAGTGAGTCTTTGGGATAGAGAGTATAGTATGAAAGAGACAGAGACATGATAGAGGAAAGGTCCCTGGGATAAAGAGTATAATATGAAAGAGACAGAACGATGATAAAGAGAGATTTTCAAAGATAGCGAGTAGTGTTTGGAAGAGACAAAGATAGAAAGGGGATCTCAAAGTTCAAGTGGGAATAAGAAAGGAAGATGGTAGAGAGAGGGTACGGACATAGAGAGTTTGCTGAGAAGGAGGCACAAAGAAAAGAAAGACTGTGGGCCAAAAAGAGAGAGAATAGGCTGGACAGGAGACATGAGAGCAATAAATATATTTAGGAGACTGTTTAATGTGCAAAAGAGTTAAAAAGGAGAGATAATAAAAGTATGTAGGAGAGAGATGTTAAACTGGGAATAAGACGGCATTGATATATAAATAGACATCCATTGGTTGCGGTTACAGAGTTAGATGTAGAGATTCTAGACAGAGAAATCTAAGAGAGAGAACGGTATAGAGAAAACAGCTGATGGAGAGAGAGTGCCAAGAGACATAGCGATAAACCAAACTAAAAAGACAGATCACATGGGTAAAGGTGTGTGGGTTGGGGACTGTCAGATACTGAAGAGACAGCAGGAACGATGAAAAATCAAGTGCAGATAAAGGGAGAGACAGTGGCGGAGAATGGTGTGATGAGATGAGAAACAAGGAGGGAGAAAAAAAGGATCACAGATGGGGAAAGAGCTGCAAGCGATATAGATAGGGTGAGCGAGGAGAACACAGAGAGAATATAGAAAAAGGCTCAAGGTGCGAGAGAAGAAAAGGTTTTTGCTAACATTTGGAAAAGGAAAATTATGTCTGAAATAAGAGACTGAATGGAAAACTAAATAAAAAAAATAAGATAAGTTGGTGGTATAATGATCCCTTATATGGGGCATTAGATATGTTTCGGCCCACCTCCCTCGGGGTCATCCCCCCCATCACAATGTTCCCCCTAGGGGAAGGAAGGGGTGTCTCAGGCTGTGCTGAACTCCATTTGCACACACTTTTCCAGTCCACTTCACAACATCTGACAGCCCCAAACTTCTCATTTTCGGAGTAATCACTCCGCTGCACTAATTGCACATGCAAATATGCAAATTCGTATTAATTAATTACTATACTAATTAGTTCTGTGGTATTTGCGAGTAATAAATCACTGCTTGCTGGCTGTGTAGCTGGAGCAGACCCGGCCCATTTACACTCCGCATAAAATTTTAATAGTTGCTCTGGATGTTATGGGACATGAGAGGGCGTCCGGATAACCCTTTCACTGCCAAAGACCCAGATTCGTAGTGCCAAGAGGGCAGCGCCGCTGCTACAGCAGCAAAGATGTTAACCCGTAGTTGGCACGGGTCCCTAAAGTTGGAGGAAGGAGAGAATTTGCTTGCAGCCCCCTCCTGTAGCAGGAAAAGATTAAGTGGGAAGCACAAAAATAAGGAACAGTGGTGGGAGAGAAATATTGAGTAGTGGACAAGGGGAGACAGAAAGAACGCCGGACCTGCAGTGATACTTTGTAATTATTAGTGTGTGCTTGTAGTTTATATCTGCAACATTCTAATCTCTGAAATGCAAGGGTGCATAGGTATAACATTAAAGGTTAATAGTGACCAATTTGGCAATACCAAAACACACACTTGATGCATGTGGAGAGCTAAGACTCCCTGACACCATTTAGCCCAACTAACATAATGAAAATAATGTTTAATAATACCGAGCACACGTCAGATCAGTTAATGTAGTCTACGTGTGTACTGAACACAAATCCCCGAAAAATCTAAATGCATAAATTAATAAACCACATACATAGTTAGATAGGGAATACTTTATAGGCATACGTGCATTGAGGATCTGAATAGTTTCATTCTATTTTAGCTACACCAGTGTAAACAAAGATTAATAGAACTATTTGAATAATCAATCGAGAAATTGTTGATTACAATGTAATTATGTCCAGTCACTGACACCTTTATTGTGGCTAATGTGCAACGGATTGTATAATGCACAAGAACAAAGTCTTCAATGTGGTTTATATGTTGTGTCAGTGTATGTCTAGAGGGATGTTACGCTTATGCCCCTTACACTATGTGTAGGAGAACTACATTTCGTCATGTTCCGGAAACTGTAATATCTAGTATCTACACTGATCAGTCACAACATTAAAACCACCTGCCTAATATTGTGTAGGTCCCCGTTGTATTGCCAAAACAGAGCGATGCATTGAGACACGGACTCCACAAGACCATTGAAAGTGTCCTGTGGTATCTGTCACCAAGACATTAGCAGCAGATCCGTTAAGTCCTGCAAGATGCAAAGTGGGGCCTCCATGGATCAAGTTTGTTGTTCCAGAACAGAACACAGATGCTCAATCGGATTGAAACCTGGGGTACCTGGAGACAAAACCTTGCACTCTTTGTCTTGCTCCTCAAACCATTCCTTGACAATTTTTGCAATGAAGCAGGGTGCATTATCCTGCCAAAAGAGGCCACTGCCAACTTTGATTGTGTATAGGAAGGGAGTGACATGACTTCACTAGTTTCTAACACTGGCAACTAAACCAGCATGCCAACATCACTGACGAGATTTGCCCTGCTTGGGGATGTGTCCTAAGCAGGGCAAATTGAAGAAGACTGCAGGAGGAGCACAGGGGGAGCGAAGGGCGGCCTGGAGGTGGGTGTTACACAAAGACATTCAATGGAGGAAAAGTCAATAAATCTCTAATGCAGTAGTACTGTAAATAACGTCCCCTCCCTCCTCACATACTTTACAACAAGAATAGTAGGCCAGACTTCATTAATGCGTGTTATGATTGAGGAAATATTTGCATATTGCAATGCTCTGTATAGTAGAGATGCCAGATTTTAACTGTGGTTACTTTATATGCACTAAGATGTGCCTTTAAAAAAAATTAAAAATTACAAAAATATCTTACAAAATGCTGTGATTTTTTTTTTAGAAAAGAAAAACTTTCTGTGAATGTGTACACACACAATTTAAAATTGCACTTACAATCTTTTTGAACAATATCCGCAACATAAAAGGAGAAAAAAAAAGAGGAAATAAAAGCGTAAAACCACAAAACATATTAAATAAGGGAGAGTGGGGTGGAAAATGTCACTCACGAACAGGTAGCGCTGTGCAGTTAAGTAAACACTTTAGTGAAAGCAGCATATAAGGCAATTAAATCTGAGCTGGACGTGTTTCTGTGCCGCTCAGAGAGCATGTCCCAATTACTGCGGCTTTCTACAGCCACTAACTTACCTACAGGGGTCCGGTGGGGCTCCCTAGACTCCTTCATGCATGGGGAAGAAATTCAAAAAGTACCGAGCAGATCCGGGCCCAGGCTCCAGAGATATCGGAACGTTTATGCATTCGACCGCGCGGCCTGCAACTTCCAAGATGGTGCCGGCTTGGGCCTACTCCACTCCATTGTCGGACAATGACAGCCTCCACAATCTGCCTCCTGCTCCATCCCAGGTATGCTCAGTGCCCCAGGCATCTCTGGAGGAGGGTGACTCTGCCCCCTCTACCAAAGCAGACATACAAGCCCTGAGGCAGGATATCAAAGCCATGTTTCAGGCTGATATGGCACAAGTCTGGAAGAAAGTCACCACACTCACTAGCAGAGTGAAAGCAGTGGAGGGAGACATGGAAAGCACCAAACTGACACAATCTGCCACAGATGCTGCTCTGGCTTGCATGGAAGACAGGGCTAACGTACACAATGTAAGAATGCGGGGTGTTCCCCGACACCATCTCAAACGCTGAATTACCTTATTACTGTAGGAGGCTTATTGCCACACTACTGCCACCAAAACAAGCCAGGCCGCTTGTGGTGGATGCATGCTTCACAACAAGAGGACATAGTCTTAAATTAGAGGGACAAAGATTTAAAAATAATATCAGGAAGTATTACTTTACTGAGAGGGTAGTGGATGCATGGAATAGCCTTCCAGCTGAAGTGGTAGAGGTTAACACAGTAAAGGAGTTTAACCATGCGTGTGATAGGCATAAGGCTATCCTAACTATAAGATAAGGCTAGGGACTAATGAAAGTATTTAGAAAACTGGGCAGACTAAATGGGCCGAATGGTTCTTATCTGCCATCACATTCTATGTTTCTATCCTTCCGTCTCCCAAAGGCTGCCAAAGAACCCCAAGACGTACCTACGGATATATTGCTCAGGTTTGTACGGGACTCTGATCGAGGGACCCTCATGGGCGCATGTTAAACACTCTCCCATAGTACCCTTCGAGGGAGAACACCTGGTCTTTTATAGAGACTTTTCTAGAAGTACAATCACATGGTGAAGGTCGTTACGACCTGTTACACAACTGCTACGAGAGCACTCCATCCCATACAAGTGGGGCCCGCAGCGACTGATGGCGGAAAAAAATAACAGCAAGACGCATCTCCTGCTGCACGTCTCAGAAGCATTTATTGTTCAGTTCTTTATAGTTTATGTTATGCATTCGGTTCCCATACACCCTGGCTCCATAAGCTTATGGCTTGCGCATTAGTCTAGCTTTAAAACCCTCCTCAAGTCACACTTGAACGTGTCTAGTTACCTCTTTACAGAAATGCACACTTCATTACGCGTTCACCCTAAACTCAGAACCTTTCTTACATCTCCTCCTGGCCGGAGTAGACCACAGCTACACGCTACTTGAAGCTTAATTACAGTAATTAAACACAACTGGTGCCGTATGCGCCACTCGCATTACCATACTGCTCCGTCTAGCCGCAGACACATAACGCCTTATACCAGTTCCCCTAATTCCCCGTTATGATTATGTATAATTTGGTATGCAGGGGTTTGCAGTTAATATAAAAGTAAAAAATAGGTCGCTACTATATATGTGACGTGATTGGTGTACCATTTATATATGCATTAATGTTTTCACTTTACACTTGTGATGTGATAAGACGTTAACGCTGACTGCAGAAAAAAATTAAAAAAATTAAAAATTACAAGTAAGAGAACAAAATCGGGCAGTCATCCCAGTCTATAACAATATCCAGAAGTCCTTCAACTTGGGATGACATTCTTGGGTGTTTGATGCTATGATGTCCTTGAGAGACAAGATTTGTTTTCTCAGATCACCCTGTGATTGAGGGAATATTTTTTAAAATGAGAAAACAAGTATGGAAGCCACATTTTTTGAGTAGTAGAAAATGCAGATTTGAGAAGTGGATAAAGAAGAAAGTGTTGAGAATGCCTGTTTTACTGTATCAATATGTTAAGAATGAGGTTAGTAGAAATGATCGAGGAGATGGGTTGAAGATGTTTAGTACTGCCTTTCCCCGAAAATAAGACAAGGTCTTATATTAATTTTCCCCTTGAAAAACGCACTAGGGCTTATTTTTGAGGGAGGTATTATTTCGGGGAAAAACATGTGGTAGAAAACAGGTCTACGTTCGGGGGAATTCTCCCGAACATAGACCAGTTCACTAGGGTATGGAATCCCACAAATCTATGTACGTGGAAACTTTCCCGAACATAGATTAGCAAACTAGCTACTAGGGCTTATTTTTGGGGTAGGATTTATATTACGAGTATCCCCCAAAAATAAGCTAGGGCTTATTTTTGGAGAAATAGGGTAGGTTACAATTCTGCGACTTTGTTGGAGTGATGGATGTGAAGTAACTTTGCATCACAAGGGAGAAAAGTTGTGTGAATTTATTATACCAGAAGAAATATGTTTAAGGCAATCTCTGGAATGGAGAAAGAGACCTTGTCTTCTCTTATTCAAACCTTTAAAAAAATTTAACTGATGTTTAACCATACAATCACATTCATAGGTAAGAAAACAAACAAACATTTCCTCACTGGACTTCACACAGCTAACAGGTCTCTTCCTCACTGTAATGAGATAAACTAACATAGATTACACTGTGATTTAGAACAATTTAATCTTGGCATCAAAATCGGGGGTACAGCATTTTCAAAAAGAATGACAAAAAGGAATCTTAAATGCTCAAACAGAATATTTATGGATACATTCTTTGAATGCCGAGTTTTAATCTGTATTATGCGGCTGTATAATTTTAATGAATGCCCCCTCACCCCCTTAAAAAAAAAAAGTCCTAATAAAACCTTGGCGTCCATAAGCCAGCACAGCCTTCCCCAGATCAATCTGTTTCATTCGTGGTCCCAGAGTGGCGTCCTCAGCACAGATCCACACCAATATCAGCAGCTGTTAGACATTTATTAACCAGTCATGGTTAAATTGGTTTATAAATTAACAGATGTTTTAAGTTTATTCTTTCTTCAGGGAGCCGAATCAGATAACTCGGCCTGGATCATAGCTTTGGCTCTAGCAGGGCAATCAGGGGTGATGGGTTGAGGACCTTGTCTCCTCTTTCCCGGTGGCATGGAGGAGCTGGGATTTGTGTCACTACGGCTGTTTAAGTTGGATGATTCAAGAGATCAAGGGGGTACGGGGAAAGTGGGGGCAAAAAGGGGTGGGGTGAAATGGGATTTTAGCATGTGTAAGAATGAATTATTATTTTTTTTTAATCAGATCTGCAGATCATACTACATCCAAATTAATCATTTATATAGAGTTCTTTAACAGGCGAAGTGAATGTGAAATTTAAGGCCGAAGCGAGTGATTCGGAAGCATAGCTGACTTGTAGAATTTTTTGAGCTACTTTGACCTAAATTTGATATTCATTTGAATTACTGCCAATTCTAACTTTATTAAATAACCATGCCCATATTTAAATTTCTAAATGTATCTTTGTGAACTTTATAACATTTTAAGCTCGTTTGAGCAGGGCCCGCATCTACCTATTGTTCTTCTATCATTTTGTAATTGTCATTTATTGTTCAATTTTCTCCATTTCGTAATATTGTAAATCACTGCGGAATAAGTTGGCGCTATATAAATACCTATAATTATAATAATAATGTCTATGTTAATATCTGTAGTTTTGTCTGCCTACTGTATATTTAATTTGTCATGACTTACATCCTGTCTATCCAAAGCTAGCTCATCCATGCATCAGAGAAGGTGCTTCCTGAAATTTTTTCAAATCAGATTTGAGAGCCTTAGAAATATCTCATTGCCTATGAGATATAATAACCAATATGGATATCGCACTCTCCTGGATCCTAGGGTGCAGGAGGGCCTGAGGTTGGCCAATCCTCACAATGTGATTTGCAAAAAAAAACAATGATGGTCCAGGCACTCAAGTTCAATCCAGTGGGCAGATTTATTGGAGCAAAATCGAAAAAACGTTTCGGCCTACAACAGGGCCTTTTGCTCCAATAAATCTGCCCACTGGATTGAACTTGAGTGCCTGGACCAATCTTTGCTTATGAAATGGCTACTCCCGCAGCAAACCTTTATTATAACATCAACATTCGAAGATGAAGCAAAAAACGCCTTCATTCTTATTTCTTTTATTACTCTGCAATTCACAGAACCATGGGAATGACAAAGTTAGAGTTAGGTAGGTATATAAATGAGATATATAAATTGCACCAGCACATTTATAGATATAGATATATTATTCTGAAGATAGATTGTTTCTCCTACCAGGTGGATGCAGGCAGATGGACCTGTATCTATCCACTCAATATTTTTGGAACATAGGGACTTGACATTGGAGTTCAGTACCCCAACTGAAGGGACTGAAAGATTAAAGGCTTACTTCAAATACCTTGACCACTTTAGCGAAACACTGCACATACATACGTAGCTTAACCCTTCTGCTGTCCGAGATGTAACTCCATGTCCGGAATCGTCATTGAAATGTCATCAGCCAGTCTGGAACAAGTAAGACGATCTCAGCCAATGAATGGTGACGGTTGCGTCTCCCAACCTCTGCGGCTTGGCAGAAGCCGGTAGTGTGTCACTGCACCACCAGGGAGCATCAGAGCCTGGCAGGGACCCAGGTAAGGCGGCAAACTGTACTAAACAGTTCATCCCATAACCGAGGAACCAGTCCAAGATACTCCTGTTATCATAACCATTACAGTGGGCTGAAGTGATAATGATGTTTAGAGTAACCTTTTAAAAGGTAACAAACAGAATCCTGGTTAATTCTCTAGCGATTGTCTAGCAGAAAGTATAGCTGGAATTATTAGTGTATTAAAACTGGATGTTAAAATGAAAAAATAATAGTTTGTATAAGTGATGCCCATATATAAAAAGAAAAGGAGGCATTCATATCTTAGACACATAGATTAGAAGGTGGGGAGGGATTTTCTGTAATAAAAGGTAACTCCACGGAATGCCAAGTAAAGCTTGGGGCTGTACAGGAAGAGTGCCGCATGCCTGCATCTGGTATACATAGCTGCTTTATAAAATGCTGAATACAGTCCATAAATAGTGGGTTAGCCGAATGTGCTCCCCTCCGATTCCATCAGTGAGTGATCACCTGATTTGGAGAGTTTGGAAGAAGTGCTAATTAGTTACCATTTAAAGGGACACTCCAGTTTGAAATGCATCCATTATTTTTATAATGGATTAAGCAGTTAATGAAATAGAAATGTATGCAGAAATAATAATAAAATCATACATTTTCTGTAAATCTCCAGGCTTTGCAGCTTTGGCAGTGGGCTCTGCCCGGACTAGGAATTGACCAAGTCAGCCATTATTCTACCATTTTGGTAGTTAATTCATGCACAACATGGCTTTAAGACTAAGCTATAATTTCTGGGCGTTTTCGTTCAGTTGTCAGCTTTTTAATGTAGAAAACTAAGAGCTGAACTACATCTCCCAAAAACCTTTGCCGTGCAGCCGATTGGCATCAACTACAACTTTATTATTGGAGTGAAAAGTAAAACACTGCAGGTTGAGAAAGAGGGCAAAAAGTTTGGGCTTATCACAAAAGAAAAATATGATTTAAAAAAAACAAAACAAAAAACTAACAACGATATATACAAAAGACGCATGAAGTGTAACTAAGTATAACAGAACCTAGACATTGCATCTAACATATGTGGCTGCCTTGAGTGTCCATTTAAAAAAGAAGGCAAAGTGGTTGTATTATAGAGAGAGGACATGATTATTTGCAATGGGTGCAGTGAAGATGGTGATTGTGGCATGGTGTATGCCTTTAATAGAGGGTTGAATACATTTTTGGCACGGTAGGGCTAGAAAAACTACTATCAGAGTAACACGATGAAGTCAACATCTGTCAAGCTATGCTGTACTGGATCTGTTACCTGGCACCATCTTAACTTCTAATGAACCACTGACAAGCTTCAGAAGAGAGGGAACAAGACTCAAGTTAACTCTTTCAGTGACCAGATGGACCCCCATGCCAATTAGATGCAGAGAAATTTGGCAAGGCCAAATAATCAGCCTGATAGTAATAATAAAAAAAGGATTTAACCAGGAAATTCATATTTAGAATTTTCTGCTGTTTACCAAGTATACATTCTTTTTGCATGGTTTTTATTACCCAACTTTAACGTATTTATTCAATGAACTAGGAATAATGAAAAACTCAGTCAAGCTTGCTAAAAATTAAACTTGCTATTCTGATACACTGTCCCACAAAAGCATGGCTCATTTTCCATCTTTTATTGAAATGATTGGTTTTAAACTGGGTGTGAGAAATTCTGGGAAAGAGAATCTGTTACTAAGGTAGTATGGTGGGGCTCTAGAATATATGTAAAGTGGGGGTTCTGCCACTGGAAAGGCGGTAGTAGTTCTGGGAATGTGGGCTTGTCATTGTATGTTCAATGGCATAAAAGTGGTTAAATATGAGTGGTTAATGTCGGAACATCCCAACACCATGATACAGCCCATAACGCACATAACAACAGCTGGCACTGGTCTGGACTTATATCTAGAGCTGGCATCACGTAGACAGGCTGGCAGGGGACAAGGTGCCACCATTGGGCACCATATCCAATTCGGCTGGCCTTTGCCAGGCCACTGACATGATCCCCTTACTGCCAGACATGCATTGACTTTGGATAGAATAGTTTGTCATAAAGTGCCATCTGCTGGTCAAGTTAAAATTGCATGATTTAACAGTATGTCCAAAAATACTGCTTCTGACAGCAGATAAGAAATGACTGGCCAGTTTAAATGGTCCATTTTAAAATCTTAGACTGATTTTGCTTGCGTGTGTTTCAGTATTGCTTGATGCACACACCAAACTCGATTGTGCATGCGTCACTGGGTTAGCCTTTACCCCTTCCACTGCAAGTTTATTCTAACTGTAAAAGTGGTATTTTAGTACATATTACTTAAATAAATATATCAGTGGAATAAAATTCAGAATGGAATCCTGATCTCGTTACTAATCGTAAACTAATAATCTTCTGTTTTATTAACGTTTGCTTGTTTGTTTAAATTCACCATAGCTTTGTCGGTACTCAGCTTTGCGTGTATATTCTTGTGATTGTCATACCTTTTCTGTACATTATTTTGTAAGTCATCCTTTGACACAGTTATATTACAGCAACGGTCTGCTCTCAGATTCTCTGCTGTCACCTGACTTGTCTAAGTTCAAACCCATTTTCAAATCCTGGTCAATTCTTTGTGCCTACGTTGACCTTGTCACTTGATTCTCAAAATCTAAATATCCTTTACCTTGACCTAGACTTGCCATCAGTTGCGTGATTAGTTAGTGTGAATTATTTCCATCTTTGTAAGGGTTCACATTAAGCCTAGCCAAATATTTTTCTGACTACAATCCACACACTGCGGTTCAGTCTGTACCAGACTGTTACCGGATTGTAGGTGGGCACGACTCCTCGTCACTGTTTTGTCTGAAGATTTTCCTGGGACTGACAGCTAAGAAGCAACCAAATTTGTGATGCAAGAAATGTAATCTTTAATGGATTCTTTGCAAGCTTTGTGAGTGATTTGTGTGGGAGTGTAGCTCATTCTGATGAAGATGAGTAATAGTTCATGGCTCGATGCTGTAAGATTGTGGGGCTGATATTTTGCAGAGGAGGGACCTACAAGGCCCTCGGTAGGTTTCTGGTTGAGGGTCCCCCTTTCACACAGGGATTGTGAATGAGGCCAATCAAATTTATGATTCTGAGGCCCCCTATTTAACCCCTTGGCCCTAGGCAGTTGCGTAAGGTCACCTTTCAATTAATCCTTTTATGGCTGTTGGGCTTTGTAGTCTGACATGTGTATGAGGCATGGTTGCTGAATATTGCAGGGCTAATATGTGAATGTTACATGGGTGTGAAGGTTCTTGATAGTTGCTGTGTTGATGATTTGTAGATAATGTTCATTGATGCTTATCTTTGGGTGTGTATCTGTGCTTGAGTGTGTTTGGGAATGTGTGTGTGTGAGTTTGTATCTGTGTGCATGTCTGGGAACGTATGTGGTTGGCAATATGTGTGGCTGGGATTGTGCCTGTGAGTTTGTATCTGTCTGTGTCTGGGAATGTGAGTGCCTGGGACTGTGTTTGTGAGTTTGTATCTGTGTGCATGTCTGGGAACGTGTGTGGTTGGCAATTTGTGTGGCTGGGATTGTGCCTGTGAGTTTGTATCTGTCTGTGTCTGGGAATGTGAGTGTCTGGGACTGTGTTTGTGAGTTTGTATCTGTGTGCATGTCTGGGAACGTGTGTGTGGTTAGCAATGTGTGTGGCTGGAATTGTGCCTGTGAGTGTGTGTCTGGGACTGTGCTTGTATCTGTGTGCATGCCTGTATATGCCAGGAGACCGATAAAAGGTTTTTGTAAGGGGGTGCTGTGATTTCTGATGGGAGTCCTGCATAAGTTTGATGTATAATTATTAAGAAAATGAATGCCACTGAGGCAACCCTAACACATAATGATAACCCCACATGACCTGTTTCCAGAAAACTGGAATGGCATTATTTTCAGAATACGTAATTCAGTGTTATATGTGTCTTTATATTACGTGCTCTCTTTAAAAAATTAAGGTTAGTCTTAGAATTAAGGTGATAGGGTTTCTTTAAAGTTAGGTCAGCAATAGAACATACATATCCTTTTACTGCATATAGAAAACCAAAGACAAATAAAAAAGTACCCAGGTATATATATCACAATAAGTACCTTCACATATATTGGTGGATTGTGTATATTTCTCCAACAAGAGACTACAAAATTTAAAGTGACAGGTTCTAAAATAATTTTACAACATCTTATTATATGCTATTCCCTAAAAAAATAAATACAAAACCTCCTACTTAGATGGAGATGCACACATACCTATATCTAGAGAGCTAATATATATACTAAAAAAAGGGGGGGTTATCTTCTAGGAAAAGCAGCATAAAAATAAAATATTCTGCAAATATAAATCTATTAAACGAAAAATAAATTCAAAAAGATACGGCCACATAGATCATAATACTACACGTGTCTATCAGGTCCCCTAATCCAAAAAACAGACCAGATCTATATCAATG
The DNA here is from genome assembly GCA_933207985.1 of Pelobates cultripes. Classification (NCBI taxonomy): domain Eukaryota; kingdom Metazoa; phylum Chordata; class Amphibia; order Anura; family Pelobatidae; genus Pelobates; species Pelobates cultripes. The sequence continues at coordinate 224,786,509 of OW240917.1, read as the reverse complement.
TTAAGACCTTTTGGTGACAACGTTTGAAGCTTGTGAATCCAAAAGGTCTCCCTTTGGGCTATTTTTTTCAATCTGTCCCCTCCACGCCAAAAAGGGAGAACCCTTTCTATACCCATACATTGGAACCTCTTAAAAGAGAAAGAAGGGCAGATGACACAATGGACCGATACTGAATGGGTGGTTAGGCCTATTCTAATATTCCTCAAATGTTCCAAGAATCTAATCATTTTTTAATAGGATCAATCCTGTTGCGTACTCTCTGGCCCCCTCCGGCCTCCTTGAAAATTCCTAATACCTTTCATGTGTCCTTGCTCAAACCTCTTGTTTGCAATAAATATACTGTCTCAAGTGTCCCTCCTCCTCCCTTGGTTGTTTCTGGACAGGAAGAGTATGAGGTCTCCTCCATAATTGATTCCAGGTTTTCTCGGGGCACTTTACTTGGTGGATTTACTTGGTGGATTGGAAAGGTTATGGACCAGCCGATCGTCCTTGGGTTCCGGCATCTGATATACATGCTGGCCGCAAGATTCGCTATTTTCACGCCAAATTTCCTCTCAAGCCTGGTCCTGCCCACCCGGTGGGTGTTCTTCAGGTGGGGGTTAATGTCACGTATTCATCCGCTTATAAAAATGTGGTTAATGGCATTTACTGTCCACACAGGAAAAATTGTGCCGAGCAGCAACCAAATCCACAGAAGGGTTAATGCTGAGCAGCAATTATGCAAATGGGAACCTGGTAACTGCCTTTGGGGTCAAAGGCCGGTTACAGCCTATCAGATCTAGAGGAGGGGTATTTAGGCCCAGTTCTAGATCCTGCTCAGTGCCCTGTCGTGGTTTCCCTTGTGGTTGTCCGAGAGCGCGTTATTGATTCTGGTAATTCTGGTTATTTGACTTTGGCATTGTTTTTGACTTTCCTGTTTTCTGGCATCCCTGACTCCTGACTTTTCCTTATCGTTGTGTCTCTTTCTGTTTCCCTTGACCTCGGCTATTCCTGACTATTCTTCGGTCCGTTAGTCCGGCCATTCTTGGGTCCGGTATACGTTACCTATCAGTCCTCTGTGTTACACAATTCTACGTGCTGGATCATTCTGTAATCCTGACACTTTAATTAAGTCGGATCAATCCAAAATACAGTCACACATGGAGGTGTTTTAATTCCACCAATGACATTCTGGTAGGATGGAAGACGCCCACTGATCCACCAGTGGACTTAGGGACTAGCCCTATTTAAGGGAACTCTTGGGGAGGGGGATTAGGATGTATTGTTATCAATTGTGATTGTATATATTTTTTATGGCATTGTGGTCCCTGAGGAAGTTCTTTCAAGAACGAAACGCGTAGGACCGACCTTCTCTTTACATTTAACCCTATGCTTATGGTGATTGTTCACATTTTGGAGTCCTGTATCTTCATCTGTTGGTCGTGGAGTGGAGAGTGGGATCACTAGCCCCCCAGCTACTTCGGGGGAGGCACCCTATGAGCGCTGTGTTCGTCACTATCTTGTGAGTACATTTTCAAGTGGCGTATAATACATTGTACTTACTGTACTGCACTTTATTTCCCCTTGCTTTGGATTAATCCAGCCGTATCCCAATATTTGTCTTTGGTTTCCTATATGCTGTTTGAGGTCGTCTTTGGGTAGCGACCCTGGGAGGCTGTTTCTTTACTCTAAAGTTAAGTATTATTTACATACTTTGATCTCACTATTTGTAATCACTGTGGTGATATTTGGTTTTTGTAATATCCTTTTACTGACCTACTGAAATAAGGCTATTTACTGCAGTGAATTTAAAGGGAATGTCAAATGTACAGACATGATAACCGAATTGGAAGCATAGCTGTCTTGGAGAATTATTCCAGTTTGGCTAATAAACCACAAATTTGAATTTCAGTTTGAATTCTTTACAATTCTCACTTTAGTGTACAACTTTGTCAGAGTTTGAACAGCCATAAAATAGAACAGATGGTGCAAAAGTACCCTCTAGTGGTGAATCATAATTGTACAGTTCAAAAAAATAACTGCAAGTTTAGTGTAAAATATTTATTGTACAGAGCTACCTAGAGTGAATCTTGTTTTTTTCACAGCATTCAATAAATATATTCAATATTACGATTGCGCTCATCTGGATGTATTAACAATCTTAAATCACTAAAATAAACGCCTAAATGCATTAGGTTGTTAGGATAGAACCTTCCAATAATGCTGTAACTAAATCCCCAATATGCCTCATTCCAGGACCGTATTTAACCTTGTACAGCAGAAAGACCAAGGAGAAAGGATTTGCCAAGTAAGTGGGTTAAACGAAAACTATAGTGCCAGGAAAACAAAGTTGTTTTCCTGACACTTTAGCTCCCTGTAGTGCCCCCATCCGTCACGGCCCTCTCACTTCTTCTTAAAAACCTCTTCTGTCACTTACCTGATAGCGCTAATCTCCCTCGGCACTGGTGCAGACTCCGTCTCTCCTCCTCCCCCTCTGACGTCAGCTGGCGGAGGGGACCTAATGTTCATGCTTTGTATAATGCTTTTCTATGGGTTTTTGGAGATAATTTGCCTTTACAGTTACAATGACCTAATTATTTCCAAGCACATGGAAATACCACATTTTACACCCATGAGAAAATAACATAAAAATATATAACTTTAATATTTTAATACGAAAACAGTTTATGCGACCATTCGCCGGATAGCTCAGATCTGAGCGCACAAGATGTATGAATTGCGTTCAAATCTCGCAAACGATGTGCCAGAGTTCTGATATATAAGTCTGTTCGTACAATCTTGGGCCGAACGGATGGGACAACCAGCCTCTTAGCGGGATTCGTGCAGTTCTATTGCCGATTATAGTTCCGGAGATTTTAATACCCAGTACC
>OW240917.1:224749233-224773702 GCA_933207985.1 Pelobates cultripes | reverse complement strand
CTTAGACACACCCAGGTAATCCCTAAATCCTGTTAGGGGGTTCTTGAGGACTGGGTTGAGAACCCCAGATATAAACTGTATGACAGTATCATATAATGCAACCGAACGAGACAAGCATGTACCCTTTGAGAGCCATCGAACCTCTGTGTGTAAAAGTAACCTAATAAACTGCTCGTTATTGTCCTGGCACAGCTGTCGAAACATTCTATCACCTTTGGCATTAGATTTGATCTTATTTACAGCTTTAATTATAATACTTAATGATGAATGGAGACTTGTACTTAAATGTTTTCCTACAATATGTTGTCTGTGCACAACACAATGAATACACAAAACATGTGGCACTTCTTTCTTCAAGTAAGCAACAAACCCACGATAGCGGCCTACCATTGATGGTGCTCCATCAGTAGCACATGAAACAATATTGTTCAAGGGTATATTATTTTTTTGCAAAGTATGATTTCACAGCAATAAATATTGATAATCCTTTTGTATCTGTAATCAGATTGACAGTGAATAGCATTTCTTCTTGCAGTATATTGTTTTCATCAAGTACGTGTATCATCGATAGAGCATTATTATCTGCAATGACAGACTCGTCCAATTGTATGGAAAATGAAGAATTTTGGAGAATACCTATAAGTTTATTTTCAACTTTAGCTGCCATTTCGCCATTACTGTGTTATCTCTAAGGGGCAATGTTTTTAAAACTTCAGGTATATCATGATACATTACTGTTGAGATAAATTCTTTGATAGAGGGTATTATCAAAGTTTCCCCAATATTATGTCTTTTACCACTTTTTGCAATTAAGTGTGATATAAAATAAGCTGCAGTTAATCCATCCTCATTCTTTGCATGTTGTTTTTGAAATGATGCAGCTATTGTTGAACGATTTTGAAATCTTTTATACATTTCTTGAAAATATTCAATGGGCTTATCTTTATCTTGTGAATTCTCTGTAGCAAGATGTTCTCGCAATCGACTTGGCTTCATTGCTTCATTAGATAATGTCTTGTGGCACAGTAAACACATTGGAAGCTGTTTATTTGTAACAGATTCAATGAAACCCATCTTCAGATACTCTGGTAAATAGCCACGACGAGCATATTTCTTTTTTTCAAACATGGGTTCTAAATTTGTTGCACAATTTAACAACTACTTTTACTCTTACCACATTTTGATCTGCATGCCACACAGTGCTACCCCCTCCCCCCCTTTTCCCTTTTATTACAAACCCAAAAAATAATGCCGTATTAGGTGCCACTTTTTATTACGTGTCACCATAAAAAGAAATTCCCCCCTTCTTTTGCTACTTTTCCTGCCTCCTTCTTCTTTACCTTCCTTATATTATATCAATATATCAGGGGTCTCTTTTCCCTTTCTCTTTATTCTCTACTTCTCCTTCCTTTACTTTTTTTTCCTTCTTTCTTTCTTTCTTTTATTTTATAAGATAACAAAACGTAACTTGCCAAAACATGAGCCACTCTAAACACTGCTTTCTCTCCTCCTTTATTTTATCCCCTTTTTTCTATTTTTCTACTCTTTTACCTTCCTTATGGCAATGTCCAAAAGTAAGGCCGAGCTAATTAGCCCACTTATTATTATTAGCCAACAACAATTCTCTCCTTCTCCTGCCTATAACATTTTTATCTTCTATTTTACAAGTGCTCTGCTTCTGCCTGTCCCTGCTATCGTGCATCAGCTCCCACTCTTCCCCTTCCTCTTTTCACGTGTTAGACTCGCTCGTGTTGGCACGTTCTCGCGTTCGCACGCACGCATTCTCGTGTTCATCTGTTCAGAAATGCTTATGGACTCCCAGAGTAACTTATCTATACTTATCCAAATCTGTCTCTCATTCTAATAAAAGAGCCATACTCCACTCTCACCTCCAGCTCTGCTACTTTTCCACCTTGTTTGGTGGCTGTCACCCTTGCTGTCCTGTTGTGTATTTGTACCCCACCTCCTCTAGACTGTAAGCTCTAAGTTTAATTGTCTCATTTATTGTAAATTTCCCCCTTTCATAATATTGTAAAGCGCTGCGGAATTAGTTGGCGCAAAATTAATACCAATAATAATAATAATGAATGCACTGTTCAAATAAATCGGTTCTGTCTTTTTTTTTGGGGGGGGGGGTTTCTTTTGTGACCTGTATCTTAATTATTTACTCCCACCCTTGCCATTTGCCTTCATTGATATTTCTTATATTTTCTTCCTTGTGCCTAATCTCGATACCTGCCGCAGCCATCTTGTTCTCCTCTGCCCATGATGTCTGCTATTTGGACTTCTGTGTAATTGATTTTACTAATGAATTGTGGGTAAATTTAATTGCAATAGAACACTGCTCTAAACCCAACCCATTGCCAAGTTTTGTAAACTTGAGTAATATACATAAGGAAAAGCAGACCCTACTTTTCTATATATAGTTTGGGAAAATATGGGTGCTCAAGAAAATAAAATAAAAACAGATGCAGACACAGTTTGCTATATAGAAGCAGATTAGATGGCGTTAGTTTTTGGTGACAGATCCGCTTTAACAGATAAACTTATTCAGTGTATTTTAAAACGTCAAACTAACTTATATGAACTCTGAAACCCACCACACACACTATATCTGTGTTGCCCCATCAAACTCACCACATCCTTGTCCCATGCATGAGATCTAAGTAAATCCTCCCAAAATCAATGTTACTGGAATAAAGGCAGGGTAAAGGTTCAGAATTAATTATATGTCAGAAGTTTCAGGAAAGAAAACCCTTGGTGGGGGAGAGACAATCGTCAATAGCAAACAGATAATGTTAAAATAGAGTAGAAATTTTGTAATAGATGTTTACAAATTTTTGTTTCTCCTTTTTCAGATACAAAGTGTGATACTCAGATTGCCTGTGTGACGCAGCCCTGATGATCTGAACTGTGTATACCTCTAAGGACTGGAACCAAAATGCTATTCCCAAAAGATTAGTGTGGCCCTTTTATTCCTAATAAGCACTAGTAGTTACCCCCCAAGATAACCTCTATGTACCTGCAGAGAATCCTATATATTTATGCGATAGAAACTGCTTTAATCGAAAAATAAAACTTATAGTTACCTGAGCTAAACGACTGCTAAAGCCTATGTTACTCTCTGTCTCTGTTTGTACATGTCTTTCTCTCTTTCTGTGTGCGTTCTTTGGTGTTTACATTTAAAAGGTAAACCTAACATGACAATAGAGTTGATGCAAGGGTAGAACAAGGGGACTTGAGCAACCCAGGGATACTAAAGGGCCTCGAAGCTCTGCTTCCTATGGCAATAAAGTAGTTATTAATGGCTGCCTCCCTTCTTTTATCCAATTTAGTAATATAATATCTTGTCCTTGCATTTTTGATTCCTCCTAGAATCCGTATTAGAAGGAGCATGTAGGAGGACTCTGTGACCTTGAAGGAATACACCTCCTACGTCCTCCATAGACCATCAGGAGTAGATGATATTGATTCACAGTGTTACCGAACCCATTTCACGACCTTGTGGCCCAGTCACAATTGCACTGCTCATAGAAGACCCTGGTATTGCCTGATTTGCCACCAGTTTTAAAAGCACAGTTATAGACTCACAATTTGCAGTTTATTTAACAAACTAATAAACTTCAGATCTATTAAAACATATTATATTTCTATACATATATATTACAAAATATCAAGAATCAGCTCTATTCGCATACAAAAAAGTTTTTGTAAACTAAAATTTCTGACATTCTGTTCACCTGAGTGAGTCTGAATAAACATGCAGGCTGCCAATTCCTATGCCCTTGGGTGAAATCAGCTGGCACTGGTATGTGGTAAGGGCAGTTTGTCCGGATGTGCCTCATTCAGTCTATTTATATTGGAGGCACTATAATTTAATATAGGTTAATCTATGTCCTCAGTACTTGGACAAGTTGGGTTATATCAGTCTATGAAAATGTGTTTATATAAAAAAGATGTTTCTTCACATGGGATTGCAGCCATAGAGCCTCCATACCATCCAAAATATGCCAAAGTTAAATTAATTCCATTAAAAAAATTACTTCAAGGTATTCACATAATAGAGTACTCTATGGTGTTGAAAATATACAATAGATTGTACAGATAATATGGAAAAATATCTAAATGTGTGATAGCATAGCACAGCAGTCAATCAGGGGTGGGCTGGCAGCCTTAGGCCTGGGGGGCAAAACCAGTCAAGTGGCCCATTGCACCACCAAATCAGTTCACCATCCATGCCCACCTTTTCCTGGTTTTATAACGGATATTGATGTTATGCTAATCAGTAGCTCTTTGCTATACCTGCTCCTTCACGGCTCTGACTTTCAATGTTGTCAGAGCGCAGGCTGAGAATCTCTGAGCCTGTGCTCTGACTCACTAACTGAGCGCCGGAACCACGAGGGAGAGGATATAATCTGACTGCACCTACTGCTGGTGCGCACCTGTGGACCACCAGCGAATTGCAGTGGTGTATCCTGGTTTTGTGCTGCCCTAGGCAGGACAAAACTCAGACGCCCCCCCTCCCCGCGCCAGCCCCCCCCCACCTTCTAAATACACACACACACATTCACTGACAGATACGCATACACTCGCTAACAGAAACACACACTAACAGACACACTCACACTCACTAACAGACACACACTCACTGACACACACACTCACAGGCAAACACACTCACACTAACAGACACACACACAGTCAGACACACACACTCACTAGCAGACACACACACACTCACTGACACAGTCAGACACACACATACACACTAACAGACAAACACTCACTCACTAGCAGACACACACTAGCAGACACACACACAAACTCACACACACACTAACAAACACACACTCACTGACACACACACTCACAGGCAAACACACTCACACTAACAGACACACACACAGTCAGACACACACACTCACTAGCAGACACACACACACTCACTGACACAGTCAGACACACACATACACACTAACAGACAAACACTCACTCACTACCAGACACACACTAGCAGATACACACACAAACTCACACACACACTAACAAACACACACTCACTGACACACACACTCACAGGCAAACACACTCACACTAACAGACACACACACAGTCAGACACACACACTCACTAGCAGACACACACACACTCACTGACACAGTCAGACACACACATACACACTAACAGACAAACACTCACTCACTAGGAGACACACACTAGCAGACACACACACTAACTCACACACACACTAACAAACACACACTCACTGACACACACACTCACAGGCAAACACACTCACACTAACAGACACACACACACACTCACAGGCAAACACACACTCACTGACACACAGTCAGACACACACTCACTCACTAGCAGACACACACATTCACACAGTCAGACACACACACACACACTCACTCACATTAATACATTTTTTTTTTTATTCACCCCCCCCCAACCTCCTTACCTTTGGGAGTGCAGGGGGGGGAGGGGTTCATTACCTCCCTGGTGGTCCAGTGGTTGCCGGGCTGGGCTGGGCGGGCGGGTGGCTGGCGAGGGAGCTCTTCCCCTGAGCGGTCTGCTCAGCTCCCTCGTGCGCCGCAAAGTGAGGCTGGGAGCCGGAATATGACGTCATCTTCCGGCTCCCAGCCTTACTCTGCGGTGCGCGAGGGAGCTGAGCAGACCGCTCAGGGGAAGAGCTCCCTCGCCAGCCGCCCGCCCAGCATGTCTGTTAGCCGCGAGGCTAACAAGGCATTTGCCCTGGGCATTTGGGGGCGGCATTTTTTGCCACCCCCTGAAAAATGCCGCCAAAGGCAAATGCCTTGTTTGCCTCGCTGCTAAAACACCCCTGGCGAATCGTTTAAATTGAATATGCTGGTGTCCCCAACTTGTGAGCTGGGTTGGCCGCCGGGCGCCTCTGTTGTCATGGCACCCTGCATGACCGCACAGGGTGCACACCCCAACGGCTGGCCCTGCTGACACACGCTGATGTTACTACTTAGAAATCCCTCGATATTAATACAGACATCAGAGCAAACACCAATAAACTGTGGAAACAGAGCTGATCCCCCCAAATTTATAAAGATTTGGTTAGTTGATTTGTTGTAAGATTAAATCATGCCTCCTCCTCTCTCTCTCCCATGAGCTGCTCTGTAGTCTGGGAGGAAGTGAAGAGTAATCACATTCTCCCAGCACAGCGCCACCTGTGGCTGCATGGGGAACAGCTGGTTAATGTAATGCTTGCAGGACAGCCAGCTGCCGCAGAACCTCTTTGTTCCCGTCTCTGCAAAGGGCTTTAGGCACTGCTTGCTGTGAGTGTGAGCCACTGTAAATTAGGGGCAGAGGGCACTTGCACTGCGGTAAAGACGGGTCTGGGCAGGAGGAGAGTGCAGTGCAATCAGTGCACTCCCCTCCTGTGGGTCACCAGTAGACTGGTGCACCTGCCCAGGATCAGAGCCGGTGCAAGGATATTTGCCGCCCTTGGCAAAATAAAAATTTGCCTACCCCCCATGTGACATCACAATGTCCCACCTATATGATCTGCCATATGAACTAATGCCAGTTCTGCACACAGTGTGTGTTTACATTAAAAAGCCTGCAGGGACCGGCTATAGACACCAGAACCACTTCATTAAACTGAAGTGGTTCTGGGGACTATAGTGTCCCTTTAATGTGAGGTAAATTATAGATTAGTGTCACTAATAATATACTAGATTGCCTTCCTACAACCAGATGAGGATGATGATGGGCTGCAGTTTGGCTCCACTGGTCTGGTGTAGAACAGGATCTCTGGAGGCTGTTTGTAACTGTGATCACAAAATTCAAAGTTCTAGTAGAATGGGAAGCAGCTCCATTTTACACAGCTCAAGGTCTGGGCTCCAGGGCCTGATGGTGAGTATGCCCATAAGGCCCACCTATAAATCCACTTACATGTTCCACCCTTGAGTTCGCTCACAGGGAGTGGAGTGTGTAGGGGATGTGTTATGTGTCATTGCAGAGGATCTAATGTGTGTGCTTATGGTATGTAGTGTATAGGGATACCAGTTTGTGTAGGTGATGCAGTGTATTTGTTTGTAGTGGAAGCAGTGTGTGTTTGTGTATAAGGGATGTATTGTGTGTTTCTGGTTGTGTGTAAAGGATGCATTGTGTGAATCTGTGTTTGTATGCATAAGGGATGCAAGGTGTGTGTCTGTAAGTGTGTGCATTGAGTGTGTGTAAGAAATGCATTGTGTTTATGTGTATATGTAAGAGAAGCAGTGTGTGTGTTTGCATGTGTGTGTAAGGGTTTGCATTGTGTTCTTCTCACTCTCCCCCTACCTGTGTTCTTCTCACTCTCCCCCTACCTGTGTTCTTCTCACCTCCCCCTTTGCTGCACTGTTGACCCGGATGAACTGTTTGTTTGTTTTTTGTTTCGAGAACTGGAACAAATATATTTCATGGTGTACACAAAAATAATAAATCCCGCGCTGAGACTCAAAATACTCATGGGCGGAAGCAATGACCATAGTACACATCAGCCCCAATACAGACAATGTATGTATGTATGTGTTCCCTATTGATAAGTATGTAGGGGTTTCGAAAAAATACCCCTTTCAGTCTCATTAAAGATTTTTTTTTACCTGAAGCTGAAAGAAGAAAGGTGAATGGCAGGTGGGCTTACATCTAATGGCAATTGGAGTGAAACTAAAACCTCCATTTGTCTAAATATGCATAGGGATTTGGGATAGTGCACATGTAACTCTTTTCTCTGGCTTTTATCATATTTCACGGTGTGTCTGAGGTAATAGGAGTTAGACTCCAAAAACGGAGACTGCCGCCATTTTAATGATGCCAAAACTAGCACAGTGTTCTCACAGGGAAGTATGTTGCTTACGTTTTTGTTTGTCATTTGTTGCGCACTCCGAGTTAAACAGCTACTGAATATGTCACATCAATCATTAGCACATAATGCCTCCTATTGATTCACTCTATTGACTGGGTTTCCTATGGCATTCCATGTTTATAGTGTTATTTTAGATTTTGCTTGGGGAATAGATAGTAGCCCAGTATAATGCAAGGGCCTTGCTGGGCAGGTTTAATGCACTGTATTGAAGGACAGTTTGTAAAAGGAAACAATAATAGAGGGTTCAAGTGAGAACAGACCGTGAGAATTTATTCTATAACCTTGTGCCAAAGTCAGTGTGCAAGTGAAACTGTAAATACCAATAGTGGGATTTAGTATGGATCTGCACCAAAAAAAATAAAAATGTTGGTACTGTTTTGTCATGCTACCTGCAAAAAAGCTTAATTCACTACCAGTTTAAGACAGGTTAAGAATTGCAGGGTATTCAAAGTGATTTTCAAAATTTAGGCCAATGCTGTTTTCAGTTTGGGTATTTTTGTCATACGTTTGAAATTTACTTAGAATTTCCCGCAATTTTCATTTTAGTGAACAGGCACGGTGATGATCTTTCTCATTGTCATATCTTCTCCCACAGAAAGCTTACAGGGTTATTCAATAACCAAATGGAAAAAAAATCTGGTGAAAACGACCGAAGTCCGACCGCATTGGCAATTCTGATATTTACAAGTGAATTGATCATTTGAACAACCAGCATGCAAATCGTTAAAACTTTTGACAGCACAAGGGTTAATTATGTGACGGCACTGGCCAGATGCAACATTAAAAAAGTAGAATGATAAAATAACAAAAAATCAAACAGTGGTCAATATTTACTATGATGGAGGTATTGTACTTCAATATGACCCCACCTGCCATCTGCTAAGTGGGCTGACTCTACCACCATGACTGGTCTCCTATCTTTTATTCAGTCCCGCTACTCCAGTTGAATACGCAAGAAAAATTGCTCAAGAAGGATTAAAGGGACACTGTAGGCACCCAGACCACTTCAGCTCATTGAAGTGGTCTGGGTGCAAACTCCCATCACCCTTAAAGGGACACTCCAGGCACCCAGACCACTTCTGCCCATTGAAGTGGTCTGGGTGCCAACTCCCACTACCCTTAACCCTGCAAGTGTCTACTAGACAGCCACTAGAGGACACTTCTGTGTGCTATAACGATGCTGGACGTCCTCACGCTATGTGAGAACCTCCCCTTGAGTGTTATTGTAGCCCAACTCTGTGGAGTTCTGATAAATCTCTCAGCACTTTTAGGATAATCTCATGTGAATGGTTAGGTCCAAGAAAAGAGGCGACTCCTGAGTTCTCTGGCAAGCTCACTCAGTTTGAGTTTTGGATATAGGCACGTGTTGCTTGTACCTGCCCTCTGGATTCAAGCAGGTCTTTCCAAGTGGTGAGCTTAAGTCATCTGTAGTCCATCCACAGGATTGCTGTTGTCTGGTAAGTGTCTACTCAACGGAACCTGGTCCCTGTGGTGGCTTGAACACCCCAAGAGTATGGAAATCCCACATCTACCACCAAATATAACAAGAATAGGGACGACTACTCCTCACCTTGCGATCCAGACTACTCCTCACCATTGTACATCCCTCTTTCTCCGGCACCTGGGACCCCAACCATCTTCCATGCAGGAATCAATTCCTCTGCTCACCCGTCTGCTTAGACAGGAATTTATATTTCTGACTACTTCTTCTGCCCAAGCAATAATCAATCTCTCAGCCTGCCCCATCCAAAACTGAAACCCTCTGCCCGCTTTCGATACTGTCTTTCTGAAGACTTTTTTTGGCTCGGATACCTAGTTCTTATAGGCCTGAATGTGTTAAGACTATGTAGCTAATCCCAAACATTATTAGAGACACTACGCGGAAAAAGTACATGGCTTTGTAAACACAAATCCACAATTAGGACCAAGAAAACTGACTTAATCTTTCCTACTCATTTTATTGCGAAAGGACATAAAATCATAAAATTGACTTGTGTGGGAAACCTGGCGAGGTGGGGACAGACATTTTTTATTTAAGAAAATAGAAATGTAATCGTTTAAATACTGAACTATATTGGTCCAGGGGGCTTTAATAGTAAATATGATATCAGAAAGTTTGTGTACATTTATTTGAGTTCAGTAATGCTTGCTATTTATACATAATTCACTGTGCGATTACAAGGCTGAGAGAATGGACTTTTAGTTTACAGTGGTTGGGTAAGTATATATGCTTTGTATTTGATTTGTCTGTTTAACTGTTTAAAGGACCACTCTAGGCACCAAGACCACTTCAGCTTAATGAAGTGGTCTGGGTGCCAGGTCCAGCTAGGGTTAACCTATTTTTTCATAAACATAACAGTTTCAGAGAAACTGCTATGTTTATGAATGGGTTAAGTCTTCCCCCTAATCCTCTAGTGGCTGTCTCATTGACAGCCACTAGAGGCGCTTGCGTGCTTCTCACTGCGTGCGCATTCAGCCAACGGGGAGGAGAAGAGGAGGATCGGAGGAGGAGAGCTCCCCGCCCAGCGCTGGAAAAAGGTAAGTTTAACCCCTTTTCCCCTTTCCAGAGCCGGGCGGGAGGGGGTCCCTGAGGGTGGGGGCACCCTCAGGGCACTATAGTGCCAGGAAAACGAGTGTGTTTTCCTGGCACTCTAGTGGTCCTTTAACATTTGAGTATGTAACGTATAATATTTGAGTATGTAATGTATCCACTTCAATTGCAATATATGAATTGAATTGCATAGGTAACAACAGTCTACACCCCTTTAATGATATGCAACATAAAAAAATAGAATACTGATGACACACATTATATTCATCTTATACAACTGGTTATGAGTCTCTACCTAATGTTTACATGCTATTAGCATTGTTATAGTTTATGAGTGTCAAAATAATTTTACAGTAATTTAACACAAAAATATGTCTAGGACAAAATAAATTGCTAAATATTTAAAGGTATGCATTGAAAGATAATCATTTTATAGAATCAGAAACTTTTCCTTTGATTATCACAGAAGATCCATTGCATATGGTCGCCTGTTCTGTACAGGATTTACCCTACTTTTTAAAAAATTCTGTTGTAATGTGTAGCATACCATACATTTGGAGGTATTTATCTATTTATTTATACAATAATTTACCAGGATGGATACATTGAGATTTCACTCCTTTTCAGGTACGTGATCGTAACATGGGTGGGCATCATTGATGACACCAACAATGGGTGGGCCTGCCCATAATGAGGCATGTCAGCCTGGGGGTATGAATTTAAACAGTTTTTGAATCAATTAAGCCAAGTTTTAAGGTGTTAAAAACATTATATGCACTTGTACTAAGCACCTAACTAACAGGTATATGACCAAGAACTGTCTGTTAAATAAAATCACAGAATTCTGGGTCTATCAAAACATTAGCCTAAAAGTAGCACCGATACAATTAACATAAATAATGTTATACAGACACATTTTAACTGAATGCTCATAAAAGCAAATGAGTCACAAGGGCAACGTACTAAGCATGAATCAAAAGGCCTACCACTGGAATTCTTTAAAGGACACTATAGTCACCAAAACAACTTATTGAATTTGTTCTTGTGAGTATAATCATTCCCTTGAATGATGGATATCTCCACTGGCCACTCCTCAGATGGCTACTAGAGGTGCTTCCTGGGGCAGTGCTGCACAGTGTGACTGCCATTCAGTTTCCTCACCCTCTGCATGGAGACAATTAACTTTCCTCATAGAAATGCATCTTTATGAGGTGATGCTGATTGGCCAGGGCTTTATTTGGCTTGTGCTGGATCTGCCCCTGATCTGCCTCCTTGACAAACTCAGCCAATCCAATGCTTTCCTATGGGAAAGCATTGTGATTGGCTTTTAAAATCACTTCTGATGATGTCAGTCAAACAGATCAGCGGCAGATTCACAAGCAGCAGATTGGAATAAAGGTAAGATTTGACTATTTTTAGTAAAGAGGGGGGGGGCTTGAATACGTGTTTGTGTTCCTGACCCTATAGTGCTCCTTTAAATATCAACATATTCCCATGGAGTATTGTCCGAACGCTATCTCCTCTAAGTTTTTAGCTGACCGCTGTAACAAGTTTGAATGAAAAAGGTTTCATTCCTCAGTGAATTACTGGGGGTGATATATTGGTAGGGGAGCTCCCTGGTGGTTAGAGGGAGCGATTGTTAGTCTCAAGGGATAGTTGCTTCTCTCCTAAAAGTGCCTTCCTAGTTTGTTTGGAAGGTGGGCAAAATCGAGGTACTAGAGATACCGCTTCCATCTCAAAAACATTACAGCCAAGTTACAGTGGCATGAATGCAGGTTTCTCTTTCAATACCTGAGTACATTTAACAGTGATACCGGTATGTGTGAATTGGAAAAGCAAACTGCAACATATAGGCAAAACAATGAGAGTTTGTTCATGTAATTTAATAGTAACTTCTATAATACTCTGCTTGCAATGATGGTAGTACTCTATAATTTGAATTACTGGACAAAGAGAATTCCTGAATTTACGTGATGTATGCTTATTCAGGTAATAAGGGCAGTTTACGATTAGCTTCAAATTCATTTTTTTTCAATTCAAAGTCTGCTAATAAAATAAATCCCCAAATTCACTAATGCTGTATAAGGTATGGTAATACAGACATTCAGTAATTGCAGAACTAATTCTGAATTAATTTTGAATTTGATCATTTGGATCCCCGTTCCGTGATTTAACCATGCTTCCCAAATATCCTGGACAAGATGGACAGTCCGGATTTTGTGCTCCTGTCCTGCTGTCCTGGATCCATTTTATGATGATCTACCTTGAGTGTCTGCAATCATGCTTGTTCTGACTATTTAAGAGGAGAGTTAAGAACGCCAGCCAGTATTATTCTCTCCTTTTTGGAACATTATAGGTGATTCATCCTGCTTCACCAACAACCCATGTGTTAAAGGAACACTATAGGGTCAGGAACACAAACATGTAGTGCCTATTGGGCCCCCACCTTCCCCTTTACCCATATAAAAGTTTAAAACTCACCTTATTTCTAGTGCCGCCTCCTTTGTGACATCATTAAAATGGCCGATTCTTAGCCAATCCAATGCTTTCCCATAGGGAAAGCATTGGATTGGCTAAAATCGGCACGGGGCGGGGACACATGCCGTTTTGGCCTATCAGGACCTCCTCATAGAGATGCATTGATTCAGGAAAATTCAGCGTCACCATGCAGAGTGTGGGGACGCTGAACGTCAGGGCTGCTTTTTCGGCAGCACTGACCCAGGAACAGGGCCGCCATCAGGGGCCCCACGTGTATCGGCCGAAATGCCGCCGGTGCAGTTGCACCGGGGCCCGCACGCTGATGGTGCCCATCGGGTCCTATATCTTCAGGGGAGCAGTCAGCGCTGTGGCCGGGCCCCTTTAAAAAAAAAAAACGCAGCCGCAGCAAGTGCTGCTGGGAGGAATTGGTCACTTCCTCTCAGCTCAATCCGCGCAGGAGGACCGCCAGCCATCAATCCCACCCACCCTCCTGCAAAGAAAAGGTAAGAAACAGGAGGGTGGCTGAAAAATGAGCTGTGTGTGTGTGTATGCCTGTCATTATGTCTGTATGTATGTCATTATGTATGTATATATGTCTGTCAGTGTGTCTGTATCAATGTATGTATGTATGGCATTATGTATGTCAGTATGTCTGTATGTCTGTCAGTATGTATGTCTGTATGTATGTATATATGTATGTCTGTATGTATGTCATTATGAATGTATGTCTGTATACATGTATGTATGTATGTATGTATGTCCGTCCTAATGAATGTATGTCTGTATGTATGCATGTATGTCTGTATGTCATTATGCATGTTTATATGTATGTCTGTATATCATTATAAACGTATGTCTGTGTGTATGGATATCAGTATGCATGTATGCCAGTATGAATGTATGTCAGTATGAATGTATGTATGTCTGTATGCCATTATGAATGTATGTCTGTGTATGTATGTATGTATGTATGTATGTGTGTATGGATGTCAGTGTCTGTATGCATGTATGTCT
Source organism: Pelobates cultripes (assembly GCA_933207985.1). Taxonomy (NCBI): domain Eukaryota; kingdom Metazoa; phylum Chordata; class Amphibia; order Anura; family Pelobatidae; genus Pelobates; species Pelobates cultripes. The sequence goes on along the minus strand of OW240917.1, from coordinate 224,759,774 downwards.
GTCTATGAATGTATGTGTGTATGGATGTCAGTGTCTGTATGCATGTATGTCTGTCAGTATATCTGTATGTATGTATGTATGTATGTATGCCAGTATGTATAATGTCTGCATGTCATTATGAATGTATGTCTGTGTTTATGTATGTATGTGTGTATGTATGTCGGTGTCTGTGTGTATGTCAGTGTGTATGTATGTGTCTGTATGTCCTCATGCATGTGTGTCTGTATGTATGTTAGTATGTGTCTGTCTGTCACTATGTATGCCTGTGTGTCTGTATATGTGTGTATGTCTCAGTATGTGTGTGTCAGTATGTATGCCTATATGCGTGTATGTCTGTTTCAGTATGTGTGTCTGTTAGTATGTATCTGTGTGTGTGTATCTGTGTCCTTTTGTATCAGTGTGTGTGTTTGTGTCTGTGTGTGTATTCCTGTGGGCGGGGTTTGGAGGCAGACCCTGTGGGCGGGATTGGAGGCGTGACCCAGGGGCCCAGACCCTGAGCTGAGTTAAGGGCCCCAAGATTTCTGGTGGCGGCCCTGCCCAGGAAGCACCTCCAGTGGCCATCTAAGGAGTGGTCACTTGGAGGTGTCCTTAGAGGCAATGTAAACACTGCCTTTTCTCTGAAGAGGCAATGTAAACACTGCCTTTTCTCTGAAAAGGCAGTGTTTGCATGAAAAAAGCCTGAAGGGAACTATTATACTCACCAGAACAACTACATTAAGCTGTAGTTGTTCTGGTGGGTAAAGTGTCCCTCTAACATGTGCATGTCTTGACCATGATGTGGATTTCAGTTGTATTGTGATTATTATTATTATTGCCATTTATATAGCGCCAACAGATTCCGTAGCGCTTTACAATATTATGAGAGGTGATTGGTAAGGCCATGCAGCCAATTAAAATATAATTCTGATTTGGAACATTTTAGTTGATATTTATCTTTCATTTTATGCATGTTTGAAGATTCCTTTACCAGCAGTAATCATTATTTTTTGTAGATCAGGAAAATATAATATCATGAGTATACTCAGACAAACTCCTCTTGTCGCGCATTATATTATGTAACCACTTGATGTACTAATCTGTGGCTGTGGACGCCAGTGGTTGGATCATATTTGACCTTGAAATAACTGTGAAGTTACAAAAACACAGATAATGCACAACAAAAATGGCCATATCATGTACCTTAACCCTCCTATTCCCAGACACAAATGAAACATTATGATATTTGTCTATGCACTACTACATACAGCTGGAGAACAGACAATACATACCCACTAAGGAACTGTCAGACCTGCCTGTTAGTTTTGTGTAACTCATTGTCCATGAATAGCAACTGTAAATGTTACTTTGCTTCATAAATAGGGTTACACAGCAGAAAAAAAACTACGAAATAAAAATAGAAAAAAACGGAATGTAGTGTATAACAGTGTATATGAATAGCCTCCAATAAGTATTTCCGCTCCTACTAGCTTTTTATAATAGTTTAGAATTTTCTCTTCCAACTCTGGCCTGATGTAATATCCCTGGATACACTTCTCAAATTATTTATTATTTTTGGATAAACTTTTAAAATATTTTGTTTGTTTTATAACTCCATTTATTATACTCAGTTGTACATATTTTGTCTTTTTTTTCCAATCTATGTTACATTTACCTACTGCGTCATAAGAAATTTCACGTGGATAGATTGTCCTACAGAGAATAGTGGATATTGTGTCTCCATAGACATCAATGCAGTAGCCTATCTCATGCGCGAGATTACAGTGCTGATGTGTGGACAGAACACAGACGGGGACAGGGTTGTTTTAAGAGCTTTGCACGGGAGTTATAGCTACTTGAATAGAATCCTAAAGTGTGCAGGAGGTCACACTTAGCAAAAGTGTTGAAGAAATCAAGAGACAAGAAATTAAAATAAGTGGGCCTGCAGCATTTATTATGGGCTATAAAGAGGCCCTATGGGCTCTCAAGAGAACAGTTAGAACTTTACAGTAATAGATGATGGAAATGGTAAGATTGTGAGAAAGCTCCTTAGTATCTTCCTTCCTTGGCAATAATCAAAGGCAACGCATATTTTAAAGATTGTATAAGTTTTTTCCTACTGTTGATCTCTGCCCACTATCTTTACCTATACAGAGGCTTTTCAAGGCCCTGGGGAGATAGCGCAGCTAAGCGGACAAGGGCACATGTATGAGTGTGGGGATAGATGCATGGGATTGGTTGGGAAAGAATGTGTGGGTGGGATTATGTTATGGGAAAGAATGTGTGGGTGTGATTTTGTTCTGTGTAAATTAGTATGGGGGAGGTCTTACCTCAGTGCCACATGGAATTCGGACCAGCAAACAGCTTCCCTCCCGCCCGCCCTATTAGTATATTTAGTCACAGCTAGCCGGGGGTATGTCCTTGCCAATTGAGTTTGAAGGGTTATGTTTAAAGGACCACTCTAGGCACCCAGACCACTTCAGCTGAATGAAGTGGTCTGGGTGCCTGGTCCAGCTAGGGTTAACCCATTTTTTCATAAACATAGCAGTTTCAGAGAAACTGCTATGTTTATGAATGGGTTAAGCCTTCCCCCTAATCCTCTAGTGGCTGTCTCATTGACAGCCACTAGAGGCGCTTGCGTGCTTCTCACCGTGATTTTCACAGTGAGAGCATCGCCATGCTCCATAGAAAGCATTATCACGCTTTCCTATAGGATCGGCTGAATGCGCTGCCAGTATTTTATCAGCCGCGGCGCATTCAGCCGCATATGAGAGAAGGAGGATCGGAGGGAGGAGAGCTCAACAGCCGCTGAAAAAAAAGGTAAGTTTTAACCCCTTTCCCCCTTCCAGAGCCCGGCGGGAGGGGTCCCTGAGGGTGGGGGCACCCTCAGGGCACTATAGTGCCAGGAAAACGAGTATGTTTTCCTGGCACTATAGTGGTCCTTTAAGTATATGGAATGAGATGAACAAGTTTTTAAAGTCTCAACCTCCCCTGCTTCAAAGAGTTAACCTTAGGTTACCTGGGGTGTCGTGCCCATCGAGCATGGATAAGGTTGGCAGATGGCAGGCATTGGAAGGAAATTATTTTTATGACGAGGGAGGAAGTGAAAGGAAGTCGCACATGGGCGCATGGTCAGTTTATTGGCAAGGACGGTTGGGTTCGCTGTGTGACACTATGTGTTAAGTTATATGCATATATATGTTAATTTATGGTTATTTATGTTTAACGTTTTGGTTACAGAAATGAAGAGAAATTGATTAAATAAATTATGGAGGTATCATACCGTATTTGTCATATGTTATAATAAATGCTGTGGCCTGTTTCATCCATACCACGTTGTCTGTCATTATTTTGGAAGGGGCACGATTTGGGTTGGTTTATGTATTATGCTGCATCGCAATTCCCCACTACGTACATACATGAATCATCAGTGAAAATATAAGAAGAAGATGAGTTAGAATTTTTGCCCAAAGTGTATAAGTTGTCTAACGCTCACTGCAATCCTTCTTGAAATATTACTAATTAACCAGACTTTATTAGAGAAGTAAGACCTTAGCTTCTATTTTCCTCCCTTTCTTCAAATTAACTAAATGATACCCACACTGTGGATGCTATTGGCTTCATTCCAGACAGCCCTTAGCAATTGGTTGTTGAAATGAATGGTGCACATGTGACAATGTTGGTTGCGTACACATAGATCATACTGTGATTTGAAGTGAATATTAATAGCCATTTGTGAGAACGGTCCCATGTGGCAAACCCCACTAATGCTACTCACACTTGGGAACACTAGAGGCTCAAATCTCCATATTATTATCTTGGCAGGGATGTAGTATATGGGATTCTCCTGTCTTTTTTAAGACTTTGTTATGTATCTTTGTGTTGGTGATCATTTGTACGCCTTTAAAATTGGTTCTGCTAAGTTTTTTTTATGAAAAGGATGTATTGTGCTCATTGGGAGCAGTCGTGAATAATTTTATTCTTGGACTTCACCTTTTCTGAATTCATCTGACAGTCCAAGAGAATAATCTTATTATACTTTTATACTTTTTGTTTTTTTAAGAAAATCCATTTTCTCCATCATGTGCTTTTCTCCATCATGGCATTTCTGGAGACAATCTATGTGTCTTTAAGTATGAACTGAAACATTTCTTTCAGCAATAATGCAGTTATGATAACAGGATTAATCCTTGTTGCTACCTCCTCATGACTCGCAAATTAAAGGGACACTATAGTCACCAGAACAACTACAGCTTATTGTATTTGTTTTGGTGAGTAAATGTAGTGTTTACATTACAGTCTCGGGATACCTTCACTAGCCACTCCTCAGATGGCTATTACAGGTGCTTCCTGGGGCAGTGCTACACAGCGTGACTGACATTCAGTGTCTCCACCCTGTGCATGGAGACATTGAACTTTCCTCATAGAGATGCATTGATTTAAAAAAGCTTTTTTTCAGTCTTTTTGGCAGTGCTATAATGATAGGTATTTTCTATTTTACATAATTGGCTTTTAGTTGAATTTGACACAATGTTTAACATAAATGTAGGCTTCCCTTAACAGATTTCAAAATATCCCATTTACATTGAAATATGATACAATACAGGAGTTCCATCCTGTCATGTACATCAACTCTAAAATGCACTCGTACACTGCACTGGTATTAGAATTGTAAGAAAGGGATCTGCGGGCAGAGTGCAGGTGCAGTGACTCTTAACTGGAACAATATGGAGGGAGGCAGGGTAAAGGTCAAACAGTAACTACATAGGAGAGGTGGTGAGACAGAATAAATAGATTTAAAAAACTTGCCAACATAATCCCACCTGCAGCAATAGAACACTGCGCACCCAAGGATACAAGACATGCCAAAAATATAATAAAAAGTGAATCACATACAAAAACACTTAATAGACTGAAAACCAAACATAGAGCTGTAACATGCATCTCCTTTTGCAGCACTGAAAATATAGGTAAAATGTGCATTCACATGTATAGACTGCTAAAGCAAACCTAGTCTTGGTATAACACCGTATACGAGATCTGTCTGGAAAAAGCTTCCAAAATGTTGCTCCCAAAAGATTATTTTAATTAGTTGTATTTCCAATAAGAGCTAGCAGCTACGCCCCAAGATAACCTATACATACCTACAGTGAATAGGAGATATTTATGCCACAAAAACTGCCTTTACTGAATAATAAAACTGTTTATCTAAACAACTAATCAAGTCTTTTGTTACTGTGTATGTTTGTGTGTACCTCTTTAAACCACCAGTAGCAAATTATGTTGCCGAGTACTTGCCCATTGGGGCAAAGCCACGATTGCACCCAATTCATTACCTTTAGTTACTTTCTTGGTCTTCCAGTAACCAATGTACCCTGCCTTTTCTAAGATTTTTATTGTGTACGTTTACCAAGACACAATTTATAACAATATATATCATAATGTAGATAACAATATATTCAGTAAATTGACAGATTTATAAAAGATGTTTTTTTATATGTACTACATAATATCAAAGACCATCAATGTTTGTATACAATAAATGTTTTTTTAAATGAAAAGTACTTATAGTCCCTGCACGTGGGTGAGCCTGAAAAAACACACAGGCTGCCAATTCCTATGCCCCTCAATGACATCACCTGGCACTGGTATGTTCTGAGGCCAGTTAGTCCGGATGTGTCTCATCGACAGTCTATTTATGCTGGAGACATTTGTATCATGCATGTTAACCTACGTTCTCAAGAGTAGTAAAGGCTGGGTTATATCAGAAGTAAATCTGATAGTTTAAGGAAAACACCAAAAAGTGCACCACAGTCACTAATATTATTATTATTATTTTATTATTTTATTATTTATATAGCGCCAACAAATTCTGTAGCGCTGTACAATGGGTGGACTAACAGACACATAATTGAGATCAGACCACTGACGTACAGGAACAGAGGGGGTTAATATCACAGTATGTTAGAAGGCATCACCAACCAAATAAATAATTTAAAAATGTATGTAGCATAACTTTTTTTATAAACAAAAACCTCAGACAGCCGTGCAACACTCCTAAAGCCTGCTTATACAGCAATCATGTATAGTGTCAACGCATTTTACATTAATACAGTACCAATAAATACTTTGTTGCCACAGAAAATTACAATTGTATACAGTTAGAGTAAATCCTCTTTGGAGTTTTTTTAAAATACTTCCATTCACAGTGAAAGAACAATCCTTAAATAAGTTATTGATAGATTGATCACATTACATATCTTCTTATATCAGATTTATCTCTTGGCGTACCTAAAAAAAAAAAAAGAGTGAGAATCTCATAGGATAAACCATTTTATTGAAGTTTGCTATGAATAAAGTTAAAAACTCTTACGTTAAAATGTTGTGAGCACTTGTGGAAAGATTCACTAAAAAGGTTTTGGAATCAAGAGGGTTTTACAGCTTTTTTCCACTTCAGGATCTCTAAACACGTCTCTGTTTGTGTGGGTGGTTACTCCTGGAATGACAACAAGATAAACCCTTGGCTTAATGGACTCCAATGCGTTTCACTCTATATGCACTTTTTCAAGAAACCTTGAAGGACACTGACATTGTACTTCATTGAAATCTGATTAAAATGTTTGAAAGCAGTTTAAAGACTGGGTAATAATTCATGTAGTAGTGTTATTTATTTCGAGGGACACTATATAGTCACCAGAGCCGCTATAGGCTAATGTAGTGATTATGGTGTCTATAGCACTTCCCTGCAGTTATTCAATGTAAACACTATTAATATTGCTGGGTAGTCACTTAGATGGCCACTAGGGGTGCTTCCTTGTCTGCACAGTGTGCAGCACTGACGTTCAGCATCTCCAAGATCTGCATAAAGGCCCTAAACATTCCCCATCGAGATGCACTGATTCAATGTATCTCTATTAGGAGAGGCTGTTTGGTGGCAAACGTGGCAAAATAGCCTTCCAGTTCTTTCCTATGGAAATTCATGGGATTGGTTGAGATCATTAAGATTGATGATCTCAGCCATAAAGGCAGTTCCAGCCACGGCCAGGCCGGTGCATCTTGGGAGAAATGGTGAGTAAAAATACCTTTGTAAAGCAATGCAGGAAGGGCAGGGGACATAAATAGTTAGTTTAACACTAGAGTGTCAGGAATACATGTTTGTATTTCTGACTCTATAGTGTTACTTTCATTGCATAGTTTCAAAGTAACTCAGACAGTAGATGGCGGTATACCACTCGCTATATAAAACTTGCTACTAACGCCAGGCTGCCTGAAAAGACTACAAATTAACACTTACACTAGCAAAAAAAATGGTTATTTTTTTGCAAGATGTTATACCAAACTAGGATCTTGATTTCTTATTGTTTGATCAGCTTTTTAAAAATAAATTTCAAGATGTCAACAATATTAAATCAACACCTAGGTCTAGTATATATATATATTTATTACACCTTTTATTAAATGGCATTTTGTCTTAACTTTGCAGCTGCGCCAAAAAATTAAAAAGGTAAAGTAAATCAGTTTATATGAATTCAAGCATTAATCAAATAATTATCACAGTCCAAAATGGATCCAAATTGCCCCTGAGTAAGACCATTAAAGATTCAAGCATAATATCATTTGGCAGGCCACAAGGGGCTCCCGGGCCATATGTTGTGCAAGTCTGATTTAGTCTAAACTTAAATCCTATTCTTACATTATCCTAAATACTGTAGTAAAATGAAGTTAAAGGGTCAGTCAAATAACAAACTATAAAAAACGGGCATTTAAATCAGAGGGGTTGAATTGATTGTATCCTATAATGTGTGTATAAGCATGCCAACGGGTTTTGCAAAAAGGCAGTTGGGTGGGCTGAACTTAAAAATGGAAAAAATTCATAGCCAAAGAGAGCAAGACCAGCCCCAAAATGTGTTTTTTAAGTACATTAATGCCAAAGGGGTTAATAAATGATGTTTTGTTCCATTGAAATCTGAAATACGTGTGATAATCAAAGAGGATAAGGACAGAGCAGAAATTCAAAAAAAAAAGCCTGTGGCTGTAGATTTTCAAACCTCTGCTACGAAACCCTTACAGCAAAGAGATGATTGGTTAAAGAGACACTATAGAGGACATACTCTTAAATTAGAGGGGCAAAGGTTTAAAAATAATATCAGGAAGTATTACTTTACTGAAAGGGTAGTGGATGCATGGAATAGCCTTCCAGCTGAAGTGGTAGAGGTTAACACAGTAAAGGAGTTTAAGCATGCGTGGGATAGGCATAAGGCTATCCTAACTATAAGATAAGGCCAGGGACTAATGAAAGTATTTAGAAAATTGGCCAGACTAGATGGGCCGAATGGTTCTTATCTGCCGTCACATTCTATGTTTCTATAGGCACCCAGACCACTTCAGCTCATTGAAGTAGTCTGTGTGCAATGTCCCGTCCCTTAACCATACAGTGGTAATTATTGCAGTTTTCTCATTATTCAATGCTTTCCTATAGGGATTCTGGGGACACTGGAAGTCCTCATATATAGTGTGAGGACGTCCAGCGACATTTAGACGACCTTAGGTCTCCCCCCACCGCCTGACCAAGTGCCGAGGGACATTGACGCTGGATTCAGGTTAGTGACTAAATGCGCTTTAACCCCTTCAGCACTGCGGAGGGGGGGAGTGGGGTGCGAGGGAGGGGGGCACTATAGAATCCTTTTAATGCAGGATAAAGTGTTACAGCAGTTATATAAAGTTGATGTAAACAAAAACCCCTGGCCTGATGCTATTTACACCAGAGTACTTACTGTAGAAATATCCATAGCACTGTTTTTAATCTGTCATGTGTGCATTTCTTTTAAGAATCGTACTAGAGGCTTGAAGAAAAGCAGATTTGGAGCCTATTTTAAAAAAAGGGGCTCAGAATCTCAAACCATAACCTACAGATCTGTGAGGTTAACATCTGTAGTTGGTTGCTCAGTGCAGAGATCTTCCGGCTGCACAACAAAATGTGATGGGGCCCAGTGGACCCTTGGTATGTTGTCAAACACTTCCTGGGAGCATGCTGAAGTGGTTATGACTCTGTTCCTTTAAGAAGATCATAGGAAACTGGCAATTATAGTGATTCTGAAACTGTGGTTCACCACAGACCTTCCCTTGGCATGGTGGCACTCACTGTGATACAAGAAGTGCAACTGAGGAAGTATGTGGGATTATATATATATATAACAGAAACTAGAAGAATTGAGGTGGAAGGGAGGTCCAGTATTGGCTTTTTTAAATTGTATTTATTTTTACTTTTGAATGTGGCAGTTGGCTAGCAAGCTTTGTCCAGCCACCAAAAACTTAACCCTATCCCCCATTTCTTCCTTACGCCCATCTCTCCCAGAGTGACGTCACAAAAAAATACCGGCCTTTACATAAAAAATACTGGCACCGGCCAGACAGCCTCAAATACCGGCCAAGGGGCAACCTTAGTTTGCAGGAGAACATGGATCCTAAATCCATGATAATGACGTGATGATGTTTCGTTAAACATCCCATACTACCGCGGTGACACATTATTATTATTATTATTATTATTGCCATTTATATAGCGCCAACAGATTCCGTAGCGCGTAAACACATTTAGACATTTTTTTGAAATAAATTGTTTTCTTTGCTAAACAGCTTATTGCAGCGACATAAAAACGAACAGGGCAAAAATAAGCACAAAATAAATAAATAAATAAATAAAAAATTAGCTAAGCTTTAACTACGGCGGAATTGAAGAATTTGTAATAAAATATCCCCCAAAAAACTGCCAATGTCCAATTCCATACAGCTCATTGTTTAGTGAATAAAGCCCTTGACATTTTATGACATTTTTAGAACTTCCCCATTTTGTTTTTATTGTTTCTATATTGTTTATCCAACAGACACACTGAATGATGGAGTTAGAGTTCCCCTTACTGTAAACTTATCCCAGACATGGGCCACGCCCACCGGGGGGCGGGGCTAGCCCACTGTCACGGGATTCCACCGCTACTTCCGGGTCTTCGGACTTCCGGGTTGTTGTGAATGGGACCCGGCGAGGAGGACACTATCCATGAGGTACCGGGAGTAACGGGACGGGGGGGGGCAATAATAATAATAATAATAGTAATAATATAATAGTGTATGCAGGGCGGGGACACGTGATACACAGTGAGAGCATGGCGGTAATGGGGTAGAGTTATCCTGGGAGAGGTGATTATTGGGGGAATAACCTGTAATAACATCAGAAATAAAATGGGGGGGGGGAATGGGGTTACAGAGAGAGAGAAGGTGATGGGGAGGAAGACAGGATTGGTAAAAAGAAGAGGGTGGTTTTTGTTTGTTTGTTTGTTTTTTGAGAGCGAGAGGTAAAAGCCACGAAAGGTAAAACGAAGAGGATGGTTAAGGGAGAGAGGGATGGTTGGGAGAGAAAGAGAGAGAGAGAGAGAGACGGGGATGGTTGGGGGAGAGAGGGTTGATAAGGAGAGGAGGATGGTAGAGAGAGACGGGGATGGTTGGGGGAGAGCGAGAGACGGGGATGGTTGTGGGAGAGAGAGAGACGGGGATGGTTGTGGGAGAGAGAG
>OW240917.1:224701449-224749133 GCA_933207985.1 Pelobates cultripes | reverse complement strand
TTTTCAATAAGGTCCTGTAATTAAGACCATCATAATTGTCAGCACCTGGCCCAATGGGCTCTTAATCTGGGAATGAGGTGAACCCATGTTTTAGTCACTTTTTCAACACTAAAAGATATCTGTTGTTTTAGGCTTGTTAAGTTTTCAAATCATGTGATCTAGGGTGAAAATTCCAATAAGAACTTTCTGTCTCCTTTCTTGTTACACCCGTCTTACAGCTACATTCATTTAGTTACATGCATTACATCCTGATAACTGGCTGCTATTCCATGTGAAAGATGTACATCTTTCTGCAAGTTCCGAATGTAACACTGTGTATTAGCATTGCTGTTAGAGTAATAAACCCTTCATTTATATTAAAGATGCAACTTCTCCTTATTGTCTAAATAACGAGGATATAAGCGTGTCGGCACTTTGAAAGCTTTATTTTATACAAACAACGTCTCAGCTCTGACACAAGGCACCAAAATAATTTATTTTTAAAAGGACATGCATCACTTGACAATTATTTTTTTCTAGGAAGCAAACACTTTAGAACAAATAAACCAAAATAAAGCAAGAAACACTTTGAAAATTATGTAATAAATGTTTACAAATGTTACAATATACTCGGTCAGATTGCATAATTGGAGAGATACATTTTGCTCAGCCCCCACCCCCCAGTTTCATACTAGTCCATTAATGACCGAAATAATACATCATTGCGCCTGCCTGGAGCCTGCTTTGAATGATCAGACTTTCTCCCCCTGTCAGGATGTTTCAAGGTGAAAGGGGTCTTACAACTGCACATTTCTAATTCTGTCAGGTATGCAAAATGTACTTTTCCAGCATTCCTAGGGATAAGGCACCGATTGGAGAAACCATCCCCTAGAGTTGGTGTAGAAAGGATAAGCAATAAGAAGTAGGTTAACCTGAAAAAAATCATATTGTCTGTTTTTGAGAAATTGTTTGAGAAAGTTGAGAAATCAACTGTGGAGAACGCATGTGCAGAATATGGTAAGGTACTCTGATGGTGCAACTGCGCCTGTGTGCATTTGATGCAGTTCCTACATCATATGCACACGCTTCTGTATGTATATATAATATAATATAATATAGTATATATTATGTATATATTATTCGTGTTTACCTCCATTGCCATCAGTAATGGCACAGTCTGAAGATCAATATCACAAGGTTAAAGACATACAAAATGATCTATCTTGAAATAATCTCGCCTGCCTGTTTGACCCCTTTCTACAGTGCAGTGTTCCAAACTGATATGCAATTATGTTTCTTTAAGCTTTTTCAAGTTAGACAGTTTAAGTATAGTGTACAAAATATATTTGTGTTATCAATTTAGCTATATTAGTTTGTTGTTTGTGTTTAATCTCTACTTGCTTTTGCTTTAATTGATTAACCAATCATTGGGAAAAAAATTGTTTCCACAAATCATCAGCTAAAGGGAGGTGTTTGGAGTTCTGCTCATGTGCAAACACTGACAACTTTAACGCAATGGTTAAAGGGAAACTCCAGTGCCAGGAAAACAATCAGTTTTCCTGGCACTGCAAGTCCCCTCTCCCTCCCACCTCCCATCCCCTGTTGCTGAAGGGGTGAAAACCCCTTCAGTCACTTAACTGAGGCAGCGACGATGTCACTTAACTGAGGCAGCGACGATTTCCTATGGGGAAATGAGCGACGCTGGAGGTCCTCACACAGCGTGAGGACGTCCAGCGACGCTCTAGCACAGATAATCTGTGCTATGATCCAGGAAGTGTCCTCAAGTGGCTGTCTAGTAGCAGACAGCCACTAGAGGTGGAGTTAACCCTGCAAGGTAATTATTGCAGTTTATAAAAAGAAAACTGCAATAATTACACTTGCAGGGTTAAGAGTAGTGGGAGTTGGCACCCAGACCACTCCAATGGGCAGAAGTGGTCTGGGTGCCTGGAGTGTCCCTTTAATTGTAGATACAAACCAAGTGTGTCAAATGATACTTAAATTGCATGCACATAATCTAGTAACTTGATTGTTTAAGTAAGCAATAGAAGCCTTCCTTTTTTACTGAACCAATAATAGTGCTGTCAAAGTGTGTTTATGACCTCCCCCCTCCATTCATACCAAATGTATTGCAGTTCTGAGAACACCGTTTCTATGCATTGATCTTTTAGATTTTTATTTACAGTGGGACCTCGGTTTACAAATGCCTTGGTTAACATAATTTTCGGTTTACAAATGAAAATCCATTGAAAATTATGCCTCGATTTACTAATTTTTTTTTTGCAATACAAAGCACGTTTCCCCAGGATGCAATGCGCGTGGGAGGTTTATAGCGCCGCCCACATGCATGTTGGAGTCTGTGGGTAGCACGTGGTGTGGAGGTGTTAGAGCGGCTTTTGCATCGAGTTTTGGAGCCATTCTGGAATTTTTTTGCAATGGTTTTGGGACTTTTTGGAACTTTCTGGGTGCATTTCTCAAGCGGTAGAAAGATAGGTAGCTGAGGTTCGTGGTTTGTATTGTGGGTTGGTTGCCAGCTCATTTTGACTTTTTTCTGACCTCCGGGACGGATGAATTGGCTTTTTCAGTGCATTCTTATGGGAAACCGCGTTTCAGTTTACAAATTTTTCGCTATAAGAAACGTCCCAGAGAACGCATTAAATTCGTAAACCACTGTATTTTTTTTTTTTTTATTGCCACCTACATTTCCTTTTATTCTGTCAAGTTTGATTATGTTTTAATTCATTTTAACAATGAAAAAATTATGTCAATTACAAATAAAGTGTAAACAACAATGTCTATAATGGGGGATTGGAGAGGAGATAGGCCAAAGAATAAAATGGGAGGGAAGAACAACTTGGGCCCTTATTCTTCCTGTATTGTTATCTGTCAAAGATTCGCAAACTCCACTGAGCTGAACAACAAGGAAGTAACAGGACATGTCTGCTTGGCAGGCAGGGGGGTTGTAAAACAATGTTTATCTTAAAAAAAAAAAAAAAAAAGTGCAGATTTCTTTTGAAATCTGCACTTTTTGTAAAGTAAACAAAGAGGACACTCTTCACGTTCTAAAAAACTTTAGGTGTTTGGAGTGTTCCTTTAATATTGTATATGTAAAGAGTATCACCAGTAGTATACAATCCCTTCATTTTATAAAGGTTACATTACTGTTGTGTTTTATACCCCACCTCCAATAGACTGTAAGCTCGTTTGACCGATTATTCCTGTAAGTTTTCTTGTAATTGTCCTATTTATAGTTAAATCCCCCCTCTTATAATATTGTAAAGCGCTACTGAATCTGTTGGCGCTATATAAATGGCAATAATAATAATAATAATAATAATAATAATAGAGTGGCTTATGCCTGGGTGTTTTTTTTTTTTTTTGGTCTGCCTTAGTTGTAAACAGCCTTTGTGCTCTGTATGATCTTAGCACAATAGCCTTTTGTCACAGTCATACTTTTCCAAATAACTCTTAGCTTGTCTTTGAGACACTGCTCTACATATTATTATTATTATTATTATTATTATTTTTGTTATTTAGCACCAGCAAAATTCCATAGGGCTGTACAATGTACATATCTTTCCTATTATTATCTTTCATCAATTACAGTTTTAATGCATTTAACAAGCACAACTCATGACCCATTTCTTTTTAACCCCTTAAGGACACATGACGAAAATATTCCGTCATGATTCCCTTTTATTCTAGAAGTTGTGTCCTTAAGGGGTTAAACTGCGTGCTTAGCAAATGTGGACTTCAGAGCATTTAGAGAATCCAGGAAGCTTATAACATTTGAAATCTTGAGTTTGTGTAATGTGGTTAGCAATTGATGTATAAACAGTTCAATGGTAGGAACCTGAATTATTACCGGTTGTTTGTGAATTATACGAGGGCAAGTATTGTGTATGTATATTTTATATGCAAGCGGTGTAAAGATATTGGTTGTAATTTTATCAGTGGCAAGAGTTTGCGTTATAAATAAGTCATCTTTAAGGTACTACTCATTTGATTTATAGGTGAGAAAACAAAATGTGCTGTCTCTGTCTACCCTTTGGCCCTATTCTGATACAGCCATGTATCAACAGAAATCAAAAAGGCTGATTAGGAATTAGAGAGCAAAGTGCATTCATTCATTCTGTTTGTCACAGTGTCTGATATAGAGAGATGGAGTTAGTATTGATCACGTTGGCAGCCACAGGTCCATACAGAGAAGGTTAGTTGTGTCTGCAGGAAAAATGTCCCTGGCTGTTCAGTAACATTTGTAGGAGATGTGGTGCCCAAGGTAAGTATTGAGGGAGGCAAAAGAGATTTTAATGGCTCATGGCTCGACTTGACCCACTTGACGGTTTGTTTTTTAGGCTTGCTTTAATGCATTAGATATTAGATAAATATTTAAATAAAAGTGACAAAAAATTTTTCATTATTGTGCACTATGCCGTACAGGGAACCCACATGAAAGAGTCTGGCTTGAACAGCAAAGACTTGGATGAGTCAACATGGAAGGTAGATTTCTCCATATGATGTCAATGTGTAGAGGGCAAAGCACATACACCTAAATGAAAATCAGACTAAATGGGCCGAATGGTTCTTATCTGCCATCACATTCTATGTTTCACAAGAACGGAAGAATGTAGAAGGTTGGTTTTCAAAGAACCCATACTAGCAGCCACAACAGTTGCTATATACAATTTTAGCCATATATTTGAGGTCTTATATAATGTTTCTCTCTCTCCATCTTTTTATCAAATTTCTGCCATGTTTCATGGGCAGCATGTGAGCAGTTTATGTTCTGGAAAATGAAGCACCTTTTTCTCTAATTTCTTTCTTATTTAACCCTCTGCAGACGAATGATGGAATTGAGAAGAATTTAAAGTCTGAAGTCGAGGATTACAAATTTAGCACTTCTTTCTTTGACATATTTGTAAGTGTTGCCTTTAACCACCCTTGTCACACGCCAATGCTGTTCTTTAGTTAGATCACTGTATTCTCTGATCTATTCGATGTGTTTTGCGTCTAGTTTGTCCTGCCCTACAATGATAGCCAGACTCCCTCAGTGCACACCCTTAGCTGCTTATATACCCGATAAGCCTGGCTTGATTGTTGCGGCCTATTGGACATATTTTTTAAAGGGAGCTTCAGTTTTCAAAGTCCCAGTTTTTTTACTGCAATATCTTCACATTGGTGTGATAAAATGTTTCCCCCACCCTCCTTTCATTATGCATCTTTACATTTGGGGTATATCTAAACACGTGTCATATTGCTGTGTGTACTAGTCATTTGGTCATGTGATCTTAGATGTATCTCTGTGTTTGTATAGCTTCTGGCTGTGTTCCGATTTTCCTTCCTTATCCTTGGTTACGCTTGTCTGCGACTCCGTCACTGGTGGGTCATAGCGGTAAGTGTATGAGATCTCTTCAAATCTTTTATTTAAGATGGCGATACCATTTCTAAACGGCCATTGTTGACAAAGTTTTGAATAATAATTTATCAGTACGTTAAAATTGGATATTTGAAAAATATCCTTGTTTCAGCAAGAGAGTATTTTCTCAGCTGTTTGCATGCCTCCCAAATATCTGGGTGGCTTTTGCAGACCATTAGGGGCATGGGTTTCTGTCGGTTGGTAGACAGTTTTATATTTAATGTAGTCCGTGATGATAGTGTGTTATTGTCATAACAATATAAATGAGATTACTGCTGCTGTTTTCATATCCAACCATAAAAGGGCATAATTGGAAATGTTCTGCCACGACACTGGGTGGGGGTGAACTTTGTGCTCATTGTAGAATGTGTCCATCGTCCACCCAGAATAGGGTGGGCCCCTAATTTACTTTAAATCCTATCGTGTAATGCAAGTATTCTTTTTGAAGATCACTTATTCAGGCGTGATACTTGTACCCCTCTATTTCATCCACTATACTGTCTTCTTAAAGACTGCTTCAATCACTTGATGTATTGTGGAAAACTGACACTAAAGGGACGCTATTTGCACACAGACCACTTCACCTCATTGAAGTGGTCTGGGTGCGGCTTCCTTGTTCCTTTAACCCCAGTTTTAGAGAAACTGAAATGTTTACATTGCGGTGTTAAATCTGCTTCTATTGCTCCCTGGAGTTTCATGGATATTTACATCCTTGATGTTTTGCATGAGAATGTTTAACATCATCAAAATCACTGGGGAAGCATTGAGCCATGTAGGCGTCGGAGAAGGAGGTAAATGTTTTTAAAATGTTATTTAACCCTTTACATGGCTAGGGAGGTGGCCGTGGGGGCAGGAGGACATTATAGTCTCAGGAATACAACTTTGTATTGTATTGCAATGGGAAAGCATTGTGATTGGCTGAGATCACCACTTTCGATTATGTCAGCCCAGGAAGCAGATCTGGGGCAGAGCCAGCAGCAGCAGACTTGAGGTCTGATTTTTACTATATTTAGCGTGGCTAGGGGGACTAGATGTTGTTTTTAACACTGTAGGGTCAGGAATACATCTTGCATTATAAATCTCCCTTTCTTCTTTATAGATCACAACCCTTGTGACCAGCGCCTTCCTCATTGCAAAGGTTATCATGTCCCAGGTGAGAGGTGCAGCATTTGTTTTGGGAGAAACTGTATCTCTCATAAAAAAAAAAAAAACACCCAGAAGTTACCTTAAGTTTTTACGTATTATAGTCTGAGAGTGAAAAGTTGAGATTGGTAGTGTTATCTAGAATTCTGTAATTTTTAAATCCGCGTGCATTGTAATTTATCGTTATAAGAGTTTGTTTGGTGGAGGAGGGGGTGGGGGGAAGATCATTTTTTACTTCCTGTTTCAAATAATGGAAAAATCCCATAAAACTCCATAAAGCAGAACTGCAACATTTGTCGTTCCCTTTGTATAATCCAAATTTTCTTTATCACAGCTCCTGTCAAAGGGAGCATTTGGCTACGTGTTACCCATTGTATCCTTTGTGGTGGCTTGGCTGGAAACCTGGTTTTTAGACTTCAAGGTCCTCACGCAAGAAGCAGAGGAGGAAAGATGTAAGTGCAAACACATATTAAAGGATCCTTCACTCCTCTTGTTCAAGTAACAAGGCAGAGGGGTGTGGGGTGGGTTGTTGGGTAGAGCAAACTATCTGTACACAGAGTATTGATGAAATACAAAAACTGCATGTACAGTATGTGACAGTGGTAAATTGCAGGTATAATTGGCATTGTTGTAATAGCAAAATTTAAAAAAAATTATATTCTGGTGACTAAAGGTAGAATAAATGAAATGAAGTAGCATATCTTCCAAAATTCCCTTATTACCTGAAAGTAGCAGGGAGAGGAAGCCTGAGGAGCAGGTTGGAGGATATGTTTAGAATCTTGCATTTACTGGCTTTCCCCAGCAAGTGGCAGCAGTGAGCTTTAAAGCAGGGGTCCTCAAACTTTTTAAACAGGGGGTCAGTTCACGGTCCCTCAGACACTGTTGAGGGCCGGACAATAAACAATATGAATGAATTCCTATGCACACTGCACACACACGCATAAGGACATAAATACATACACACATATATACACACATACACAGTCATGCATATTGACACATACATACATACATACATACATACATACTGACATACACACATACATGCTGACATACATACACAGACACACATATATACGTACGTACGTACATACAGACGTACGTACGTGCATACATGCAGACACACACACATGCATACGTATAGACACACACACACACATATACAGGCGCGCACATACAGGCGCGCACATATACTCAGACAGACATACATACAGGCACACAGACAGACATATAAAAACAATGGAAGTCTGCGCCAAGAGAAATAAATTTACACAAATAAAATTTATGTGGTTAAGAGGAAAGATAAATAAATATAAAAATGAAATAAATATAAAAAGCAGTCCCGATAGGTATATATTCTTAGTTGCTGTTTCAGCTGCTATAATGTCTTCTCTGTTGAAAGTAGTTCGTCTCGTGATATAAAAGACACAATGGGAAAGGACCAATCGTGTGGAATGTATAAAAAAGTGATAATAAAATTAAGATATAAATTGTACACTCACATTTATATGAGCTAAGGCCAGCTCAAGTGTAACGGGCATACAGCGGATAAACCCCCGCTTATGGGATATAGCAATGCTTGTCCTCCGGAGAGTGCTTGTATCCAATTCTCAAAGGGAGAGAGATAAAGAACAACCAATAGTGCTCTCTGGTGACACAATATCAAAATAGGTAGAAGTTAAAATAAAATGTACTCACAAGTGGAGTGCAGGCCTGTCTGCACTCGGATGATAGCGTAGGTGGTATAATCCCCACCTTTGGATATTTAAAATGCCAGGAACGTGTGTGTGTGTGTGTATATGTGTATGTGTGTGTGTGTGTGTGTATATGTATGTATATATATATATATATATATATATATATAATGTGTATATATATATATATGTGTGTGTATATATGTATAAAAGAGTACTGATACAAAATTATTTATTAGTGTAAAATATAATAATATATTGTATACAAATCCAAATTTGTACTATTAAACTATAGAGGGTTAGAGGGTGACCCTCTGTTAGGCCGCTGCCTTTTTTGTATTTTTATATTATTAGCGCTAACCTTCTTCTTTTATTTTATACAGACAGACCTACATACGGACATGCACACATACATACTGACACACACATACATACACACATACCTACACACATACATACTGGCATACATACATACTAACATGCACACATACAGCTAATTTTGCTTCCCTTTTTTTGCAGGTGGAAGGCTGTGGCTGATGGGAGTCGGCGTGGCTCCCGCGGCCTGGCTTTGTTCCCTCCTGCGCGGAGGGAGCTGGGAGGAAGTGACCAGCCGTCACTTGCTCCAAGCAGTACTTTGCGGCTGCAATGTTTTTAAAGGGGCCCGGTCGCACTATTGCACGGCCGCAGCGCTGACCGGGCCCCTGAAGATATAAGGCTCGTCTGGTGGCCCTGGTTCCTTGGGCCGGGTTCAGAACCCTGGCAGGCCGCAGTTTGAGGACCACTAGAGGGTCAGGAACACAAACATATATTCCTGACCCTATAGTGTTAAAACCGCCATCTGGCCCCCCCGGGCCCCTCATAAATATAGTAAAATCTTAGTTTATTCAAGCCGGAAGCTATAACTGCATGCTGTTTGCCTCAAAAAAAACAAGCTGTCTGCTGACATCATCAGAAGTGGTGGCCTGATCCATTTCCAGTGCTTCCCCATAGGATTGGCTGAGACTGACAAAGAGGCAGATCAGGGGCAGAGCCAGCATGATTCAAACACAGCCCTGGCCAATCAGCATCTCCTCATAGAGATGAATTGAATCAATGAATCTCTATGATGAAAGTTCAGTGTCTGCATGCAGAGGGAGGAGACACTGAATGTTTGGATGCATTTTAAGCAGCCATGACCCAGGAAGGATCTCTAACAGCTATCCAAGGAGTGGCCAGTGAAGTAATCACTAGGCTGTAATATAAGCACTGCATTTTCTCTGAAAAGACAGTGTTTACAGCAAAAAGCCTGAAGGTAATGATTCTACTCACCAGAACAAATTCAATAAGCTGTAGTTGTTCTGGTGACTATAGTGTCCCTTTAACTAGCCGAGGAAGAGGCTCCACCCATCAGAAGATTCTTCTTCTGGCCTATAGGGGTCTGATTTTTAACTCCTAAATCTTTCCTGTTAACGTGCAGTTTAGCTCCCAGCAGCTGAATAAGCAAATTGCATTCTACCCATGACTACTATCAGTTTGACAATGTTATGGATGTGGTCCACACAGTGTTTACTTGAGCCGGGGACTGCTCATATGCACAGTCACGTTTCTGGCTCTCTCATAGAACCAGTAAGGTTAGGTGTGGGGTTGTGCATGCTGCAAAAATAATAAAGTAATGCTTGATAATCTGCGCAATGGACATAGGTTGTTAAAGGTGCTTGAAGTCAACTCCAGCTTGTCACACTTTTTATTTTCACTCTCCATTAGCTAGGGGTAGCCTGTGATAGATCTCCGGCTGTTACAAAACCTTGAGACCTTTCCAGCCTTAAATATAATCAACATTTCATATTTATTAGAGTTTAGACAACATCTCACGACTCCATGTTCGTGCAGTGTATACATCTTCTTGGGAAGATGGCTTCTCTCAAATTAGTAAATGTTTCTGTAATGTTAACTGAGTTGAACTAAAAAGTAACATTTAAATTTCATGTGATTTTTTTAACTTATCAGAAGAATAAAATGGAATGCACTTGTTGACTTTTTAATGTGTAAATTGTAGAGAAGTGACTGTTCCCCTTAGAGGGCTTTAATAACATTGCATTACTTAATTCTGTAACTTATTGTCACTATGCACGCATGCGAATCTGCCCTTTCTCTCTGTTTAAAGCCATTTACAGTGTGGTGAAACTTTTTGTTTTTGTGTGCCTTGTAGGGTATACAGCTGCCCAGGCTGCAGCTTCGCGGCCTGCACTCCTATACCCCGGAGCTCTTTCTGAAGGACAATTTTACTCTCCACCAGAGTCATTTGCAGGTAATCTTCCTGTTTATGAATTTATGTAGCACTTAACTCGGCTAGGTATCTCTATTACCTATCATGCATATGGACTGGAATAAATACAACCATATCTGTTTATAGCAGCATAAGACTTAAACTATTCTGCACCCTGTGTCCCCACAGGATCCGATAATGAGTTTGATGAGGATGAGGAGACAGTTGGAAGAAGGGCTGTAACAGAGCAGGAACGAGAGTATGTGAGGCAGGGGAAAGAAGCAATGGAAGTTGTAGATCAGATCCTCGGTCAAGAAGCAAACTGGAAGTTTGAGAAGAGCAATGTGAGTCTCTTGTACCCCTCTACCTGCAATGGTCCCCTATTTTCACCTGCTTTATCATTCCTTCCCCTATTCCTTACTATGCGACTTGCTCTCCTCTTCGTACACTGATCATAGACCGTGTCAGTGGAACTCTTTGTATTCATAGTCCTTTATATGTGCTACGGTTATTGCACCGTTCATTAACACGTTCTCTGTTTCCATTTCATTCACAATCAGGAAGTTGGTGACGCTGTATATGCATTGGAAATACCTTTTCATGGAAAGACGTACATTCTCAAGGTATACCTATGATTTGGCACAAAAGTTCTTATGACGTTCTTGGATGTCTTTTTGGTTAAAAGAGAGTGATCGTATAGGAACAACAATTTGTTGAAGTCGGAATGTTTGTTTCAAATAAATGAAAGCAGCAATGTTTTGTGTGCATGTTTTATGTATAAATTATACTGTACTCCAGACATTGACTTGCCTCTTCTGTGCATACCCACAGGCTCTCATGCAGTGTCCAGCTGAGAGTGTCTACCAAGAAGTAATACTTCAGCCCGAGAAGATGGTCTTGTGGAACAGGACCGTGGCTCTTTGTCAGGTCAGAGTTTTTTTTTGTTGTTGTTTTTTTTTTTTTGTCTTTTGCTTACTAGAAACATGTCTTGAACTCTTCATCAGAATATAAAACCACTACTTTTCCCTGTGGACTAGAGTTTAAAGGACCACTATAGTCGCCAAAACAACTTTAGCTTATTGAAGCAGTTTTGGTGTATAGATTATGTCCCTGCAGTCTCACTGCTCAATTCTCTGCCATTTAGGAGCTAAATCACTTCTCTCCTGGCTGCGACTCACCCAGCCTCCCTGCACACTTCTTGAAAGAGTCTAAATGAATTTGACAGAGCAGGAAATAAGTGTTAAGACCTGCAGTGGTTATGGTGCTGTGGTCTTGGTTCCCTCTCCCAACAGCTGAGCATGAGTGATTATAGCTGCAGCAGGGAGTAGAGGAATAGAATAGATGAAATGCAGTTCCAAGGTGATTCTTCCCAGCAAGTAGAATATACTCCAAACATGAGCCTAGACTTCATGAAGGGTGTAACAGGAATAGTCTTTATTGAAAACACACGGGCTTTTATGAGAAATCCTCCTGCAAGAGGACCTCCCACCGCAAACAAAAGCAACAGCCAATCATCACACAGATTTACAGTATTACACGCCTCCTCTCTGCCTGGGAGATATTGAGATAAGTTAAGGAATAAACCAATTATCTCCAGGCAGAGAGCACACAATTTCCCCAAAACTTAGAACACCCCTTTCCCCACAAGGTATCCCCACAAATTACATATCCCCTGACAGCCCCGATTCGATCGGTTCAGGGGTTCTGAAAAAGTGTGGAGGGTCCCTTTTACCGACCACACACGGAGCTCCTGCCCAAAACAGTTCCATGAATTCAGCGTGTGCGGTCGGTCAATTCACAAAACTGTAAAAAACGAACAAAAGTCCCGAATGGATCCCCCGGCTCATAGTAGCGATTGCTCCCCTTGTCCGTTCGCACAGAACTACCGAATGAGGCTTTCCTGGCTGTTCGGGAAGTATGAGAAGCCGGTGTTCGGTAGTTCGTGAGGTCGAGTGTCCGATTTTAGTTCCAGACACTCGACGACCAAGATGGACACCGTTTTCTTTTCCACGTGGCGTTCGGTTATACGAACAGCGGCCGCCCAGGGAGGACTTAATGGCTGGTTTCTTTTGAAGTAAATGAGCCAGGAGGGTGGTCGGCGTTCGGTAGTTTCAAACTACCGAACCAATCCATTCAATATACAAGTATTAACATATAAAAATACTGAATAAAAAGGGAGAAAATGACAGGTAAGTCTATTTTCTTCACAATAAGAACTTCTAAAGTGAACAAACTGTGCTCTAAGGTGGGGGGAGGGGATCAAATTTATTTTCGTGCAGGCTTATGAGTTGCAGTCAGGGGAGTGTGGCTTTGGCTGCATAAACCGAAACAAAAGTGGTTTAACTCCAAAATGGTAGAGATTGAACAATGAAACTGTAGTGGCATGTTCTAAACATAGAAACTGCTTTGTTAAGCTAAAGTTGTTTTGGTGACTATAGTGTCCCTTTAAAGGGTTACTAAAAGTTATGATGCCAGAAGTATCCCACAACTGTTCTCTGGTAATGAAGCAACACGTTTTGCACAGTTGCTTTCTCCCTTTTACCAGGTCCCCCCTAGCTGCTTAGGCTCCTATCCTGCCTGGTGACATTTATCCGGGTCCTGTAGAGCTGCAGAAGCCGGATGCTGCCATTCATTTGGTTAGAGCGTCTGCTGAGCGGACATGGCAAATAAATAACCCTCTGTGCATAGAAATATAGGTGCCGTGTCTTCACATTAAGTATTGATCAGTTTTGGAAAGTATCTGTTGGTATTCTGCTTACAAACAATAATTATTTGCCATATTGTAGCAAAGCTTGCATTTATATATATTTTACCTTCTATTGCGCTTTTGTGCCTAGAGCACTCTGTAAAGAGTTTGTTTGGGTCTATATTTCTTACAAGAATAGTTTAATAAATGTATTTTATTATTATATACAAGGCTATTCACTAAAGTGAGAATTGTTGGGAATTCAAAGTAAATTCCAAATTTAAGGCGAAAGTAGCTAAACTGGAAAACTTCAAGTCTGCTATTCTTCCAGTACGGCTACTTTGGCTTTACATTTTAAATTTACTTTGGGTTTCTGACAATGCCGACTTTAGTACATAACCCTGCAAGTGTTCATAGGCAATGGAAATACTGTCATTGTTATTTCAAACCACATGACTGTAGCCAGGTGAGTTCTGCCATCACAAGAGAGAAGTTACAGTAAAGTTTTATCTATCTTCTTGAACCCCTAGATACCCACACAAAGATGGTTCACCCAGATGTTGGCACACACACAGATCTGTACTGACACATACAAACATACACATAGATCTGTACTCTGAGCATTTACACGTGCATCTGCAGAACTAACCCTACTCCATGCTAAATTAACACAACACTCTCCACGTTAAAACAATGACAACAGCATTAACTTCCTCACCCTCTGCAATAGTCTTACACCGAGGTTCAATAACCCCATAAATGGTGCATTAAACCCCAAACTGATACACAATTGTATACACACTCAGACAGATACACACATAGTCGCACATAGTTACGACATAGTCAAAGGTGCACTTTGATGACATAGTCAAAGGTGCACAAATATTGGCACACAAACATACAGACATGCATTGGCACTCTTGTCGTGTCGTGCCGTGCAGAGAAGCAGGACATGTGCAGACTGTGTCTCCACCTCTAATCTCATCTCCCCTCCCTCCGAACCCCAATGTAGTGTGACTGGGCAAGTCCTGCCAAAGTCCTGAGCGGAAGGCCTCTTTCTCCTGGCAGAGCTCTCCACTAAAGATCTGGCGCACCGGAACAGGAAGCTCTGTGTGTTGGTTTCTTAGTGGAAAGACCTGTGAGAAGAAAGAGCTCTTCATCTTGGAATTCTTTCGGGACACCATTTAGCCACGCTACATTAAGAGGGAAAGGTTCAGACATGTTATATTGCCAGATAAGCATCACTGGGCCGCAGAAGGGATAGTTGTTAGAATGAGGGAGTGTTTGAGCTGGGCACTAGGTATTGATGAAATTGTTGGGATTGGGTTCTTATGAGTTACTTGGGATTAGAGTTTTGCTTGATCACTGTCTTAAATTACAAGAAGCACTTGGCCCCAAATCAGTCCTCCTGACCGATGGCCTTGTGACAGACTCTGAAGGGAGCGTTTCAGTTCCATCTGCAAAATTCCAAAGAAACCACTGTGGCTATCTAATTTCGTATCAGAACACATGAATATCAGCATATTAACAAGCAGGTTTTTGTCTCACCATGTTTATGGAAAAATGTCTGTGGGATAGTAGGGATGGGCTTGATAATTCACCATAATTTGGGATGCTTATTAATTCTACATTATGTTGGTCAAGGCTTGAAAGTCCCCTTCAGCAGTATGTGGAATTAATAATCTTACAATCAAGAACTCGAAAAAAACCACAAAATGATTTAATTTCACATGACGTCCACATTAGACAGGACCACTCTCCTTGGCATGTTACGGTTACCATAATGGTTATCCATCCAAAAGACTGACTGAGAACTGTGGGAAACAAAGTCCACGTTAGCTGCTGTGCCAATCTCACCTTATGATGTCCTACACATGGACAGGATGTGCAGTATGCCCCTTGCATTCCCCCCGAATGTAAGATTGTTTCAGCAGGGCCTTTTAACGCCCTCTGTTCCTATGAATCTAACTTGGCTTGTTGCAAATATTTGTTAGTCCACCTATTGTACAGCACTGCCAAATTTCTTGGTGCTTCATAAGTAATATTAATGGCAAGCCATGTACAAGCTGGCCTAGGTGTATTACAGTCACAGTAAGATTAACTCTCAGTATTTACATGGTGATGAAAACTGGCAGAATAGGGAAAAATCTATCTTTCAGATGAGGAGTGCTGTTTGATGTTTATGTTTCATTTGCTTATCTAGAGCAGCAATATGTAACTTGCTTTGACTTTTGAAGAGATTACGTTTATGATGCTGACTCAGAATCTGTGATATATTTGTGAAGTAGAAAAACTATTTGCGGGCTTCCTTTTTATTTTTTTATCATCTGAATTTTACATATTAAACCAGCACCCTTGTTTAAATGACACAACAGTAAGGGTAAACTTAATAAAGCTTTGCTTCCCACCCCCTTAAACTACTGCTCTAAGAAGAAAATCCCGTGCCTTGATTGCCCGCTGAGGCTGTGCAGGCTGGCACCAGTTTTAAATGGGCTATTGCTGGCTATCTCACTAATTGGTTCATTGTTGGGGTTTGTGTTAGTTTTAGGATCAGCCAGTGTTAGAAATAGCATGAGAGGTTGACACTGGCTACAGCGTCTCTGGGAAGCACAAAAGAGGAGTGTAAAATAAAAATAAGGGCATATTTTACTATAGCTTCCACCAAAAGTTGACAAAGTTTTTTTTTTATTTATAAAACTTAGGACATGCAGCAGAAATCTCGGGTCCGCATTAGTAGGTCTCTGAATGTCCCCATTCATTATATGTATGTGAAAAAACTAAATTTGACAAAAACTGATGATGTGGCCAAGTGAAAAAGATTCAAAAGGGTCCATTGTGGCATTGCAGAGTAAATTAATATCCGTAAAACAAAAGTTAAGCATTACTAAAGCCTTGCTTTTTAAAGGAAGTGAAACATTTCTTTGTATGTGGCACAGGGAACGATTACCGAAAGTCAAATGAGTAACATGTTTGGGAATTAACCCACTCCTTTCCCTGTTATTGCTATGCAATGCTGGAGCAATAAAAAAAAAAGGAAGTTCTCTCTCTCTCTCCTCACAAACAATGACATTCACTAAACAATGGGATATTATGTTTGAAATAACTCCTATACCAGCATGATTTTCCATGGTTTCTGTTAGATAGCTACAGTCATCTATGCAGTATTCACCAACTATAGATTGTACGTTCATTTGAAAAGGCCTGACGATTCTTCCAATGGAAAGTATGGTGATATTTTTTATTTTAAAAGGACATCCTAGGCCAGAGGTGTCCAAAAGGTAGATCCCCAGATGCTGTTGAACTCCAACTACCATGATGCTTTGTATGCCTTTGCATGCCTTTTAGAATAAAAAAGCATCATGGACGCTGTAGTTTTAAAACCTCTAGGGAACCACCTTTTGGCAACCCCTGTTCTAGGCATTATAACCACTTCAGCTTATTGAAGTAATAGTGGTGTCATGGGTACTGTTCTTTCAGCTTTTTGTTTAATTTTTTGAACTGTCTTCAATAAGCTGAAGTTGTTATGGTGCTACGGAGCCCCTCTGGCAAACTAGTTCATCTCTTGTGCAGTACAAGACACAATGCAGTTACTTTAAAAATAAGTGAATGCATACTGCAAGGGATGATTGGATAGTTATAGCCACTATATGACTTCGTGTAGTTTAATACAATCCTCTAAGCTAGGCTTCCTCAAACTCCGGTCCTCCAGATGTTGCTGAACTAGAACTCCCATGAATCTCTGAATGAAATAGGCTGAGAATCATAGGAGTTGTTGTTCAGCAACATCTGGAGGGCCGGAGTTTGGGGATGCCTGCTCTAAGCATTCTACTGTAACCTCCAATAGTCCAGGTTTTATCAATATCAATAAACGCCGAAGTTTACTGCACGCCGCACTACATATCTGTCCTCCCCTGTACTTGTTGTATGTGGATGGGGTTTAAAAACTTCCTCCTTTTCACCATAGATCCTGCAAAGAGTGGACGATAATACTTTGGTGTCATATGATGTGGCTGCCGCAGCTGCTGCTGGAGTGGTGTCTCCTAGGTGAGATTTTTTTTTTGTTTGTTTGTTTTTCCCATTAAATTCTCTAATTCAGTTCCTTTATAACACTCGCCTTCGTGTCTACCAGGGATTTTGTGAACGTTCGGCGGATCGAGAGAAGGAAAGATCGGTACATATCATCAGGGATTGCAACCATGCACCACGCCAGACCTCCACATACAAAATATGTCCGGTAAGAATTCCAGTCATTGGGTTTTAATAAGCCAAAAAGAAACTACATCTAGATTAAGATTTTAAATTATGTTGTGAATTTTGCTTTATAAATGTATATGCTTCTTCGTGGTCACTGGCCACCAGGAGGCACTGCTCTTAAAAGCAGCAAAACAGATTATAGACCCCACAGGGTTATTGACTGAAGTGAGAATTCAAAACGTATTAAAAGTGAATTTTTAACTTTATCCCAAAGTATAAGCATAACTGACTTAGAGAATTTCCTTAGTATTATTATTTTTACCTTGCGTTTGAACTTTACCTTGAATTCTCACTTTCAACTTCAAATTGAATTCTCTAAATATCCCTACAGGTAGAACACCTTGAATGGCAATATGCTGCCACAATAGTAGCCCTGAACCTGCCCTTTTCTCTCGTATTTTATGTCTTGCTAGAATTCATATGATGCTTCTTCTTGCCTCCGTATAGAACAGGTCACCAACTCACACATTCTACAAATTGGTGCAGATTAATAGCTCATTTTAAACATTCTTTTTACGTATTTATTTTCCATGAACACTTTAGAAATCCACCAGACATCAGAAATGTCTTGGCTGAGCTCAGCTGAATTCAGCAGAGATTCCTAGTAATTAGTGGGTTCCTGCTGCTAATGGATGCTTGCATGTTAAATTGCAGAGTCCTGGATACTTTGAATGAATTCAAGTAAATATTTCACAAAAAAATCCACAAAATAGTTTATTTAAAAAAAAAATAATATGAATTCTAACTCTTGGTGGTTTGGCCCTTGGCTGTTTGCTACTTTCTCTTACCATGACATGTAGCTCCCTTTCTCCGACTAACAATAGTGAGATGCCACTATAAAAATAACCAGGTGTTCTCTTACCTTTTTCTCTCAACATGTCTCTGCTCTATAGTACTGAGACTAAATCAAAGGATACACATGTAGCGGATACCAAAAAAAAATCAAAAGCAGAAGAAACTATTCTGATCCTTCAGCAAAGTTGAGACCACCTTAACCCTAGCTTATATAGAGACCAGGGACTTGGAGACCCCTAGTTTGCCATAAATCGTATTACAGTCCACTCAGGAGATACAGTAAGTTATAGTGGTTTTGATGATTAGAATATATCATTAATATATAGATTGGTTTAAAGTGACTAGTCAACTAGTACACGTTATGCAATTTTAAAGTAAATGCTTCGTGGTTTTATTAAAAGTAGGAAAAACATGACATTATAATGTTTATAACGGCGTGGAATCAACACTGTATCTTATTCAATAACGAAGATTAAAAATCATTTGTATTTCAAACTCATAACATGCAACGTAGGGAAGAGCCCAATCCGATGAGACATGAGAAGGTGTTCTGTATGAAAATTTTATGTAGAATGTTTTCTGCAGAAGATCTTAGGATACTCCCAATTCCAAGAGAGCCACAATAAATGAGAAAAAAAAAAAAACAAACACCGTAAAGCATATCTGTGAGAGATTTAAGGTTTAATGGCTTTGTCGGCTCTGCTCCCAGGTCCAGCAACTGTTGGTGTTCCTTGCTCTTTTTAGATATTTAAAAATATATATATATATATATATATATATATATATATATATATATATATGTATTAAGGCAGTTTTGCCTGTATTTGTGGGAGGGGCTTAAATTAATTCACTCCCCTATATAAGGGACACCCCTTACCTGACTCATATCGCTTGAGGTCAGCATCAGAATGATTTCCACTTCCGGGTCATCCAGACGCCATTTTACCTGATTACTCCATGAGGTTTTCTAAGCTGAGCTGTGTCAGGAATCCAGCCACAGGCTTTTCCGGCCTACCACCTTCTTTCTTCAATCTATCGCTGTGGATGGTGTCCAAGTGACTCACAAACCGTAAGTTGACCTACCCATTACGCCAGGCATCAGTCCCACGGCACCATGCAAGGGTCAGGTCCTCACTTTACTGCTGCATTTTGTCTAAGTCTGTTCTAAAACCATTGCATGTTCATGCATATCATTCGTTTAAACCCCCTACTGGTCTTTGGGTGTACTACAGACTTCTTAGACATTATCGCATTTCATGTACAAACCAACGAACCACTGCATCTTTGCCTACACACTGACCCCTACCGGTCATTCGGTGTACTACAGGCTTCTCAGACATTATTGCATTTCAGGTACAAACCAACAAACCACTGCATTTTTCACCTACATACTGACCCCTATCAGTCATTCGGTGTACTACAGGCTTCTTAGACATTATTGCTTTTCGTGTACAAAACAATAAACCACTGCGTTTTTACCTACACACTGACACCTACCGGTCATTCAGTGTACTACAGGCTCCTCAGACATTATTGCATTTCATGTACAAACCAACGAACCACGGCATTTTCGCCTACATGCTGACCCCTACCGGTCAATCGGTATACTACAGGCTTCTCAGACTTTATTTCACTTCATAAGCAAACAAACTAACTACAGCATTTTCGCTTTTATACTGACTCCTATCTGTCAAACGGTAGGATTAACCCCTTAAGGACACATGGCATGTGTGACATGTCATGATTCCCTTTTATTCCAGAAGTTTGGTCCTTAAGGGGTTAAAGGGTATTTTTACCATACAATCAGCATTTATGATCCCTACTGGTCAACAGCAAAACTGTCTTCACATGTCATATACAATTTACCAGCCAATATAAATTACACATAAGATTGTTTTAACCCCTTAAGGACACAAGACATGTGTGATATGTCATGATTCCCTTTTATTCCTGAAGTTTGGTCCTTTAGGGGTTAAACATAACCATAAACCATAATGAAACTCCAGCACGGGCTCAAATTCAGGTCTAATTCACAATAATTAACATTTCACATCAAGACCAACAGTGGTTCTATCAACACTGCCACCTACAGGTCTGTCAAGTACATTGACAATTTTCATGGGGTTTTACAAACACCAAAACACTTACACCTGTAGGTCAACAGACAAACAACATTTCACATACCAATCAGTATCCAATTACACTGCCACCTATAGGGCACTCGGCAGATCTCCAGTGCACTTGCCTTTTGCAACACCATGTTCACTGACCCCTACCATTCAATAAGACATACAACAATTCACATAGCAAGCACTATATCAACATCAGGTATAAATACATATATTATTACACAGTAGCAGACGCGTCTGTATATACGTAACTGGTAATATAGTTCACATACATTTTTCACAGCACGCTGCTCACGCAACAGACTTTCCCCTAGCAAGGGGACATACAACATACAAGGTGGGGACAGACCACATTTTCACTTGTACATACGGCACTTAATGGGTTAAGATTGATACATATTTAACAAGTATGGCTACGATGTTTAATATTTACACATCATGGCACTTTACTTTTCACATATACTGTACGTATTAAGATAAGCTTGGTCTATGCCATATTTCCTTATGCCATACGGTTTTATCCATTCAGGTTACAGTTACTACTAAAAAACCTATACGGATTGTCAGGTTCAATACCATACTACCAGGTACATACACCTGCTCACGTAGTTATCCATCTCTTACCTTCCCTGGAATAGTAATAGTGTACTGGCAATTAGGGTTCTAGGGCCCAATAGGTATTACCCCCTTTTTTCTCTGCATTATGCTTCGGTTAGTGGTCCCGCGAGGCCAACACCCCGCCTCACACTCGGAGGCATACACCCCTCGGGCCACTCGTGAGCTAGCCGCCTCGCATTGTATCATAGAGAGGGCCTCACCTGTCACTCCCCTTCCTATTTTCTGGTTACTGTCACCGAGAGGCCAACATCCTGCCACAACGTTCGGTGGCCACACAAAATCCCCTCGCGCCAAGCATAGATAGAGCCTCTCAAGCCACTTGGCAACTAGCAGGGCCTCACCAGTCACCAAAAAACACCAAGCCTAATCGTTTCGCCTTACGGCTTAGCTAGCAAGCCAGTACAAGAACCCTGGGTACAAATAATTGCAATCTTTATTGTTATTTAAGTATTTCTCAAAAAGATGGTGAAGAATCACCTCTTCCTAGCACCCCGGCTAGAATGGATACACCTTCAAGCAGAGGAGATGTTGCTAGTCCAGCAGCAATCAGATCCTGGACGATCCCACACATTACCACCGACCTAAGGAGGTGACAAATTCCCTACCCTGCTACAGCAAGGAAAGCAGAGTTATTCAAACTCCTCCATACATCAACGGACAACACGGAGGCAGGGGAAGGCCCAGCTACATCAACTCAGGTGACACCCAGGCTATGCTAGCCTCACTCATAAACTCATGAGCCAAAAATTTATGACAGACTGGCAATCTCGAGTTGGTCACCACAGCCCTCACAAGGCTGGGCCTCACGTTACTGTACAACCAGCACCAACCGAAACTCTGTTACCTGGTACAATCAATTCTTATGACACACAAGATGTTAACCCTGCACGTATGATCCCAGCACATTGGGGAAGCAAGGCATATATATGTATGATGATGTATCTGTGATGGTCAGATCCAGGGATTCCAGGTAAATCGGGAACTGACCATCTCTTGGATGGGTTGGTATTTGGAATATGTAGAGATGTTTATTTGTGCAGGTACCCATACAGAAGGGATTCTGTCCCAAACAAATGGATGAGCACTCTCAGGCTCCAGGTACCAGCACCTCTGAACTACCAGAGACCATTGATATGAGTAGTTGCATTGCATATAGACTGTTGCATATATGTTCAAATGGTTCAGGGCACATGACAAACCATGTGGCCCAATACAACTTACAAATAACGTACTCACCATCTGTACACACCAATGCATTTTCAACACTACTGACTCATCACCCTTCCAGACTTGTAGTAGATTTACTAAAGCTCTGGAGCTTCAAAGGGCTCCCATACAGGTATCATAAACACACCTTCAAGGAATATAGCATGCCCTCACTTACAGTCAGCACAACAAAACCATTGGCTGAAAACACACTCATAGCCAAGATTTGCAGAGGGGTCTTCCAATCTCCACCATTTACAGCATGGCACCAAACACAAACACATTGGTATTGTCACAAGGAATCTTCTCTTAAACAAAGACTAACCATAGACTTATTGGCACCACACACCTCCGCTACCCCAAGTCTCAACTCCCTCATACCCTCCGAGGATTTTTCTTACTATACAACACCATTGATCTACCTTTACAGCTATCACTCAAGCATGGGTTAAAGCTTGGTTAAGTAAGACCAATATCATCAACGCAGTAAACGGCTACCATCTACCCTACACACTGGCACTTACATGGCATAAATTGGGCAATCCTTTCCCCTGCTCAACTTTCGAGCTACAGATTAGCCTACTATCGATATTCGCAGATACTCTGTGCTGGTTATGATAACATATCCAGAGGCATTACAGTCATACACTATCTAGAAGACTTCTTGTTGCTCAAAGAAAGCATATTTTTCACTAGAAGCCTCATGGCAGCTTAGTCTGGTTGACCACTTGGGCGTCCCAGTACCCCATAAGAAACAGAAGGCGCAGACACTATCATCACATTACTGGGCATATGACTTGAGTCGGCATCCATACACGCAAGTTACCACAAGACAAATAGGGAACATTCTCAACTAAATCAATCACTACCTCCTGCTTAGTACTTACAACTACAAGGAACTACAATCCCTACCAGGTTCCTTAATTTTGCCATGCCAATTATACCACAAGACCATGCTTTCACATCCAGAGTACTTTCCCCTTTTTTCCACACTTCCAACATGACGATCAGAGGAGGTGCCTAGACACCTCAGCAACAGCAGACCTGCACATGGGGGGGGGATTTCTTAACCACTTGGCATGGTAAAAGCATGTTCCTTCCAGGATTGTCTGACACTTCTCCAACCAGATGGTCAGACGCAGCGTATACCACTGGTTTGGCAGCGATCTACCGGGAACAATTGCTTTGGAGCTGTTGGCCATGGCATCCAGGTTTGGACATTTTTCCACCACTTCAGCCCCTTTGGGAGATCTACCCCATTGTAGCAGCTGCTGTGGCATGGGGTAAATCATGGTCAGGGTCATCAATCCGTTGTTACTCAGACAACTAAGCACATATCATATCATCAACAAACGCCACTACTCATCCATAAGTTCATGATGTTTCTGGGAAACTCACTTGGTTGGCCACTTATCACATTTCACTTTCATGTACCAGACGGGGGTATACATCCCTGCCGACAATTGTCTCATTTATATTCCAGGCATGTTCATCATACGCTTCCTACAGCCGCCCATACAGTCACGTCCACTCTTTCATTCCAGAGACAAAATCATGGATTAGACATATTCATGCAGCATAGCATGCACTATCCCACCTATCACTTTCGTCCCATACTTGTAGAACGCATAACACAGCTTCTCACCTGGCTTAAAGAATCTCATTGGAACACGACATAGCTCAACCTGTGTCACAAAATTTCTCCTAAGTTTTGCTTATTTTTGCCACCTTAAACTTAAACTTAAACTATCTCATACACCATTAATGATATATTTTACAAGCATTCAACAACACAGGATAACCTATGGCCAAAACTACCATAAACTTCGTGCTATCATACCAGAAAAGAATATACTCAGAGGTTTTCAGGAATCCATTCCTCCACGTTCCTCTCAGAGATTACCAATAGCCATCCAACTTTTCATCCTTATCGGACCTATTAGATCTACAACCATTCAATTATACTACCAAGTCGGCCATTACCAGCCATGCACATTGCCTTTTATGCCTTTCTCAGGCCAGAGAATCCACTACCATCACCACCACTCAGACAGATCATTGTCTTCAACGATCCCACGTACGTAAACACATATATCATTACCTATTGGCTCTACCACATTCCGAAATGAGTCAACATGCACCAACAGTAG
This sequence comes from Pelobates cultripes, assembly GCA_933207985.1. Classification (NCBI taxonomy): domain Eukaryota; kingdom Metazoa; phylum Chordata; class Amphibia; order Anura; family Pelobatidae; genus Pelobates; species Pelobates cultripes. The sequence continues at coordinate 224,724,821 of OW240917.1, read as the reverse complement.
AGATAACATACTATCCTACCCACAACAAATGGTGCCCACTTTCGGTCCTAGATTCCTACCTTCAAAATCCTTTCAGGAATTAAATACTGTAATGCATTTAAGGAAATGTCTGGTTAATTTGTATATATTTGTTGACTGTATTAAATCTTTGATTATTCATTTTTGCCCTCTTTATTTACAGGCCTACCGTATCGTCGGTATCGGCACACCACAACCGACTTGCTCCCTTTACACTATCCTAAGCTTATGCTGGATCCTTACTCCATATACGGCTATTTTGCCCCTTACACAAGTATTAAGGCAGTTTTGCCTGTATTTGTGGGAGGGGCTTAAATTAATTCACTCCCCTATATAAGGGACACCCCTTACCTGACTCATATCGCTTGAGGTCAGCATCAGAATGACCCTCCCACCCACTCCTCATTTCAACACTTTCTCTTTTCTTTCCATTTACTTTACTTTCTTACTCCTTGGTGGGCCCTCTTTATTTACAGGCCTACCGTATCGTCGGTATCGGCACACCACAACCGACTTGCTCCCTTTACACTATCCTAAGCTTATGCTGGATCCTTACTCCATATATGGCTATTTTGCCCCTTACACAAATATATATATATATATATATATATATATATATATATATATATATATATATATATATATATATATATATATATATATATATATATATAAAATTTTTTATTTTTTTTAATATTTTTTTTAAAGACTTTAAACTTACCTGTAATCCAACGTCTGGTCGGTCCTCTGCCTTCTGTGATGGCAGCCTGCTTAATGATCACTTTGTAATCCAATTCTGCTCATAGCGAAGCATTAGGAATGGAAGGCATCATGCTTGCCAATCACCACACTCTGCCAATTTTTGCTTCAAATCCAGTGCTTCTCTATGAAAAGCTTTAGAGAGTGGTATTCTGCTCAGGAGGGGGGGACCTAGTAGTACTAGAGACAGGAACACTATAACGGTGTAGGAAGTGCTTCTAGTGGTTGTCAGTCTGATATCCACTAGGAGGAGTGTTTTTGGCAAAATGTAAATGTTTTACATTGTCTGAAAAAGTGAGCTGCAACTTAAACATTACCTAGTAAAACTCTACATTACATTGTTATGGTGTCACTACTTCTGCCCAGAAACTCACATCCCTGTAGCTAATCTGACCAACTATTAACCCTATCATTACCACCATACATTTTGTCACAGAGCTTAGTGCCTTTTGGCATTTAAATTGCTCAGAATGTCTGTCATATGTATAAGTGGACTGAGCTTTAGGATAAGAGGTTTGTGTGTGTGTGTAACCAAACCTTTTGTCTGTTTCTTCCTTCAGTGGGGAAAATGGCCCTGGAGGGTTTGTCGTGATAAAGAACCCCAGAAATCCATCGGTCTGTACTTTCATCTGGATCCTCAACACAGATCTGAAGGTAAGGGAAGATGAAAGCATTCAAGGTGTTCAGCGGAAAGTATAGAGATGGTAGCAACAATCTCTTCTCATTATTATTTATAAAGTGACGACAAATCCCGCAGTGCTCTTCAATAGGTGAACTGACAGACGAGTTGGATGCATAGGAACAGAGGGTGTAGTGTCCTGCTTAAACAAGCTTACATTCTCATAAATAAAAAGCAGTCTTACCTTAGTTGCAAATTTTACATTTAAATTTAACTACAGTTACAAATGTTTACATTAAAGTGAATCTATAGTGTTAGAAACACTATAGGGCCCTCTGGTCCCCACTCACCCAAATCCAGCACCGATTTTCCTTGGTACTGGGTTTCGCTCTGCCTCCTCCAACGAGGGGGTTAATGCCCATGCGGGGCAAGCACTGCAAGCGCATTAAGCCCTCCGCATAGGAAAGCATTGCTTCAATGCTTTCCTGTGGGGATTTCACGGACGCTGGGGATTTTCTCTAAAACTACAATGATTTAAATTGCACGACTAAGTGGGACAGGGACACTGCACCCAGACCACTTCAATGACACAAAGTGGTCTGGGCGTAACTATAGTGTCCCTTTAATTCTTGAGCATTTCTTTTTTTTTTATTTTTTTTTTTTTTATCACACAGTACATTTTAGTAATCCACTTCAGTTTGTGATGGCCAAAGTTGGACACAACTGGTAATACTCGTAACTTGTACTAGATAGCGTCACAAATAAATGTTGCTTTATATCCTTTCTTGAAACTAACCCTTCCAGTATGTATTTTAATATTTAACTCATACAAAAAAATACACGTCAACAGCAATCATAATTAATGTCCAGGGGAGTTGAGCATGCGCTATATTCATTCTTTATAATTGGGCTAATGCGCCTCCTTTGTAAAAATGACATAATTCACAGATCTGTGCTGGAGGCACTTTGTTTCAAATGTGGTGGGAATTCCATAAGGTATATCAATTTGGGGAACTAATGGGGGGGGAAACGTAAGTGGTATTCTGCGTAAACTTGTGGACATACCTGCTGTCAAGATAAGTGGAGGCTTACCTTTTCCATGACAACAAATTTATAGGTAAATTCACGCTGACTACTCGGAGGGCAGTGGCTCATGACAAAATTCAGCCTACCACGTGGACTATAGAACTTGGCAAACTGAGAGTAAAGGGCATTACTGTATTTTTGCAAAGTGTTTGATCACCCCAGTTAGAATTTGACCTGAGCTGACCAGGTTTGTGGAGGGACGGGTTGGGGGGCCTGGAGAGTTACATCTAAAGTCCCTTCCTTCACTTTCACTTTCTTAGCTGCTTTTCCCTCACTGCCCATTGGCAATAAAAAAAAAAAAAGGCCTTGTCTCCATTCTAAATTACAGCTCTTATTGTGTTTGGTTTGTTTTCCATTTCACTGTGATACTTATAAAAATTGAGAAAATAGACCAAAAATCCACTAATCTAATAGGGAATAAATTAGAATGCAAAACCTTTATTATTTGAGCAAGCCAAACTATAAATAACAGTGACAAACGAGACAATTCATGTGATTAATCCCCAGATCGAAACAATAAAGATCTGTGAAAAAACAGTGATAAGCAGAGTTAATAATTTATTGGGTGTAATTACTGCTATAATAATGGCAGTTATGTGTGTTTCGTGATACAAATGTATTTTATAGAATGTTGCTACATCTTGATACTCGTGTAACATATAACTACTCATAAGCTCTCATAGCTGTAATGTATATCCCAATGAAGACCAATAGTCGCAATGTCTATAGTATTTATATAAATATAGGATGACCTATGAGGAGGACATAGATTAGAGACCAAATTACCATAAATAGAAAAACAGAAAATGTTGGATGGCAGGGTCTGTACCTTCCTGCACACACACAAGTGATCAGTATGTATAATGGAGAGAAAATGAGTTGGTCTTCTCTCCAGAAGTCAGTCCTCAAAAATGATTTGATTTCTAGAGCATGGCTCATTTGTATGATCGCCTAATTAGAGCTGTCCCGCCAATAGTATGAATTAACCGTGAGAATTGACTTCTCAGTGGGTTGGGGTACCCAGAAGGGTCTAATGAAACTTAGAGTCCAACATGATGGGTAATATGGAATCAATGCATTTGCAACTTACTCTGATATTATGTGAGAGAGTGTGGTTAGGGAAGGACTCACAAAAAGTAAAAGTGGGAGTTGATAACTAAATAGTGCTTTCTACACCAGCCCTCCATCTGTACCTGCAACTCCCAATTACCTGCTGGCGTTATGGGCTCAAATAATGAAGACAATGGACAATACCTCATACACAGACTACAAGGTCCCTACCTCCACTTAATGAAAAACGTGAATCAATATTAAAATTGCATATTGTAAAGAAACCTGACACTTCTGCACCTTCGTCAGGAATTTCAAGTGATATCCATGACGTAGGCGCAGGATATGAGAGCTTATTAATAGTTGTATGTTACAATAGTATCAAGATTTAGCAACAGGATTTGTTATATTCTATAAACTACATTTTGTATAGCTTAACAGTTCGCCGCCATTATAATAGCTGCAATTACCCCAAATAAATTATAAATGCTGCTTTTCACGTTTTTTTACACAGATTTGTATTTGTTTATTTTTATGGATTATTCACATGATTTGTCTTGTCTATCACTAGATGTTGTTCATTGTTTGGCTTCCACAATTAATAAAGGTTTGATCCTTAACTTATTTCTTTTTGAGACTAGTGGTCTTTTGGTCAATTTTAAAAATGTTTCTAAGTATATGTGAGTTTATGTACATGGTTATTCTCTTTTAATTAGGAATAAGCAGACACCCCCATAGTGTATTAATTAAGGATGCAACTAAATTTTCATCCGAACATGGGCCTATCCCATTTCGGACAAAAATGGGTAAAATCTGCCGAAAATAGAGCAGAGTGACTTGTCAGGCCCTTGGTCCATGACTGAGGCCCGACATCGGGAGAGGGCCAGGCAGCTTGCCCTGTGTGCCGTCGGGTGTGAGGCCCCTCCCGTCTGCCTGGGGAGAGAGCCAGTACAGTCTGCAGGTCCGCCCGGTGTGAGCTGCAGATTGTGCTGCATCTCGCAATCTCTGGCCAATCAGAGCGTTGCTGACGGTTATCACGGCAACGCTCTGACTTCTGGATATCACGAGCACAGTCTGCAGCTCACACTCGGCGGAGATGCAGTCTGGAGAGACAGCCCACCGGACCACCAGGGAGTCAGGACACTGGACGACCAGGAAATGAAAGGTATTACTAACCCCCTCCCGCTCTGTCACTCGTCACCCTCTCCCTGCCACCAGTCACCCCCTCTCTCACTCCCTCTCTCCCACGCTCTGCCACCTCTTTCTCCCACGCTCTGTCACTCCCTCTCTCCCACGCTCTGTCACCCCTTTACTTTGCCATCCCTATCCCACCCCACACTGTGTCCTACCTATGCTACATCCCTATGACCCCAAACTATGTGCCCTACACACACTACATAACCTACAAATATACACACTACATCCCTTTCCCACACCCCACTATATTCCATACACACACTACATACCCTACCCAAATCATTTAGGGGAAAAGTCGTTTTCGGCCAAGGGCATCCTGAAGTTTCGTTTTCGGCCCAGAATTTTCATTTTGGTGCATCCTTAGTATTAATCTTCCTATATGTTGTGTTTTTTTCTGTTTTTTTGATGATTTTTTTTTTTCTGTGTAGGGTCGACTACCTCGTTACCTTATTCACCAAAGCTTGGCTGCTACAATGTTTGAATTCTGCAGTCACCTGAGGAAAAGAGTGAGAGACCTTCATGCTGGGGCTTCATAGACATTGTTATGGAATCTCTGCGTCTGACTGTTGCCAAACTAATATTTTCTTACAAAGGCACTAGCTGAAGACTGCAAATTAAAATACTGGATACAGGAAAATGGCAGGAGGAGGTTCTGCCCACACTCTCTCAATGCAACCTCCTGATGTTTACTTCCTCAGAGATACCTGTACAATATAGTCTCTGCCAATCGTGTATCTACTGTGGAAAAAAAAGTGTTTGTTTGGCGATTTAACCGGAGAATCTTTTGGTCTTCTCAATGTGCACAAGTGGGGAGGATTCTGACCTCACTCACCCTTTCATCGCAGCCCAACCAGTCGTGCCAGAGTAACAGCGAGTAATGCTTCACACACGCATGGTGGACTGAATTGCAGAGCTGTCGATAATGTGTACACTGTTTTTTGTTGTTTTAATGATGAGACTCTAATAGCATAGCTGTGTTGATAGTTAACCCCCATGCTGGGCATGTAGGGTTAAATCTCCCTTAATCATTAACTAACGATTTATGTTGGTTTGAGGAACATGAGCTATTCATGGATTTCCCAGACATGTCACAATTGTAGTTGCTGTGTTCATGGGTCTGTTGGATACCCTGTCTGCAGGCAAGAGGGTGCTCAGAACCAGTATAAAAAGGCTGCTTATTTAGACTGTTTTGTTTGTATTACTATTAACTCTTCTAAAGTTTAGAAGTTATCTTAACACACTTGTATTTTCACATTTCTAAGGTTAAAATCCTTTAATGTCACAGTTTTTATTGTGGGGTTGGGGTAACACTTATTTAGAACTAACCAGTGCCTAGCACACCTGTATTTTTAGGTTAATGTTGCTTCCATCGGACTAAGAATGCCCAGGAAAGTGGAGCATTCCTTCCCTGATCTGATGAGTCAGTATTCCGGACAGTGACTTTGCTATCATGGCAGACTCTGGATGGTGGATAAGGGAACAACCCTCAGTGGCAGCCATTTTGACTTTGTAATGCCTTTTTGAGAGGACCTTTTTTTTTTATTTTATTTTTTTATTTTATTTTTTTTTTTTTGTCTAACAAAACTGAATGCAAATTTTTTTTGGAACTGTAAAAGAGAAAAGCCAACCTCTATAAATAAACAAGAAAACAGACATGTTTATCTTTTTATTTTTTATTTATTTTTTAGGTCTACAAAATATCTTGAAATAGCAATTGTCACATATTTAGTAAACTAATAACAAGGGCTAATAAACTTAAAATATCTAAAGGATTTATTCTCTGTAAGGGGATGATCACGGACATGAAAACATGTCACAATAGCAAAAATAGAGGGGGAGGATCCCTTTTGAGCTGGATATTTCATTTAAAAAAAAAATAATTCTAGTTTGTCTATTTTGAACGCTTACGATATGAATGATTTGGCTGCATTGACCGGCTCTTTATATTGTGTACTGGCCATTTATCTCAATATGTGTGGCAGTAATGATGAATGAAACCTATTATGTGTGTATTCTATCTATTATCCCCAAACCATCCAGTGTCCATATGTTCTCATTGCCTCCACTAGATTTCATCTCAAAAACATATTTTATCAGAGATAATCCAATGTTAAGGTATCCACTTTCTCCTATTTCTATGATTCTCTGTTGTCTATGATCCTTACTCAATCCAAGAAAGACTGTTGTTCAGAAATCCACATTAATACTAAGCCAGTGGCATGATACCTACTTGACCATTTGCTCTTGGTATCAAAAAAAAGAAAATTGTCTTTCTTCCCTGACCACAGAGGATTTGGTTGCATCTTTTTATTCATAAGACTAATGTCTAATTCTGTGAGAGACCTGCAACAATCTCTACTATAAAAAAAAAAAAAAAGAGGTGGGTTGTTTTACTCAACGAAAATGGTTTTTCAACGAGGAATGTGGTCAAGCCTGGGAATTTCTGTTTCAGACAGGCCACAGTGCAAACTCCACCCATTACACCAGCATGGTGTGTGAGGTATTTCAAGTACAAACAAATGGCAGTCATTCAAATCTAGGAAACTCTCTCTCTTTGCTAGAAAACGTTAAAAATTCCGGTATATGTTGTACTGGATCCCCCCAAAAAATGGTCTAAAGGCAGTTTGTAAGTAAATTCAGCGAGAGTCCTTGCATTGGTATAGTCGAGCAATTTCATTTAAATTTGAATTAAACCAATAAATTGTAGTTTTCTTTTTTTGGTGTGTGTAAATAAATATATGTATGTATGTATGTATGTATGTATATATGTGTATGTGTATATGTATGTGTGTATATGTATGTGTGTATATATATGTGTGTGTATATATGTGTGTGTATATATATGTGTGTGTGTGTGTGTGTGTGTGTATATATATATATATATATATATATATATATATAATGTATATATGTATATTGTGTGTATATGATCTTAAAGTCCACACAGATTTATGGCAGGTCAGTTCGGTGTTAAAGGACCACTATAGTGCCCTGAGGGTGCCCCCTCCCGCCGGGCTCTGGGGAGAGGTAGGGGTTAAAATCTTACCTTTCTCCAGTGCCGGGCGGGGAGCTCTCCTCCTCCTCTCCTCCTTCATAGCGACGTCATCGGCTGAATGCGCATGCATTCATGTAAAAAAAAAAAAGGGGGTTAACCCTAGCTGGACCTGGCACCCAGACAACTTCATTAAGCTGAAGTGGTCTGGGTGAATATAGTGGTCCTTTAATGCATGCCAGGCTGCCTGTCAATCATCCAGTCGACCATGCATGGAGTATTGTTTTAGAGTCCTACATTTCCTGGGCATAGCACGAGTGAGACTAATGAAACGCTTGTTGGAGACCATTCCCTGTCCGTCTACCTTTTTGTAACGGATCAGTTTTTAAAAAACTTAAACACATCACCTATCTTCAAACTTCACACTCTAAATTTACTAAATCTAAGTAGTTCACTAATCCTAAAAGCTGCAATGAAAGCCAAACCGAACACAACTAAGAACAAATAATTGCTATGCTTCATTGTTATGAAAATCATGCTGCAAATGACAACCATTAGAATGTTGCAAGAAATGTTTCCACACTTGCAAATACTTTATAATCTCTGCTGACACCCTAAAAAAAATGTTTTCCTTGCACAGGCCAAAGGCATCTTTCTGCACAATATTCTTATTGGCATGACTCAACCTGCAAAACCCGGTAAACCAAGAAGTGATTGAAACTTCTTAACTGTTGCTATCTTTAATGACAAGAATAAATCAATTTCTGACTTAAAAAGGCTCTGTTACCAAAAATAAACTTTATTTGCTTCCCTGCGTTTGAATCTGTTTCATTTTATTTTTTCCCTGAATGCTGTAGTATTCATAAGAAAACAAAATGGCTGCACCCAAGTATTGAGTTTTGACACAAGCTTAATTCCCGCACTCAATAGTGTAAAAACAAGTCACTGGCCTATTTTGTCCTGATCTAAAGAAATACCAAACTATTTAGATAAATTACAAAAAAAAGTGCCAACAGCATTGCACAATTATCACCTGTGCTAGGACATATAGACAAAAAATCAAACTGAAGACAAATACGACTCAGAAGAGAATGCTTCAACGTCCAAACATGGAATAGAAAAGCCCATAGGGAGTCATTTGTCAAAGTAAAATTTAAGAAATGAGAAACCAAAGCAATTAAAACCAGCTGGATGCGCTGATAACAATCTAAAGGCCAACTCCATGTCCAATTTAGCTAAAAGAGCACCAGGTCCAAACCAGCACATTCAGTGCAACCAAAAATGTATAGGACACTGAGCAACTGTCCTCCTCAAACTCATTATGTAATGAAGCATGAGCCGGATAAGATATATGATGAATTTGGTAGAAGGAATCTCACATTCTTTGAAATTAAACCGAGAGGCCAGCAACAAATATTTGCACAAAGAGTTTCAAAAGGACCCGATATTCTACCACGCTCCAACTCCTTTTGTAACGTTCGCATGACAACCTCAATATCCTGAAAAACAGATTTAAAGAAGCTCAGTCACCAAAAATAAACTTGATCTAATGTGCTTCTATATATCTTCCTGTGTCTGGATCTCTTTTATAGTCACCTGAACAACTTCAGCTTAATGAGGTTGTTGAGGTGAGAACTATAGCTCCCTGCAGCCTTTCTCATGTACATTGAAAGCTAGGAACACCTCCAGTTGCAGTCACTCAGAGTGAACCAGAGGGACTTCGGAGTTGATGGAGGCATAATATGCCTCCATCCACTCAGATCTGCTGTCAGCAGAGCACAGGGCACTGTGCAGAGAATCCTGTGATTCAGTATCTCCTCCCTCTGCATGCAGACACTGAACTTTCCTCATAGAGATTAATTGATTCAATTCATCTCTATGAGGAGATGCTGATTGGCCAGGGCTGTGTTTGAATCATGCTGGCTCTGCCCCTGATCTGCCTCTTTGCCAGTCTCAGCCAATCCTATGGGGAAACATTGTGATTGGATCAGGCTACCACATGTCAGCAGACTGCTTGTTTTTCTGAGTCTAACAGCATGCAGTTTTACAGCTTCAGGCTTGAATACAGTAAGCTTTTTAGTATATTTATGGAGGTATGAGGGGCCCAGGGGGGCTAGATGGTCATGTTAACACTATGGGGCCAGGAATACATGTTTGTGTTCCTGACCCTATAGTGATCCTTTAATTTTATTCCCGAGAGCTGTGGTTTCCATAAAATACATAAATTGAAGTAGGGACCAGGGCCAACCTAAGACATTTGCTGTCTAGGTCTCAGGATAAAATGCTGCCTTTTCACTCCCCCTCAACAAAAGCACGCCCACATCCTTTGTTATATTGAGATAATTAAAATAAAACTTAATAAAAAGCTGGTTCACTTTATGTGGCTGGCAAGTGCTGTCATAATACCATAGGCATTGAAGCATACATGACGGACATCTCAATGACAATTCTGTCATTTACCTGCAGTTAGAGGATGTAACTGTTTTAATTAAAGCCAATGGTTGCCAAATGGCAGTATGGTAGAACTACAAATCCCATGATGCTTTGAAAAACCTTATGTTGGCAAAGCACCAAGTGGGCTGTAGTACCACAAAGCCTTTCTCCGGGTTTATTTCTCTATTCCCCTATTTACATTATAAATATTACGCACATATTACGTGCTGAGAACATCAGCGAGATAACAGAGAGGAGAGAGGATGCAGCACATAATAAACACTGTCATTACGCATGAATATAAGTGCTAATACTGTCACAGCTGCCTGTCATTACATTATAATGTGGTTTCACATCATACGACTGTCAGATCCTGGTAGGATCTAATACAGAGCCCAGCAACTCCATTATTAAAGGGACACTGTAGGCACCCAGACCACTTTAGCTAATTGAAGTGGTCTGAGTGCTGTGTCCCTTTTGTATTTAGTGCTGCAATGTTAAACATTGCAGTTTCACAGACACTGCAATGTTTACACTGCAGCTCTAAGTCTGCCCTCAGTGACTTTCTCCCACACAGCCATTAGAGGGCTTCCGGAATCTAAACGGACCTTTGGTACGATATCGGACACTGAATGTCCTCACGTTCTGCATGAGGACCTCCAGCATCAGATTTTTCCCCATAGGGGGAAATCCTAATGCAAGCGCAGCCATTGCTGCGCATGCGCATTAGGTCTCCCTCACCTGCTGACGGCGGTGGAAAGAATGGGTGGAGCCTAATGAGGGACATCGATGTTTGATTCAGGTAAGTGACTGAAGGGGTTTTAACCCCATCATCGCCACGGGAGGGGAGCACCTTAGAAACATATAATGCCAGTAAACCGGCTTTGTTTTCCTGGCACTGTCATTGTGCCGTATTCCTAATGCTATAGTGTTCCTTTAAGGTTATTAACAAGCATCCAGAACCATCAAAAATTGGAATTGCAAAACCTTAAAAAAAAACCTGCAACAATAACTTAGCTTTGTGCTTGGATACATTTGCAGATAAAGACGCAACTATTTAACTTGCGTCTGGCGTCAATGCTTTTGTAAAGCAAGTCTATTGAAGCAATGAAATGTCAAGTGATTTCCACTCCTAAATAAATTTGCACTATATGTATATATGATTTTTGGAGTAACACCTGTATTTCAGCATTTGTTAAGGGTGAGTGTTTTACTCACTTCTGACACTTAGCCCTACACTGTAGCTTTGTCTGATTTTGTTTTCCACTAATTACCTACACAGGTCACTTTACACTAGAGATTGGAGTGTGGGTGGTATTTGAAAAGCATATAGTGGTAGCAGGATTTTTTTTTGCATTTTATATTTTAAATATATTTCAATTCAGCGCCTTTTCAAATCACAGATATATTTTTGTATTATTTTTAAAAACACAGCCAGAACCATTAAGCTTGGAATTGGAAAACATTCAGAAAATCCTTGAAAAACCTTAACTTAGCTCTAAATTTGTTTGGATACATTTGTAGATAAAGAAGCAACTATTTAGCTTTCACTGGCGTCTACGCTTTTGTGAACTTGTTGTCTCCCCTGACTGTATATTGCTGCGAGTCTTTTGAAGCAGTGAAATGTCGAGTGCTTTCCACTGCAGTAAGAGCATATATGTTGGAATTTACACAAATTGGCCCACTTACATTGGGCGTCATTGAGAGGCCAACCTAGCCTTTTTTCGTAGCTCCTACTGAACTAAAAACACCAACAGCACTAACTGGCTATGTTGGCAACCTCTTAACGCAACATCAAATTGAGCCACAGGCCAACATCCTTCATTCCCCCTTTAAGTAAATAGTGAACTGCAAGTTTTTGTCTAAAGAGCTTGTCTTAATTAAACCAAGTTAAACTGACAAAATGTTTAGAAGTGTCCAATAAAGCTTCCATGTGTTCAAAAGGCACAATACATAGGGTTGGGTTCCTTTCACCTAAAACTGCTGCAAAAATTAAAAAAAGAAAAATAATAAGTTGTAGCTAGTTGTTAAATGAGTGTGTAATTACCCCGCCCTACTGAGTCCTGAGGGACTAAACATGGACGATAGAATGCCTGAAGAACTTTGGACCGAAGTTTGCAATATTATCCAGGAAACCGCAAGAAAAAATATCCCCAAAAGAAAGAAATCTAAGAAGGCAAACTGTCTCTCTGATGAGGCTTTAAAAATAGCCCAGGAAAGAAGGAAAGCGAAAGGTAGTGGAGATTGGAAAAAATGTGTCCAACTGAATGCAGAATTCCAAGGGATAGCAAGAAGAGATAAGGAGACATTCTACAATGAGCAATGTAAAGAGATAGAAGAAGATAACAGAATGTGAAAGTCAAGAGATCTATTCAAGAAAATTGGGGATCTAAAAGTTACCTTTCATGCCAAAGTGGGTGTGATAAAAGACAAAAATGGCATGGACTTAACAGAAGTTATGTGCTATTAATCTTATCATTTTATCGGAAGAATGGAATGCACAGTTCCTCACCTGTACATCTCTGAAGGTCCTGACTTGTCTGTGCCCCAGGACTTGGCCGGCTTTGTCCGTGCCTTACTGATTGGCCTGCTCTGCCTGTGCCCCATTGATTGGCCTGCTTTGTCTGTGCCCCATTGACTGGCCTGCTTTGTCTGTGCCCCATTGATCTGGCCTGTGATGTCTGTGCCAGAATGTCTGCATGCCAAGCCTACTGCCACATACTCCCACTTGTGCATTGCATGCGCTGCCCAACTTGCCTCAGTCACTATATGGAGTGCTGCCCCATCTCCCTGCTGGTGACACTTGTCCTCTATACTCCTTGAGGTCGCTTTGCCTGGGACCACTGCACAGGAGAACTCTTATCCGGGTTAACAGCACAGACAATGACTACTATGGCAGTGACCGCCTCCGTGGGATTAGGCTTCAGCCAGGGTCCTCCCTTAAGCTTATCAGGAGCGTAACGCTAGAGGGCCCATCTTTAAAACGGCAGGCGACTTGAATGAGTCAGACTCTCCTAGAAGAGAGCAGGCAAGGGCACATAAGTGCTACTGGAAGGGTGAAGGCCCTGAACCAGTGACTTGAATGAGTCAGACTCTCCTTGAGGAGAGCAGGCAAGTGCGCATGAGCGCTACTGGAAGGGTGAATGCCCTGAACCAGGCTCCCGGAAAGATAAGACTCAGAGGAGCGGCTAACCCCTCTGCAATCGGCCAGACAGCCCTGCCTATATGGCGCGGGGGAGGTGATGACCACCGGACGCGGCAGTGACCACCTTCTTAAAAAGGCAGACGACTTGACGGAGTGGAGAGCAGACAAGGGCACATAAGCACTACGGGTAGGGTGAAGGCCCGGAACCAGACGCTTGGAAAGATTAGACTCCGGAGAAGATTCTAGCCTGGATACGATCGGCCTTGATGGCCAGACGACACTGCCTATGTGGCACAGGGGTGAAGAAGAGGTCATCTCGGGAATCACCTTAAACGAACCCCTGTTCGACCCTCGATCCATTGCTCACCTGGTTTCTTTGGAATGGTCTCTGCCCGATCACCTAGCACCATCGGTGCCTTTCTGGGCCCGTAGACCGCTGGCTTGAGAAGCCCGCAGGATAATTCGAGCAGTATTCCCAGCCGGGCTCCCGAACAAAGTAGCCGCAAACCCAGACCTAGACCCCGATGGGACACTGTGGTTTTGCTGGTTAAGCACCTGTCTAGTATTCAGGAGATCCTGAGTGCGGCCCACTGCAGTGCCTATACTATTAAGTCCGCACTGGCAAGCCGATTGTTCTCCGCTACACGAGTGAGTTGTGCTAGTGGAACATACGAGGAAGTATAAGATGTGTCCTTTTTTACATGGAAATATTTGACGGAGGCTTATCTCAGCTCCAACCCGTACCTTTTATAGGGGATTGGACCCTTGACCCGGAATTTCACACTTGCCTCCACTTTCGGATGACATCCCAGATGGGGCCCTGAGTCTGGGGTGGCAGACGACCCTATCCTAAACGCAATTTGGACCGCTGGAGGTGCTTGGGATAAAGGGATCTGAGCCCCTCGGAGTCCCAGCATGAGTCTACGATTGAACGTATATTCATTAGTTACTTTGAATTAGACACGGCCCTCAAGAAACTTCTAGGGACTGTGGGGCCCAGTTCTGGTAGGGTGGCCTCTATTTTCTCCCTGTTGAGATAGGTATCTCTGTGCATCATTCATTTGGGCGACAATACAACCTGGTTGGCAGGTTGGGAGGAATTGAGGACATTCAGGAATACCAGAACTATCTGAAGAGATCTTTCTTGTTTTCCACGCGTTGGGACCCGGACGCGACTCTTCATCGATATAGGACATCTTGCTGTACGGTCTACCAGGACCCCTGCGAGGTACCTCCCAGACCGAAAGGTCAGACGCTCATTGCGTTTTCCCTTGTTCGAGACTTTAGTCCACGGAGGAGGACCCTTCAGGCCCTGACCAGTTTGGCTGGATGTTTTCTCAGTGATGGACGCTTCCCTCCAGGAGTGTTCGACACGGAGACGCGGACAAGTCTCCTCCATTTGTTTGGTCTCAGGACCTTTCTACAGGTGCCTCGGTATGCTGGTACTTTGGAATTATGATCTCCGCTTATGCAGAGTTGAACCTAGCTCCTGGATTCCCTGGACCCTTGCTCATTTGATCTCGGGGAGTGTGAGACTTCGGTCTGCATGGTGACCCTGACGTAGTTGGGTCTGGTACGGATCCCCTAATTTTGCTAACGCTTTTACAGGGTTCGGGTATTGTTCGGTCACTTTATTACCGGGGACTGCCATATTAATTAGATTAGGTAGCGCGTAGGACTGTTGTCGGCGGGCCTCGCTCTGCTTTGAATTCCCTTTACGATTCCTGAGGACGGGTATTCATTTCCCCAGGGGGTACATGCATTTTTGTCATGCTCCTATGGTGGGTTCTGTCGGGTTTTGCCCATTCACTGATTCTGGATTTATTTCCGTTATTATCCCTTGTTTTTCTTTCAGATGGGTTCGGTGGTTCGGACCTTAGTTGTCTATCAGCCTTAGTCGGACCCGAGGGTCATATTCTTACTTTGGTAGCGCTCCCACCTTTAGGCGGTGTTCGACATCACCGTTTGTTTAAATGGTTCTTCCCTTTTTCTCTCCCTTCATGTACCGCTTGGTTGTGGTTGGCATTGGCAGGGCGTATAGGTTTTTCGTTTCACTTCAGTCCATAACACGGCGACTTCAGGTACCGACATGGCAGGCATTTTTCTCCAAGACATCGTACGCTTTCCTGCCGGTTACAAGGAGCTATCTTCGCAGAGTTTATGTTGGTACGGCGGATCGTGTTTCTTTGGTCTTTGCTGTCCGAGCGTTAAAACAGCAAATATGAAGCCTCCTGTCATGCTATAAAATTGTAGATTATACTAGCTTTAGTGTAACTATAATCTTAATTTTATTAATGACAGGAGGCGAATATTTCCCTCCCAGTTTCTCCCTCCCCTTGTTGTTTGTTGGTTTGACTGACTTGTTGTTTATTCACCTGGTCTCCTGTGCTAGGTTGGTTATCTGGGGGAGTTGGGGTTTATCTGGGATATGGTACTGTCAGTATTTACAATGGGGATTCATGTTTTCTCAGTACATTTCATTCGCTAATCAGTGTTTTCAACTTTGTTTATCTCGTTTCAGTTTAATGGTTTGGCTACAGTTCTTAGATCCGACTAAAGGTCAAGGCTTCACCCACTGGTTCCACGGTTTCAATTTCGAATGGCATTCATCGTTATGTTATGTTTGTTTCTCCTGTTATTGTATTTGTGGTGTATTGTTCATGTACTTCATTTGTCGCAGCGTGAAAGAGGAAATAGTTAGTTGGGAGAAGCCTTTTATGGATTCCTAATTTTTTTTTGTGTCTGGTGTTTTTATCTCTATGTTAATGTGCTGCTGTGGAGTTCTAGTAAAGAGAGACTTAAGCAAATATTCGCCTCCTGTCATTAATAAAATTAAGATTATAGTTACACTAAAGCTAGTATAATCTACAATTTTCCTGCAAGTTTTTTGCAGCAATCATTTGCATATCTATAGCCAGAGGTTCTTGCTTAATTTATATTGAGAAGAAATAGTTATTTCAAATGTCTGCCTTATCCTGGTCTTCATTAACTAATAGCCCCATCCAGGTTTTTAGTGTACCTATACTTTATTTTTTTTATTTATGTATATAAAAAATGCTTTGGTTGGTTTTGCTCTTATTGGCTATCACTTTTTTATTTTGTAATCGCCTTTTTGCATGCATTATTGGTTTTCTTATATCATTTATAGAATGCCTCTGAGTTGTCCGCTCTGACCAGTCTGCAGCTACAAAGCCCCATATGCAGCAAACTGTTCTGACACATCTCTATCATGGCCAGCATTACGTTTTTCAGCAATTTGAGTTACAGTAGCTCTTCTTTTTGGGCAAGCCATTGATTGCTCCCAATGTGCATCAATGAGCCTTGGGTATCCATCACCCTGATGCCGGTTCACCAGTTGTCTCTCCTTGCACTATTTTTTTTTTATTCTTTATTTTTGGTGTGCACTGCAGTAACAAAATAGCCTTGGTGCGCCACAACCGTGACATATGGGTATATAAGCATTTGCAATAAAGGTTATGGCATTTGTTAGTCGGGCACATTTTTAGATTAGTGAGGAAGATGCATATGTCAGGAAGGAATATTCAGAGGAGTGACAAAGGAAGAAAACTTGACATGTACAATCATAGAATAAACAAGGCTGTACGATTGAGTATATGCTAGGCTGGTTAGGGTGGTGATTAGACGTGTCTCTTGGCTGACTAGGCACAGAATGAGTGGTTGCTGTTTGTGCTGGGCTTTAAACTGGGATTTTAGTGGCTGGAGGACAGAGATTATGGTTTTTCCCTTCAGCTACATGCACAGGTTAAGTATTCTGTCTAGACGGTTACTGCAAGATATACTTATCTGGTATCAACTATTCCAAACATGTAACAATCAGGATCACAGGCTAATAGAGAGTGGATGCTTGTTGCCAAAAAGCTAGTTAATATGAGATGCCTCTCTATGCGTGTGACATGTTAAAAAATGGTAAGATAATAATAGAGTAATCAAACTTAAAACATATAGCTAGGGTTTGCTGGGGGGTACACCGCTGGGGCTCTCCCTGTTCACATTACCAACGGTAATACATGCGAGGGCAAGTAAGTAAGTCCCTTGGTGTCTGGGCTCGTGCTGGTCGGTGAGTGTCTCTTCAGCCTACTCCCAGGGCTGGGAATCGCCAGTCCAATGTATGTACAGTCCCGGTGTTCTTGCTGACTGTCAGGGTGTCTTTCGGAGGTTGCGACCCGGCAATAGTTAGGTAGGCGTGGGGAACAGGGGTTTTGCCCATTTTTTCCCCCCCAACTATGAAATTTAAGAATTGACTGTTTACTTGCTGCCTAATATACCCCACCCCTTCACCAGTGCCAAAGTAATGATATAATCAATGTTTTTCACTTCACTTGTCAGTGTATTGATACTATTCCAATGCAATAACTATATTCACCACTGGGTGGCAGCACAAGCCACATTACTTTGTGTCTTAGGCTATATTGGTAAAATAGATTCACTACCTAAAATATTGCTGTTTTGCAGGAACATCAGTGTTTACATTGTAGGGTTAACTTGCCTCTAGTGACATATGGACACCCTGTAGAGGCGTTTACACCACAATATCCGAGTTAGACTCGGCTATTCAATGGTAAAAACCACTTGATTGGCGCAATGCGGCATTAGATCTAGACCCCCAATGCTTTCCTATAGATCAGGCATGATGGTGGAAGAGGATGAAGGAGGTTGGGCTGGCCAAAGAGAAAGCACAAGAGCGAGGGAGAAAAGGTAAGTAAACTACCTTTTTCCTTCACACAGGTGGGTACCGATACCTTGACCATTGAGCAGATCACTATTGCGTTAGGGATACATGCTTGTGTGGAACACTATGGAGAGGATAGAATAAACCCTAAATAGATTGTAGTTTTATTTAATATGACCATTCTAAATCTTTCGTCCAACAGATGCATAACTGTATACACCGGTCCCTTCCTGTTGGTGTGTTAGTTCAATGAAATGACTCAATCTATTACTCCAGCTGATATGCATAAGCTGCTATAGCCCCTTTGGCTCCAGAAGCCTCTTCTCAAGAGATCGAGCCTTGTTGAATTCAAGCGGACATGATATATGATAGTCCTGAGCTATGTGATATTCCTTACTAGATAGCCTGACTTATTCAGAACTCTAACTCGCATTCAGTCTATACCTTGATGAGTAAAGAAGAACATAAATCACTCAGCTATAATGCCATCAGTTGTTCCTCCCAAAAGAACCATTTACTAACTAAAAGGTAGAATCGCCCTAAATGTGTAACTGGATGAGGTGCACATGAGATAGCTTCCCCTCTCTCAATCATATACGCATTGTGGAGAAACTTTATAGAGAAAGAATTTCCCAGTGCATGTTTCAGTGCCACAGAGTGCACCTTCCTTGGTGTACAAAAGGTGTGACTCTGTCACCCTGAGGAAGACGCCCTATGTGGCACTGAAAACATTCTATCAGCACACTCGTATCAACATTTAGTTATATTATTTTAATATATTTGATCACAAGAACAAGCACATTGAAGAATTACTCCACATAGGATCCCACGCCCCTCAGATTGTTTTCTCTTAACACTATTTTCTTGACCCTTGTGGTTGGTTCTGTTCAGTATATTTGTGCGACATTTTAGAGTATTACCTCCTCAATCTGGTGAGCTTTCAGTTCCGCAACACTACTATTTGGATCCTGTTGGGCAATAGCTGGGGTTCTTCACATGGTCTTTCCCACAAAAAGGTATTCCTCCTATTCACTTTTGTTGCTCCCTTTCGGTCCCAGCACTCATAGAAAGATATAAACATAGAATGTGACGGCAGATAAGAACCATTCGGCCCATCTAATTTGTCCAATTTTCTAAATACTTTCATTAGTCACTGGCCTTATCTTATAGTTAGGATTGCCTTATGCTTATCCCACACATGCTTAAACTCCTTTACTGTGTTAAGTGCTCAAGAGCCAAAAAACTGATCAAATGTGTTGTTCACAGCAGCTGCACACCACGACCACCTGAGATAAGATAGGAGCAATGAATGGTCTTTTTTTCATTGATTTTACTCCCTCTTCACGTTTCCCCCTTTACTCTCATGAGTATTTTTAAGTCCATGTTTATATGTGCTTGTGTCTGTGTCTGTTCAGTGTGAGTATGTACTTGTATTAAAGAGACACTGTAGGCACCCAGACCGCTTTATCTCTTTGAAGTGGTATCATTGCATTGCCCCGTCCCCTTAACCCTGCAATCTAAAACACTGCAGATTTAGAGAACGTTTACATTGCAGGGCTACGACTGACTCTAGTGGCTGTCTACCAGACAGCCACTAGAAGCGCTTCCTGCTGTTTCACAGAGTTTAACTCAGTGAAACTACGCTGCCAGTCCTCGCTCTTTGTATGAGGAATTCCAGCGTCTTCAAATTCCCCATAGTAAAGCACTGATTCAATGCAGCGCGTGCGTTTTAGGATCCTCCATGGTGCTGACGTCAGAGATGAAGGAGCCAGTGCCATTTGACTTCGCCACTGGAATTGGGTAAGTGTATAAAGGGTTTTTTGTAACCCATCAGCTGCCAGGGGCCATGAGGGAGGGGGGTGCAGAGGGACACTGTAATGTTAGTTATACAGTTTTGCATTCCTAACATTGTAGTGTTCCTTTAATGTGTAACCCACAAGGTCCCTCAGAATAGTGAGGAAGCAAAGGACCATTCTGGGAGATTTTTTAAATCTCTTTATGATACCCATTGATAACTAATTTGCCACAAATAGTAGCACTAGCCCTGGTTAATTCCTGAGGTATATTCATTAACATTCTTGGCACCATAACCACTGTAGTGGTTATGATGCAAGAAGTGTTCCCTTAAGAACTTTAGAGAGAGAGCACATTTACATGGTTCATGTTTTATCAAGTCAGCATCGTTGTATCAAGAATTTTAAAATCTAAAAATCTCTAAGAGGAAATAAACATTTCAGCGTTTATCAATTACTTTGCTTTTTATGAAAAAGATATATCATAATATTGTTGTTTTTTATTTTAGAATTTATTGTTGGTTAGGCATGTACCAATTAATTTCAAGATTTTGGAGTCAAAAATGAATTTGTGTCAAAATTGGAAATGGCTTCAAATTTTCTTTCTAATCAACAACAGCAGGCTAGCAGGCTGAAGTTGATAGACTTTAGTCTTTTTTTCAGCCTATTTTACTATATATAATGTAACTATGTTTTCATAGGTCACTCGATGTTTGGTCAGTCCCCCACCCCCTTTAAGTTCCAGGCCTTGATTTCCCTGAGTGCGTTATTTAGAAGTTGTCTCCCACTGGTGACAATGTCCAGGGACCAGGAACCATTAGCTTCTCTTTCTATTTACCCTAAAAAAGATAATTTACTTGGCCAAGGAGGGTCAATGCCCTGGTACCACCCAGCAAAAATAGCATTGTTCAGTTATACTCTGCACTAAAAACATTTTTAAAGGCAATAATTAGTTCAAGGTTATTCACTAAAGTGAGATTTCAAAGTGAATTTTAAATTTAAAAAGCAGCGTCAGAGGCAGAGAATACGTCTAGTCTATAGTGTTTGATGAAGGTGTTGAACGAAGACCATGTAGCAGCTCTGCAGATATCTTCTGGTGAAGCTTATGTTTTTTCTGCCCAGGAAGTAGCCATGGCTCTTGTAGAATGAGCTTTCAAGGAGGTAGGCAAAGGTAGATTTGAGGAAGAATAAGTCACCTTAACAGTGTCCATTATTCCTGTATGCAGAGGAACGGTCTAGATAGAGATTTTTAGAGATCTTCCGACATCCAACATGTGCCAGTTATCCTCCAGATTGGACACCGATGGACAACTAATGGAAGGTTGGGAAATAAGTTGGTTAATAGCCCTGGAAGAGATGACTTTTGGCAGAAATGAAGGTTTCGGATACATAACCTTGTCTGGAAGAATCTTTGTAAATTCAGTAGATAGAGACGTTCTTAGGCAATGATGAGAGATGCACCAATGCAGGCATTTCGTCCAAATGTTCAAGTAGATAGCAGAGGTAGATTTTCTGGTGGAATTAAGCAGTAACTTGAATATCTCTTTCTTAATGCCCCTGTAATGCAGGATTAGCCATGCAGCAGCCAAGCCATCAATTTGAACATCGGCAATACCTCTGCTGGAATCCCTTCGTTCTCCAGGAGCTCTGTTGAAATCGGAAGTTCCCAGTACTTCAAAACCATCGACATTAAAATCGAGAACCAGCTCCGATCTGGCCAGTATGGGTTTATGGCCAGTACCATTGCCTGTTCTGTTTTCACCTTTTGCAAAATCCTAGGAATTAGGCTCATCGGGGGAAATATGTATGCCAGGCTGAAGTCCCACTTCATTGACAGCTCGTCCAGAACCAGAGGCATGTCTGTCTTGAAGAGGGAGGCAAATGCTGGCACTGATGATCCACGGCAGGTCTTATACCTTTGGGGCTAGAGTACATCCCTATTGTACCGCCACCATATGTCAGGAAAAGATACATATATATTGTATTTAAGATACATATAAGTATATTTATTGTAGAATATAGAGAGTGACGGTGACACACTAGTTTCTTTGCCAGCATGTCGGCATTCCTATAGTCCCTAGCAAGCACTAGCAACGTCGGCTGGGGAGTTTCCATAGCAGCCGCAGTGCTGTGGTTGCTATGGAGAGCAGAAGGACCGCCTGTGGGTGGTCTTTTTTGCTCTCCCCCTGTCAGACAAATCTTTTGCATAGAGTCTATGCCAAATATTTGACTAAAAAGTGTGAGAAAGACCAGTTTTTAAATAGGGTATTCTCTAAACCTATAAATTTGCTAGCTAAACTGCTAGTACAATACAGTACATTAAAGGACCACTATAGTGCCAGGAAAACAAACTTGTTTGTTTTGGTCCCCCCACCCTCATGGCACCCTCCCGCTGGGCTGAAGGGGTTAAAACCCCTTCAGCCACATACCTTTATGCAGCGCCGGGCTCCCTCAGTGCTGGAGACCTCTCCTCCCCCTCCAAAGTTGGTTCCCGAGTGAAGCCGAATGCGCATGGGCGGCCAGAGATGCACGCGCATTAAAAACGCCCATAGGAAAGCATTACTCAATGCTTTCCTATGGACGTCAGCGTCTTCTCACTGTGATTTTCACAGTGAGAATCGCAGAAGTGGCCTCTAGTGGCTGTCAGTGAGACAGCCACTAGAGGCTGGATTAACACTGCAGTCAGGGCCGGACTGGGAAAAAAATTAGGCCCGGGCATTTTTCAATCAGAGCGGCCCCCTAAGAAGGGGGCGGGGCCAGAGAGTGTGTGTTTTGTCATCACTAATGACAACACGCCCCCTCTCAAAGTGAGCATGTTGGTTCAATGCCCAGAGCCCTGCTGAAGAGCTCTGGCATTAGAAAAAGGCCCTGAATTTGTTCTGCACAGCGCAAGCAAATTTAATAACATGCTTTTAAATTGTCTCTGGTGTCTCCACAAGTGGGATACCAGAGGACAAAAGGGCCAGGAAAGTGCATGGTGCATATGTTTGGAGCCTGCTTGTTGGATTGCGTGTGTGTAGAGTGTGGTGTGGTATTGTATAAATAGGTCAATTTAATTTGTGTTTGTGGTGTAATATGTGTGGCTAGGGGCTGTAGAGAGTGTGTGTATAGGCAGTGGTGTACTAAGGGGGGGGCGGTCCGCCCCGGGTGCCAGCCGGGTGGGGGGTGCCATGGCCAGCCCCGCCGCCCCCCCCATGCTGCAGCCGCCCGAGCGCTCTGTATAGAGCCTCAGGCGGCTGCAGCTTTGCCCGGGCGGTGCTTCCATGAGGGCGGACCGCACCGCCCGGGCGCAGCCTGAGGAGAGGCTGACAGGAGGGAGCGCTCCTGTCAGCTCCCTCACTGCAGCATGGTCCGACGGGTACAGAGAGCAGCTGTCTCCTGTACCTGGCCGGACTAACAGGAAGTGCACACTGAGTGTGCACTTCCTGTTAGTCCGGCCGGGTACAGGAAACAAAAGCTCCCTGTACCCGCGGACTATACAGGGCTCGGCCACGCTACAGGGAGGTAGGGGGGAGGGGGAGAAAGAAGGGGGAGAGGAGGGGTGAGAAAGAAGGGGGGGGGTGAGAAAGAGAAATAAGGGGGTGAGAGAG
>OW240917.1:224628930-224701349 GCA_933207985.1 Pelobates cultripes | reverse complement strand
GGACTCCCAGGGAGCCCCCCGCGGCACATCCGTCCTCGTTGAAGCCCCCCGGCCATGTGAGAGTGGGGTCCCAGCGAGGACCCCACAATCACATGGCCGGGTATAGCTGGCTTCTGTATTGCCGGCAGGGGGGCTGCCTGTAATGACAGGTGGTCCCCCTGCTGGCTGAAAATAAAAGTAAAATAAGTTAATGGTGTAAAAAAAAAATATTATATATACTTAGATCATATATATATATTATATATATATGATCTAAGTATATATATACACATATACATACACACACATACACCATCTAGGTGTATTTTACTATTAATATATATATAATTATATATATATTAATATCAAAATTACACGTAGACTGATACTGATTAAATATATATATAAATTATTAAGTTATATATATATTATATATAATATAAAAAAAAATAAAAATGTAAATACGTTAAAAAATAAAATTAAAAAAATAATTAAAAATAAATAATTAAAAAATATATAGATGTGTGTTATTTCGCTCTAACTGTTTTGTGAAATTAATATATATATATATATATATATATATATATATATATATCAAAATACACGTAGAACGAAATAATATATATATCTATATACATAAATATATACGTATATATCACTATATATATACCTATATATAAATAAAAATATTTAAAAATTATATAGATATATACATATATATACACATACGTATATATATACATATATTAATTCTACATATATATTTATGTAATATTTTTACATAATTAGGTATCTTAATTAATTACAATTAGCAGGACCTGCCTGACAACCCATGCCGAAAGTAAAGGGAATTTAGACGAAAGTTAGTTAATTATACAACTTATATCCTTTCTGAGATTGAAAATATAAAAACCTGTAGTTATGGGTGTAATAGCCTTGTTTTCAGCGAACATTAAATAGTGTTTCAAAACAGTAAAATGTATTACAAACGATGATATCGCAAAAGTGGTGTTTTGTTGCATTTTTCACGCACAAACAGCATTACACGGACAATATTATTGCTGTGATACTTTTTACTGTTTTGAAACACAAATATTTGTGTTCAGCAAAGTCTCCCGAGTACAACAGTACCCCTCATGTACAGGTTTTAGGGTGTTTTCAAAAGTTACAGCGTCAAATATAAGGCTTGTGTTTCATTTTTTTCACATTAAAAATTCGCCAGATTGGTTACGTTGCCTTTGAGACCCTATGGTAGCCCAAGAATGAAAATTACCCCTATGATGGCATACCATTTGCAATAGTAGACAACCCAAGGTATTGCAAACGGGGTATGTCCAGTCTTTTTTAGTAGCCACTTAGTCACAAACACCGGCCAAAATTGGCGTTTTTTTGCATTTTTCACACAAACAAATACTAATGCTAACTTTGGCCAGTGTTTGTGACCAAATGGCTACTAAAAAAGACTGGACATACCCCATTTGCAATACCTTGGGTTGTCTACTACTGCAAATGGTATGCCATTATGGGTGTAAATTTCATTCCTGGGCTACTATACAGTCTCAAAGGCAACGTAACCAATCTGGCGAATTTCAATTTCAAATGTAACGTGCTATATTTGACCCTGTAACTTCCCAAAACGCCATAAAACCTGTACATAGGGGGTACTGTCTTACACGTGAGACTTTACTAAATACAAATATGTATATTTTATTGCAGTAAAATCAAACAGTATTATGACACTGACCTTTAAAATGCAATTTAGAACTAAAAAAATAAAAAAATCGTATTTTCTCCCATTTTTTTCATATTAAATTATGTTTCATAGCTAAATATTTGATATTAAATGAAAGCCCTGTTTCCCCTGAATAAAATGATATATAATAAGGGTGGGTGCATTTGCTATGAAAGAGGTGTATTACGGTTGGACAGACATGTAGCGCAAATGCCAGGTTTTGTTTACATTTGTTTGTTCACAATGTGTACATTTGGCTCCGTCCTTAAGGGGTTAAAAAGAATAATGCATTGCAGAGGGTGATGTGGAGTAAGGGGGAGTGAAACAATATATATGTAAAAGAGGGGATAGGGAGGCAGGAGGGCTGTAATCAGTGAGTGAGGGGAGACACAGAAGTAGAGAACATCTGTAGCCAGTGTGATCTGACAAGACATAAAATATACAGCCCAGAACAGAGTTCCTGGCTGCCAAAATTCACGTGTGCCAGGGGTGTAACTAGCCCCTGGCACAAAAGTGTAAATGACTCTGG
This sequence comes from Pelobates cultripes, assembly GCA_933207985.1. Classification (NCBI taxonomy): domain Eukaryota; kingdom Metazoa; phylum Chordata; class Amphibia; order Anura; family Pelobatidae; genus Pelobates; species Pelobates cultripes. The sequence goes on along the minus strand of OW240917.1, from coordinate 224,699,109 downwards.
ATGTGCAGTGTTTCCAACAGCAGTGTTGCACATCCAGATATTTAACTCCATGACCACTTCTAAAAGCATAAGTGGTTATGGACACTGGGATAACCCTTTAATCTAAGCACCATACTAGTTTGACTCTTACCTTGGTCCTCAAATTTTTCCAGTCTGGTACCCAGCCATTTTTCTCTCCCACTATAAGTAGGAATAGTTTACTAGCCTTTGGGCAGTCTCCTCTTCTCCCTACCTGCTGACATGTGTCACACGTCTGGCAGTGTCTGGTGTCCCCAATGCCAATAGAAACCTTGGGTGAATCAATGGAGGGTTCGGTGGATCCCAAGATGACCTGCCTATGGAATATCTTTACTGACCCTCAATAACTCTTGCAGGTTTGAGTGGGAGGGTGAAGGAATATGGGTGACACTACTCCCATTCAAACCGTCCAGCCCACCTGGTCAGTTTCCACCAGGGAGTGATATCTAACTAGAGTGCGTTCCTCTTAAATCTCCCTTCCAAATTCTGTTAGTGTATCCCAGGTCAGTGGGGCAGGGGTCGTTGGGGGGTCAGAGTCACTGAGTCTCTGAAGTGTGGGGTTGTGGGAGAAGCTTGTGTTTGCAGTCTGGTTGTCACATGATATGCACTGTAGTAATATTTCTGCAGAGAGGTCCTGTACTACCCTCACCCAGGTTGCAGGCACTGTGCCCCAATACATGTGCACACGGACAGTAGGCAACTGATAGTTCTGTGGTTCCCGGACAGGGGGCAATTTTTCCCCAGGTTGCCCTAAATCCGGGGCCATCCGCACCCAGCAAAAAAAAGATAAAATCCAAATCCCCTTCCTCTGGCTCTGGCCCTGCCTCTGCCTCTGGCTCTGGCTCTCTCTCTGGCCCTGCCTCTAGCTGGGGACTCGGATTTCTAAACTCACCTCTCTCCCTGCAGCCAGTGGAGTCGGCTGGCCTCTCCTGATGATGTCAGCGGGGGGCGTGACTTTCTCTGCTCTTCTCACAGGACCGCTGGGGAGTCTGGGAGAAGAGCAGAGGAAGTCACGCCCTCTACCCCTGACATCATCAGGAGAGGCCGACTTCACTGACTGCTGGCTCCTGCCCCCCTTCCCCTGTCCCTTTCTTCAGCTCCTGTCCCCCCCTCTCAGCTCCTCCCCTCTCAGCTCCTGTCCCCCCCTCTCAGCTCCCTGCCCCCTCTCAGCTTTTATCCCCCCTCAGCTCCTGTCCCCCCCCTCCTGTCTCCCCTCTCAGCTTCTATCCCCCCCTCAGCTTCTATCCCCTCTCAGCTTCTATCCCCCTCAGCTTCTATCCCCCCTCAGCTCCTGTCCCTCTCAGCTTCTATCCCCCTCTGTCCCCCCTCTCAGCTTCTATCCCCCCTCAGCCTCTGTCCCCTCTCAGCTTCTATCCCCTCAGCTCCTGTCCTCCTCAGCTTCTATCCCCCATTAGCTCCTGTCCCTCCCTCTGTCCTCTCTCAGCTTCTATCCCCCCTATCCTCAGCTCCTCAGCTCCTGTCCCCCCTCTCAGCTTCTATCCCCCCCTCAGCTCCGGTCTACTTGCTGTAAGAGTGTAAGGTGCATGTGTGTGTGCCAGTTTGTCTGTGTATGTGTGTATGTCTGTCTGTGTGAGTCAGTATGCCTGTAACAGTATGTCTGTCTGTGTGTGTGTATCAGTGAATGTGTGCTTGTTAGTGTGTGTCAAATCAGCAAGTGTGTGTGCCTGTGAGTGTGTGTTTAGGTGACTGCCCCTCCCCCCCTTTCAATCACATGGGAAATGTGTTTTTACTCTCCTCTTGCAATGGTTCACTTGACTAGATTTGCCCCCCAGGCCTAAGGCTGCCAGCCCTCCCCTGTTCCCAAATCAGTCTTCAAGGCTCCCCTACCAGTCCAGGACTTGTGTATTAACCAGTTGTGTCTAAGGTGTTTTTGGTCTAGGTCTGGTCCTCCCATGAGGACAATTGCTGCGGACGTAACCTATTTGGTTCCACCGAAAGAGGCCCTACTTTTTAACCTGAGAAGCAGGTGTTGGAAGTACTGAAGGGCTGGTATGGGCACTCCCTGAAATGGGGGTGACATCTGTCTTTGGGTCCTTCTGGTATCCTGATGCTCATAAGCCCATGAAGGGCTGCCTGTTTCTGACCCAGTCTCGCATTTTGGGTGTCACAGTCATAAAACTGTACTAGGAGGATGAGCTGTACCGCATCTGCCAGCGAGGTGGCTTTGCACCCTTGCATCCAACTGTCCAGGACAGCTCTATAGGCTTCAGTGGCCCTCCCTCTCAATTTGCTTGAAAGGATCAAGATTCAGTTTGCTGGGTCTACCCCATGTAGGGCCGACTCAGAACTTCAGATGAGGAATTGCTGTCCTGGTCACTGTCCATGAGTTCAGAGATCAAAGTGGCTTTGAATTTGTGGCTGGTCACCTATAGTTGAGCTCATAGGAGACCCTTCAAAATACTTCTCTTCAGCAGCTAAAGGTGCTGCTCTATTGGCGATGCTCTGACTGCACTCTGTCAAGGAGGGAGTCGATCCCTTCACTGCCACCAAATGTAATGGAGTTTGGGTATTCAGTACAAGTACCTCTGCTAGCTTCTCTCCTTACAACAGCAGATTACAGTTCAGTGAATATAGCCACCTAAACACTTGAAAACAAGTACACTTTATTGAACAAAATCACGTATATTTATACCAAACCAATGTATATTGAACCAACAGGGGGTGATTAGGTGTACAAAAGGTAATTCCTCCCGTGTGCCATCCAGTCTTGGACCTATGTGATCAGTTTTGAGGTAATGAGATTTCCCATCCAGCGAGACCTCGGATTCCTTTTGTCTGGATGTCTGGGGCTCCTGCTCCCCCTTAGTTCACCGTAATGCTCACCCAACCATCTACTCCCAGCCAAAATAGTGCCGTGCTAGTCCACATGGTTTCTGATCTGACGCAGTGACAAAGTTCTGATCTGAAGAACAGTAACAGGCAGCCGACTTCAATTCAACGCTTTATTAGAGAAATTCTGCTACTGGGTGACTGGCAGTGTGGGCACTCTGCTTGGCCATGTCTGCTTGGGCCAGGGGGATACATTAAGTCTTTTACAGTCATATTTACAGTCATTTGTAACAACATGAACTTTAAATACTTTAGGCAAGCTAGCTATAGTCCATATCACTTTAACCCATCTCTTCCCAGGCCTCAGCTGTTTTTCCTTCTCTTTACCTATTTTTTCTATTCCTATCATTTATTGTGTGTGATAGGGGTAGGGAATTTGATATTTTTTCTTAACAGATTTTGATCATTTGAGACATTTATCCATAATAATTTAATTGAGTCCAAGTGGGTTGAATGTGAGATTAAAGTTGACTTGTCATCCAGAAAACGTATGGATATCTTCAGCTAGTTATACATATAATTTAGATTGTCTGAAGATTCTTTCTGTCAATCCTTCCCAACACTTCCTAATATAGTTTGTGGTATCATCACTGGTCTGTATGCCTGGGAAGCAAATGAAAAACGATATATTGATACATTATATCTCGATTTGCCCAACACAACATGTATACAAAATGATGAAACGATTAAAACAAAATTATTATTTTTTTATATATATTCTATTTCTTTATTTTCAAAATAAATACTGTTACAATCATTCAATTACAGAAAAGCATAAATAAATACATATACATTAACATGTCTTTGTAAGTGAAAAACGTACGTGAAAAACTTTATATTTGTACGTTCAGCATTTCTTTAAAAGTTATTATGTTAATATGGATAAGACTTACATACACTAGACTATCAGTCATTCATCACACGTCTAAGCATCCCATCTAAACTAAACCATTATTGTTCTCTCTATAATGTTTCCAAGGGGCCCAGAGCTTCAAATATTTGACATATTGAGAATGCTCTCAAGAAAATGCTGCTTCCATTCTATATTGGTAGTCTATTTGTTGCAATATTTCCATCTTCGTGCTATACAAATTTTAACTGCTTAGTATAGATGCACTATTAAGCAGTTCTGGATATGATTTCCCGAGAGATAAATGTTGAAAAGAAACATCTGAGGAGATAGTTCAAATCTGCTGTCTAATAAGGATATTAAGAGATTTTGTAAAGCCTTGATGGTATTTTTTAGGTCATCAGGTCATTCAGGTCATCCCCACCAAAGAAGAAAGGAGCCATCGTTAGCTACATATCTCCAACACGTTTGTGACAAATTAGGGTACATTTTGTGTAGTCTAACAGGAGTTACCAACGCAGTGTTCGTTTATATTGGGTTTCTATTAAATTCATACTGTGTGTGTTCTTCCTTACTAGCACCAAGCCTGTTATCCAATCCTCATAGTACAATTCAACATTTATCTCCTTTTCCCATTTCATCCAGGGTTGAATTTTTTCCTGTGGCTGCAACTAAGTAAAGAGATTAGCAACTCTTTAAAACACGATTTTAAAGTTGTTGTTGTTACGAACGTTGTTGGAAAAACACAAAATACATTTTGAGAGTTCCCTGAGGGTCTATGAGTCAAATAAATAACATTATTGGTTAAAAACCACTGTTTGTGTGTTTTGTAGATGAGATTTATATATTTACAGAATATGCTTTTTTTATCTACTAACACTCAGTTTAAAAATTCCCTTCTTGTAGTGATACCTTGCTCTACTTTGATCGAGAGGTGAAGAGGAGACGAGCAGAGGAGGCGAACCTATGGAATGAACCCCAGGATGTGTCTCACACTGAGCGTGACGATGACCGGGAATTATATAACCTTCTACAGAAGCGAGCGCGAACACGCCGAGGGTCAGAGGTCAGTCAGTGAGCAAATGTTAGCTCTCTACAACCAATCTATACATGATGCTCAATTCCCTAGAACCCAATGCTGTTCAAATTAGCACAGCAGCAAAGTTATGCCAAAAATGACATTCATTGTGATGCAACTTTGCGGCAATGCCGAAATGTAAAGAATTTAGACCGGAGTGCAAGTGGGCCATAGAAACCGCAATGTTATTTTCTAATCAAAAAATGGCATTGCAATTTCATGTACTAAAAAAACTGCCATAAATTCTGCAACAATTTTATTTATTTTTTTATTATTTTTGTTTTGTTATAATTCACTTTCTTACACAAGTTATTTTCCAAGCGTCATGCAAAGCCTGCGTTTACGTTTGGAAAATAGATCTACTGGCTGAACTCAGGAACAGAAGATATTAAATATGACTTCCATCTTTAAACGGAATCTTCCAAGCGTAACTGATTTTAGCAGCACCATCCATGGCTTTCTATGCCGCTTAGCGTATCATCATGACAGTGTTTTGTGCAGGTTAAGCTTGATTTACTACTTTTTATGCCCCATTTGCCACCCGTATGCTCAAAATTTAACATTTTTGTTTTATGAAAGGGATATCGACGGCTGAGCTTTGATATCAGTGCTCACAGACAGGTTCGAAAAGATGTGAAGGACCGATGGCGGGTGCTGCTTGAAGATATGGGTGAGTAAAATGGTGCATTTGATTCTGCTCTTAAAGTGACACTCTGAGACGTGATTCTACTCTGGTTGTCAAGGTTCGGGAAACATTCTCACCCTGTTATCAAGCATTTTTCATAGACAATTCAATCTACACCCCTGGGAGTTTCTTTTACCAAGGCCAAATGAAGGGATGATTTACCAAGAACAAAAACCTTTAATGTCAGCATTTTTGTATACAGTATGTATCTGTCTCTATATATGTCAGTGTTTATGCATTAATTGCACAACTGATTGTGATATATATCAATGCCAAACTTACTGTGGCATATTTTTAATTGGCAAACTGACTGTGGCGTGTTCTGTGGGGAAAAGTAGCACTGTTCTGTGTATGCACTTTATTACTCCTATTTTTTATATATATTTTTGCTTGTTGAAGGCTATGGAATTCTGGGAAGAGCTCTGGGTGAGAAAAGGTTGAGGAGCATAGACATAATTTCTAAATTATCATTAGTAAGGAACCCAATATTTCTCAGAACAGCCGCTCCCCTAAACACACCCCACTCACACCCCTAAAATTAAAGTGTCCGTCTTTGTCCATTTGAAATGTTGAGAAGTATGGCAGATTGCTTGCTAGTAAAGTCTTTTAGTTGGAATATCTTTTTAGACAAGATGCAGGTGATTTGTAATTGCCTCCCATTACCTGTCTCGTTAATTTTAATTATTGCTTCATTTATATCTTTTGTTTCTACCGTATTCCCATCTGCCACTCACACCTCATATTTTCCACACTCACTCAATATTCTGTTTACTTGACATTCTCCCGTCTTCTCATACTGGCCATTTGATAAGTTCAAATTAATGCCATTAATTTGCTTCTTCCCTCCGCTCACCTTGTATTTGTTTCTCGCACGATTCTCTTTATCCTCATTTCATCTATTTTAAACATCTCACTCTCCTACCTCAGGATTCCACAAGGAGGCAGACTTGCTCCTCACTGTCACCTCTAACACCTCTTATAAAAGTCTTCGAAACCCTACAGAAGCTCGACGTCTACTCAGCATGCTGGCAGAAGAGAGCAGTATCTTCGAACATCAGCATATTCCAGCAGAAAGATACCTCTTTGTACTGGTAGGTCCCCCCCCATCTCATGCATCATATCAGATATGTGCATCACCATCTATGTAAAGAGTTACCTCAACCAACAACCACATCAACCGCAAACAACCATTTATTGGCTCAATCAATAGCTAAATGTCCAGCTGACCTATTATCATATACACATTCAGTGAATCTATTCAATAAAATGAAAATTATGGTGATGAAGAAATTTCAAATAATAGCCCAAAACTAAAAATATTTTTTAAATCTAATTCAACTAGTTTTCCAGCTTGGCTATTTTGTCCTTTTAGGACAACTGTCACTTCAAAACTATTTTAATATAATAATCCCTTCATCAAGTTTTGAAATATTAAATGATGGTGCAATTCCCAGTTTATAAAAACATACAAAAAAAAAATGGGGCATTGTAGTTTGCCTCACAGTGTGTGCGGGTGGCTGATTGAGCGTTGTGTGTGGGGTTGTTGGCTGAGTGCTGGTTGTTGGAGGAGGTTAAGTGTTGTGTGTGGGGAGGTTGGCTGGGTGTTGTGTGTGAGGAAGCTCAGTGTTGTGTGGGGGGTTGGCTGAGTGTGGTGTGTTTGGGGTGGTCGTGCTGTCATTGGACACCTGTCTCCAGCATGCAGATGTCCTATATGCATAGAACTGAAATTAGCCATGGGCTGGCTTATGATGCCCCAATGACTCTGCCAGGTGTGTTGTTACACCTCCAGCAGCTAACAGGTTAAACCTTTCACTGTATTTGCAGCGTTTCATACCGAAACACCACACGCACAATGATCACTTCAAATCACTAAGGTGGCCATGGTGTTTGGAATAAACCCTTTAGTGTTCTGTTGGGGATTAGCTGAATGTTGGGTATGGGGAATGTGCCTGCATGTAAAAATACACTATACACTAATGCGCCAGAAACAAATGTATGACCACTTTAAAATTGATAAAATGTGAGTTTTTATTTTTAAGAGTTAAAAGAGTTGAAAGAATTTATTTTTTTGTCAATCTATGTTTTATTGAGGCATTTGCATGACAATAAAGTGAGACAACATGGGAATGGCTAGATAATTGTGGATAACATACGAACATATTGATAAGCCAAACCTCATTTTATACAATCTACAACAAGTATGTCAAACTCGCGGCACACGGGCCGCATGCGGTCCACAAGGACCATCTTTGCGGCCCGGCGATCCGCGAGTACATGCTCGGTGTTATAGCAGAGTAGGCACCTGTTTTCCCCATATTACAGGTGCCTACTCTGCTAACATTTGCCTGGCCAGGGAAGGAAGGGACACTGGAAGCAGCGAGGGAGCTCAGTGTTCCTGCTCCTCACAGCTCCCTCACGCGCGCCGTCTGAAGTGAAGCCGGGTTCCTGAATATGACGTCATATTCTGGCACCCGGCATCACTAAACCGCGCGATGGAGCAGTGAGGAGCAGGAAGGATCCCAGGGAGATGCCCCACATCGGCTCCATGCGGTAGGGAGCAATAAAGAAAAGTTAGTGTGTGCAAGAATGTGTAAGTGTGTGAGTGTGTGTCTGTCAGTGAGTGTGTGTGTCTGTCAGTGTTTGTGTCTGTCTGTCAGTGAGTGTGGGTGTGTGTGTCTGTCTGTCTGTCAGTGAGTATGTGTGTGTGTCTGTCAGCAAGTGTGTGTCTGTCAGCATAGGCGTGCGCAGCCTATTGTATAAGGGTGTGCACCCTAAATCACAAACACACACGCCGCGTATATATATATATATATATATATATATATATATACACATACATATACATACACACACACACATATACTGCTGAGTGTGTGAGAGGGTACTGTGTTTAGGTGCTGTGTGTGTGTGAAGGCGCTGTGTGTGTGTGAAGGCGCTGTGTGTGTGCGGGGACTGTGTGTGTGTGCGGGCGCTGTGTGTGTGTAAGGGTGCTGTCTGTGAGGGTGCTGTGTGTGGGTAGGCGCTGTGTGTGTTTAGGCGCTGTGTGTGTTTAGGCGCTGTATGAGTGTGTAGGCGCTGTATGAGTGTGCAGGCGCTGTGTGTGTGTGCAGGCGCTGTGTGTGTGAGGGCGCTGTGTGTGTAAGGGTGATGTATGTGTGTGAGGGTGCTGTTAGTGTGTGTGGGTACTGTGTGTGTGAGGGTGCTGTTAGTTTGTGAGGGTGCTGTTAGTGTGTGCTGTGTGTGTAAGGGTGCTGTTAGTGTGTGTAGGTGCTGTGTGTGTGAGGGTGCTGTTAGTGTGTGTGTGCTGTTAGTGTGTGTGGGTGCTGTGTGTGTGAGGGTTCTGTTAGTGTGTGAGGGTGCTGTGTGTGTGTGGGGGTTGTGTGTGTATGGGTGCTGTGTGTGTGACTGGGTGCTGTGTGTGTGCTGTGTGTGTGCAGGCTGTGTGTGGCTGTGTGTGTGGGGTGTGTGTGTGTGTGTGTGTGTGTGTGTGTGCTGTGTGTGTGAGGGTGCTGTTAGTGTGTGTGTGGGTGCTGTGTGTGTGAGGGTTAGTGTGTGTGTGTGGGTGCTGTGTGTGTGGGGTGTCTGTAGTGTGTGAGGTGTGCTGTTAGTGTGTGAGGGGGTGCTGTGTGTGGGTGCTGTTGGTGTGTGGGTGCTGTGTGTGTGTGTTAGTGTGTGCTGTTAGTGTGTGTGGGTGCTGTTAGTGTGTGACGGTGTGTGTGTTGTGGGTGCTGTGTGTGTGTGTGGGTGGTGTGTGTGTGAGGGTGCTGTTAGTGTGTGGGTGCTGTGTGTGTAAGGGTGATGTATGTGTCTGTGTGCTGTTTGTGTGTAATGTGTGGGGGGGCCGTTTAGTTAATATCCCCCCTCCCTTCTTACCTTATGTAGGGAGGGGGGACCGTGCTTCTGCCATCCTTGGTGGTCCAGTGGTGAGTGAACTCTAGCCCCACAGGGAGCTAGAGTTCACTCTCGCGAGATCTGAGCGTTGCCGCGATAACCGCGGTAACGCTCCGACCTAGCAAGAGGAACCCGGCGGAGCTGCTGGCAAGAGTTCCCCGGGTCCTCTCCTGCCTCCCTCCCTCCCTGTGGGTCTTTGATCTCCCTCACCGGCCCACGGAGGGAGGCAGATAGCGCGTGCCGTGGGCATTAGGGTGTGCCCGGCACACCCCGTGCGCACGCCTATGTCTGTCAGTGAGTATGTGTGTGTGTCTGTCAGTGAGTATGTGTGTGTGTGTGTCTGTCAGTGTGTCTGTATGTGTGTGTGTCTGTCTGTGAGTATGTGTTTGTGTCTGTCTGTGAGTATGTGTGTGTCAGTGTGTCTGTATGTGTGTGTCTGTCAGTGAATTTGTGTGTGTGTCAGCGGGAGGATCAGATTTGGCACAGGGTGGTAGAGGGAGGTGCTGTGGTTTAGTGGGGGGGGGGCTGGGATTTAGTAGAGGGGTTGTTGTGATTTAGTAGAAGGGGATGCTGTTTTTTTTTTTATACTGTACTTTTTTAAATAAACCTACGTTTCTATGAAACTTTAAGGTTTTGTTTTTTTTGGGGCCCACATAAACTTAAACCTTGTTTATGTGGCCCGCTCCAGTCTTTGAGTTTGACACGCTTGATCTACAATATACTCATATCATATTTATACAATGAGTGGTGGTGGAATGATGCAAATAGGACACAGTGGATTATAGCAATAGAGTCAGACTGAAAGTCTGCTATGCAGTGTTAATTTTGTAGACTAACAATTGTAGTCAGATTTTAAGCGAAAAACTAGACTAAAACTAAAACAATTCGGATGACTAAAATACGACTAAAACTAAAATGGCTTTTTAGTCAAAAGACTATAACTAAAACTAAATTAAAATTTGCTGCCAAAATTAACACTGCTGCTACGATAAGGCTTTGTACAGAGATATGTCAACTCATGTAAAAACAAAAGAAAAAAAAAAGGTAAGAAAGAAACAATGAGAAGTAGGAGGAAAAACAATGCCCCTAAGTAAAACCTATGAGGGTAAACATAGTATACACTGGTCTTAATCAAAGAATAGGCAGAAACCTGTAATGATGGAACAGGGTAACAGATATTGGGTAATTAAATAACATGCTTTGTTTAAACTATGAAAATCCTTGTGTTCGAATGTGAATGTAACATTAGTCAGTGATTTCACTAGGTGCAGTGTTTAGACGTTATGTATGTCTTGAGGCACAATTCACTTTGAGACTTAGAGTACACAGATACCACAACATAGTGGAACATGTGATTGTATAGACATAAACATATGCTTAGATGATCATGGTAGCGAAAAGTCACCAATTAGGGAAAGAGTCTAATTAACCATGTTAAAAAAAAAAACTGCATACACACACTCACTAAAAGACACACACCTACTGGAAGATACAAACTGACAGTCACACACACATTCAATGACAAACACACAGACATCACTGACAGACACAGACTCTCACTGATCTGACAGACACAGATACACTCACTGACACACACACACACACACACATTCATTGACAGGCACACAAACACTCAATTACAAACACACACTCTCACTGATGTGACAGAAATTCACTGACAGACACTCACACAGTCACTGGCATTCACACACACTGATTCTCTCTCACACATTCACAAATTACTAATATTATTATTTTAATTTCTCCACCCAGCCTCTCTGCCGTTGGGAGTGCTGGAGTAGATATGTACCTGAGGTCCAGTGGGGCTGCTGTGAAGCGGGCGGCTGTGAGCCCATCAGAGGCGGCGAGGGAGCTGTAATCCTCCTGCTCTGCTTCCTCACTGGATGTCTACCAATGCAGGGAGCCAGAATATGATGTCATATTCCGGTTCCCGGCATCAGTAGATTACAGCTCCCTCGCTGCCTCTGATGCGCTGACAGCTGCGCGCCTTGAGGGTCCATAAAATGCTTCCTCCAAAACAGGAGGAAGCACTGGGGACGTCCATGCGGGCACTTTGGGATAGAGCCAAGGCCGGCCTTGGCCTTTAGGCGCCCTGCGTAGAAAAATCACACACACAGGCTTACAGTCACACACAGGCAGAGTGTGATGCACACACAGTTATAGTGACACAGAGGCACACAGTCACACACACAGAGGCACACAGTCACACACACACAGTTACAGTCACAGTCACACAGAGGCAGGCAGTCACACACACAGTTACAGTCACACATAGGCACACAGCTACACACACAGAGGCAGACAGTCACACACAGTTACAGTCACACATTATTATTATTATTTTATTATTCATATAGAGCCAGCGAATTCCGTAGAGCTGTACAATGGGATAGGCACACAACTACGCAGACAGTCACACATTCACAGTTAGTCACACACACACAAACACATTTACAGTCACACATAGGCACACAGCCACACACACATAGGCACACAGCCACACACACAGAGGCAGATAGTAACACACACAGTTACAGTCAAAGATAGGCACACAGCCACACACACACAAACACAGAGGCAGACAGTCTCACACACATTTACAGCCACACACACACACTCACAGAGGCAGACAGTCACACACAGGCACACAGCCACACACACACAGTTACAGTCACACAGCCACACACAGACAGTCACACACACAGGTACAGTCACACACAGGCAGACAGTCAAACACAGAGGTTAGACAGTCACACAGACAGAGGCAGACACAGTCATACAAACAAACACACACACACACACACACACACACTTACCTTTATCCATTATGGGCTGAAAGGGAGGCTGTGCAGCTCCAGGAGTCTGGATGTTGGGGAAGAAGGGACTCCTTCCTGCTCCCCCCTTCCTGTGCAGCAGTTACCCCGAACGATGTCTTCTGGGCACATTTATCCCCACCCATGCCATCATTTTGCCACGCAGCCACGTCCCCACCACTATGTTTTTTTTGTTGTTTTTTTAATAATCCTGGGTGGAGGATTCATTATTCTCCACCAGGGATTATTTAAAAAACAAACACATTGCCCTTGATACAGTGCCTGCATTTGGAGCAGTACGGGGGGGGCACGGCCTGATGTAATGGGGGCCGTGCCCCCCTCCCCCAGTGACGCCACTGCAGAGGTGCTTTGTGTCAAGACGGACATCGCTGAATTCACCAAAGTAGTACAAGAACAGATGCACACAGGCAACACTCCAGGATCAAGATGGTGAGTTTATTTAGGAGTGAACCACCCCATAAAGAGTGCAAAGTGCATGATTAAGGTTCTTCTGAGGCGAAACGTTGTACTTTGCACTTTTCACGGGGTGGTTCACTCCTAAATCACTTTGCAAACAGTGATTTTATAAATGGAACCGTGAAGTAAAAAATCATGTTATTTTAGATTGTTCTTTTTATTCGATATTTCTGCAAGCCCTAAAACTGCACACTAAATTAGAAGACTAAACACCATATAAATCATCCAAGCCATATTGCAGACTGCAGCTTAGGGAGGCATTAAAGTGGCTATGAGAGGGCTTATTGTAGATATACCCCTTCCCCCTGTTGCTTCAGGCTGGTCACACAGTGTTCTGGCTTCTGTGTACTGCTAGAGGTGTTGACAGAACAGATACTAATTTCTGGTGTTAAATGTCATCCCTTAAGTGTTTCCTTTCACAGGAAAATGCCCATAACCACAGATATATTGTGTGTGTGACAATGACAGATGGCCCCTGCTTGTTCATGTGACAATTAGATTTGCCAGATCCAAGAATGCTTGACAGTAGCAACAAATTGCTTGTTAGAAAACAAAACAGATATATCAAAGCAGGACGCTCCCCAAAACTGAAGGTTATTGGAAATACAAGGAGGACAGTGTATTGAGAGAGGATGTAATGATAATAAAGTATGGAACATACTGCATGCAAAGACCTTAAAGGGGGATATAAATATACTGTGTATTAGATCGGAGTATTTGTTTTCGGCTGAGTTGCAATCTGTCCAAATTTAGGAGAAAGAAAGGTCACTGATGGTTATGGGACGATCCCAAAAATTTTGATTTTATTCATTGATCAAGTGACCGCTAAAAGGGGAAAAAAAATCTACATTTATATATTATATATTTAATAAATATATAATTATAGATTTTTACTGTTTATCTATTTTTTTCTTCTCTGTTAGTTACTTTTTCTCACTTCATCTGTGAACCATGTGGCAGAAAAATATGCCTACCAGTGTACCGAGAAACATAAACTTAATATTTATATATTTTGCAGTTAGTCCCAGATTTACATAGCAGGTTCCTGTAGGTACAGAATTCGAAGTGGGCTAACCCCCCCCCCCAAAAAAATAAAAGGCGTATAATATGAGTTTAAGATGTGGTATAATGGTGATTTTTGAATTTAGGATTAGAATGGAGTTAAATTTAGAATTTAGGTACAGGGGGTGTTTACGACTATTGAGTTTAAGGTTTGAAGTCAGTTGAAAAACTTGACAAAGATAGTTCTGCCTTTGGTCAAGTTTATGCCAAGCGGATAAAAAAAATACGCAAAGTAATCTCTTTACTAGAAAAAGATCGAAAAAGAAGAAAATAAAACCAGATTAGGAGGAACAGATTAAAGCAAGATAAAATAGAGTGACAGAGTCGATTTAATGATTGTGTTTTAACCAACATATTAAATTCATGACCATCAGCACCGTTTTTTATAATTCTTTAATAATGCACCTGACTATGTAACTACAAAATCTGTGACTTTGTGCAGGTGATGAAACGTCACCAGGGGTGGGAGGTCTACTAGTGAAGACCATTAATGAGACTGGGGGTCAAGCCAACAGTCACAGAGACCCCAGCTTGGCTGGCCTTTAGAGGGTTATGTCCTTCCAGGAAGGTATTGATCCCTTGGCCCACACCTCTGTCCCTCAGGCAGGTATCGATTCCTCTGCCTACACCTCTGTCTCCGAGGCAGGTATGGACCCTTCTGCCTGTACGTCCGTCTCCCAGGCCTGTATCGACCCCCTCTGTCTGCCTGCTTACAACTACTAACTTTACAAAGGCATTTGGCGATCTCAGGCCTAGCTCTTTCTTGATACGTCCCTGGGACCAGAGAATAGTGCAGCCAGCAAGCAGGTCCGAAAACTCTGCTACTGGATTCGCATAACAAATCAGACAAGACACAATTCCCACACACATTGCTTTATTTTATTTTTGATTTGATTTTATTTTTTTTTGAACAAGGAATAGTCTTTGGTGACTTGTCTTTAGATATGTGGTGAAAACCATTTAAAATACAAATATACAGAATCATTGGAGAACAAGCGATTATAAAGTATACATGAATTAATTATAATTCATAATTCATGCAAGTAACTTTTTCAAACACAATAAAAAGCAATAATATATGTATTCAACTATTTATTTGGTTGCACACATTTGCATACCAGCATTATTTAAATGTAAACATTTTTATTCAGTCAGTAGAGGGCGCTGCAGAGTTATCACAATACCAATGCATTGGTACATTGACTGCTACTGTCACAACACCCTGCACCTTTAATGGGCTCTGGGTGACTTAAACATAAGAGTCATCGGGGACCTACATAAAGAGTACGTCTTATGCTCCCTAAGATGGTGACTATCGTCACAGTGCAATTGTTCCTAGAAATTATGCTGTTATGAACTTTAGCTTAATAAAGCAGTTTTGGTGTATATATCATATCCCTGCAGTCTCATTGCTCAATTCTCTGCCATTTAGGAGTTAAATCACTTGTTAATGCAGCCCTAGTCACACCTCCCTGCACAGATTTCCTAAACACTTCCTGTAAAGAGAGATCTTATGTTTAAACTTCCTTTATTGTACATTCTGTTTAATTTAGCATTTTGTATCTCCTGCTCTGTTAATAGCCGTCTTGACTCTGAAGGAGCCTCCTGTGTGTGATTAACATTCAAAAGCAAGTTAACATCTGATGAAAATAAAACTATTTTTTTTTCATGCAGGTTGTATAAGTCACAGCCAGGGGAGGTGTGGCTAGGGTTGCATAAACAGAGTTTATTTAACTCTAAGTTAAGTGATTTAACTCTCAAATGGGAGATAATTGAGCAGTGAAACTGCATTGGGCATAATCTAGCATCCCTTTAATTGAATAACATAAAATAAACTATTAACATTTCTATTTATGAAAGCATCCTTGCTTTACAGCATTATATTTGCACCTCTAAAACAGAAAACGTGCAAAAGCTTAGAGAAACCTCAGCTTGCCCAAGAGATACAGCAATTTGGACAATCGCTCCACCCTTCCTTGGACTTCATCAGGCAGGTGTAACTGATACACCTCTAGGCACAGTCATCACGGGGTCCACACCTGGATTGCCCTTTTAACTTAGAGGGAGAGCGTAGCAGCAAACAGAGAATATTAGGCTGAAACGATCTCCCTGGATTGCTGTATCTCTTGTGCAGAGGAAACTTGCTGGCATTTTAGATAGGGACTGTCCTTATGTGCTTCACCAGTCTGATATGGAAATGTTATGGGTTCACTCTGTAATGGCACAACTAAAACTATCGTAAAACCTGAGCAAGGAATAACTGAAGGGCAAGCTAATGGAGATTCTATTTTTTGTTTTTGCGAGTTCTCGGAATTCTCTATTTTTGTTGCAATGTATTAAATTTGGCTTCACCTAATTAAAAGAGTAATCCAGACGTGGACTCTGTGCTCTCTATTTTTAGAGCGGTATCAGCTGCACCCTACTGACGGGGCACAAAAAAGACCGCATCAATGGCCCAGAGTTGCTGTATCTCTTGTGCAGCGAGAACTTGCCAGGATTTCAAAACCATTGTTTGAGAGATGAGCAGGGACTAAGCAAAGGGCAAGCTACTGAGGTTTCTCTAAAATGTTGTCTGTTCTCAGAATTCTCATCTTCTCTATTTTTTCACACCTGCCTAAACCAGAACTGCATATCTGTACACATGTAATGTGTGTGGCTCTATATGTGTTGCCCGTGTTTGAATATATTTGTATGTATGAATGTATGTGTACGCTAGTGCCTGTTTATATATGAGTATAATATTTGTAAACAGGTGGGTTTGCATGTTTGCGAATGAATAGTTATGTATGTATTGTGGGTGAATAGAAAAATGGGTGAATAATATTTGGGAATAATACTGAAAGTTCAATCTCCTGACACTATCACAGCTGCTCCACTACCCTGTCTACCTGCAAGCTCAATTGAAGTGATTCAGCCACACTATAGAAGCCACAAAAACCACACTATCAAATCAAGGAAACCTCTTTGTGTGATCCCCATTAGAAGACACACTGTTTCCAAAGGACAGAACAAAAACTCAGAACCCCAAATCTGTCCTATCAGATCAATCCTGTGCAATGCCAGATCAATAAGGAACAAAACCGCTATTATTGCCGACCTTATTGCAACTTAGCGTGCATTACAGAATCATGGCTAGATGAAAGTGCGGGGCCAATTCTAGAGGCAGCTATTCCAGGCAATTACATGGTGTTCCACCGCCCAAGACAAGATCGCAAGGGAAGTGGAGTTATGATCTGTGCAAAATCATCCTTAAATCCCAGACCAATATCAGTCCACAAACCCCAATCTTTGCCAGCCTCTCAAAAGATAGAGAATTCCGGATACTGTTAATATGCAGACCCCCAGGAGATGGGAAGAGATTTCTTCAGGAACTCTCAGACCTTTTGGCTGGCTTAATCCTTGAACACCCCAAATGGCTTATATTAGTAGACTTCAACACTTCGATTGATGACACCCTATCCCTGCTTGGGCAGGATCTTCTCAGCTTGATCAGTGCACTCGGCTTCACACAAATCATCCACCCACAGAAAAGGTCATACACTTGATCCAGTCTGGACTAGAAGTGTCACCAGTAACCGGTTGTTTGGTCAGACCACCACTCCATTCACTTCTCCATTGTATCACAATCAGCCAGACCCCAGCCTCAGAACCTGGTCAAACACCACTTATTAAAAAGGGTCACACCACTGGATGTAACAACACATATGGATCTAAGTGAACTAATGGCTACCTGTGAAGACCCCAGCTCCTTAGTCCGACTCTACAACAAAACCATGAGAGACACCCTAGAAAGCATTGCACCAACACGCATACGCACTGTCAAAACCCACAATAGGGGGCGGAGCTAAGCGGTTGAATGCGCAAGACGCATACTACATGGGCTCCGTACTTTGGCCCGTTTCAACCAAAAAATACACTAACTCCTGAGCCCGGAAACCGTGGTAAATACTCACCAGACCAAAATGGGTCGCAAGACAAAAAAAACAAGGACGGACCAGCCTGGACTTGTTCCGACGGGCTCAGGGCGCTTATGGGCCCAAGATGGCCGCCGACCTCGAGAATTTTTCTGATTCCTCCGAGGATTTTGCCCTAGACAGCAGGAGCCTGAGAATGCCGACACCCATGCAGCCGGCCTTGGTCTCTGAGAGGGGAGACTCTGGCCGGGGATCCTGAATCCGGATGTGGCCCAACTCCGCTCCGACCTGACGGGCCTGGTAGGCCGTCTGGAGGGGGTCGAGACCACCGCAGAGAAACAAGCTGTTTCGATGGCAGAGCTTCAGCTGGAAGTACAAGCACTGAAGAAACAGCAGGTACTCATTGACCAGCGCTTTGCCAACCTGGAATAGACGACGACAGAAAAATTTAAAGATCAGGGGCATGCCGGAGGAAACTCCTGAGGCGGAACTCCCACACCTACTGAGACGGATGATGGGGGCCTTGCACAAATCTATGCAGCCCTTTTTCAGCACTACTTCGGGCCCACAGCCTGCAATACCGCTGGCTCTCGCCTACAGATCCAGCAAGGAGAGACCACCCACACGTAGCACGACCTGCAAGAAACACAGGCCCTCCTGTGTATATTGGGGCTACCAGAGGACACTGCGTTACAACCTGGACACCCCAGGATTGCAGAAACAACCAGATGGGATCCAGCGAACATCCAGTCGTTCACGCCACGGAGGGCCCTCTCGGACACTTATACTACAGCCACCACCTGAGACTAGAGCCCTTTTGCCTCCAAACCTTCACTGACTGGTTCAAAGATTACCTATGTTTAAGTTTATTTTAATTATGTCTAACTCACACTATGTGTCTAGGTGCGATTGCTTATATTTCCAACACGATGCTTCCCAATAATTGATAGATACCCACCGCTCTACACCACAGACAGGATCTCTCCCCCAACCCCCCCACCCCTCCACCTCGCTTTCATTGACCTGGCCCCACAGCGCAACCCAGTGATACATGGGGGCGTTAACATTGTTTAATTTAAAAATTTTCCTCAGCTTAATCCTATGACTCGTGTTTTACTCAATAAGCTACCACTTATATTCTCTTGTACTAGTCAAAGCCCATTGCAGCAGAACACAAATACAAAGACTGCTGAATACACACAGACAAACTGCTGAGTAAATACACACAGACTGCTGAGTAAATACACACAGACTGCTGAGTAAATACACACAGACTGCTGAATATATACACACAGACTGCTGAACGCACACACAGACTGCTGAACGCACGCACACAGACTACTGAATACATGCACACAGACTGCTGAACACACACACAGAGAGCAGAACACAAACACACAGACTGCTGAATACACACTGACAGACATCATGGTGCATTGTGTGTGCGTGAGGGGTGCAGCTGTGTGTGTGAGGAGTGCAGTGTGTATATGTGTGTGTGAGGGGTTCTCTGTGTATGTGACGGTTTGAGTGTGTGTGAGGGGTGCGTGTGTGAGGGGTGCAGTGTGTGTGAGGTGCGAAGTGTGTAAGTAGT
Organism: Pelobates cultripes; assembly: GCA_933207985.1. Lineage (NCBI taxonomy): Eukaryota > Metazoa > Chordata > Amphibia > Anura > Pelobatidae > Pelobates > Pelobates cultripes. The sequence continues at coordinate 224,679,859 of OW240917.1, read as the reverse complement.
GCAGTGTGTGTACATGTGAGGGGTGCAGTGTGTGTACGTGTGAGGGGTGCTCTGAGTGTGTGAAGGGTTCAGTGTGTGTATGTGAGGGGTGCTCTGTGTGTATGTGAAGGATGCTGGGTGTCTATGTGAGGGGTGTTGTGTGTGTGTGTGTATGTGGGCGGTGCTGTGTGTGTATGTGAGGGGTGCTCTGTGTGTATATGAGAGGTGCAATGTGTGTATGTGAAGGATGCTGTGTGTCTATGTGAGAGGTACTGTGTGTGTGTGGGGGAGGGGGGTTACATAGGGATAAGGGATTTTTTTTTTTTTTTTTTTTAAATACATTTTTAAAAAGCTTCATGACGTGAGGACGTCCAGCGTCAGTTAGGCGACCAAAGTCGTCTTGCAAGCAGCAAGTGCATGCCAATCTGGTGGCTATCTGATTGGCAGCCACTAGAGGCAGTCTTAACCCTGCAATGTAATTTTAATGTAATTCAACTAACATTGAAGTGTTAAGGGGATAGGGACAGTGCATCCAGACCACTTCAATGAGATGAAGCATGCTATAGTGGTTATAGTGCCAGAAGTGTCCCTAATATAAACAGTCAGACCATTTGATAACAGTTTGAAAACTTATTTGAAAACTTATATGGCTTTCACTGGAAACCAGTCACCACCACCTTGCAAGCTAGAAGGTCTCTGCTTCTAGCTAAGTCAGGCAGTCCTCAAGACAACAAACGGAAGCAGCATGTAGGAGCTTCAGGTTCTCAACAGAGGAAGTGGCCAACACCCAGCAGACCCCAGGTAAGCTGTGAAACCGTTAGCACTATACCTGTGAATGCTATGGTAGTTATGGTTCTTGTAATGTCACTGTAACTGTGAATGCTATGGTAGTTATGGTTCTTGGAATGTCACTGTACCTGTGAATGCTATGGTAGTCATGGTTCTTTGAATGTCACTGTACCTGTGAATGCTATGGTAGTTATGGTTCTTGGAATGTCACTGTACCTGTGAATGCTATGGTAGTTATGGTTCTTGGAATGTCACTGTACCTGTGAATGCTATGGTAGTTATGGTTCTTGGAATGTCACTGTACCTGTGAATGCTATGGTAGTTATGGTTCTTGGAATGTCACTGTACCTGTGCATGCTATGGTAGTTATGGTTCTTGGAATGTCACTGTACCTGTGAATGCTATGGTAGTTATGGTTCTTGGAATGTCACTGTACCTGTGAATGCTATGGTAGTCATGGTTCTTGCAATGTCACTGTACCTGTGAATGCTATGGTAGTTATGGTTCTTGGAATGTCACTGTACCTGTGCATGCTATGGTAGTTAGGGATAATAAACTCCAAATACGGTGCATTAAAGTTTTATTGTGCCCACTCGGAGCCGCAGCCCGGGTCAAACCACCATAAAATGCAGCTGTTTAATAGCTTTGGGCTATTATGTGAAAGTGTGCATGATTCTAACAAACAGAGACAGCTGTAGTGTGCGTGAATGTAATGTCCTATTAACAGAATGTGATGAGTATTGTGTATGAGTGAATGCGTAATGCTCATAAAGTGAGAGCTGGTACATTCACAGCTCTGTGATTCTCATAAACTGAGAGTGCTGATATATTTACAGCTGTGTGATTGCCATAAACTGAGTGCTGATATATTTACAGCTGTGTGATTGCCATAAACTGAGAGTGCTGATGTATTTACAACAGCGTGATTGCCATAAAGTGAGAGTGCTGGTATATTTACAGCTGCGTGATTGCATAAAGTAAGACAGCTGATATATTTACAGTTCTGTGAGTACCATAAAGTGAGAGAGCTGATATATTTGTGCCTGTATGATTCTTATAAAGCAGTGGTTCACAGAGGTGTACCTAGGTTACTTGGCACCTATGGGAGAAATTTATGTTGGCCCTCCCCCTGTTCTTAAGGAAATTGCACAGACATATTCACATTCATATGCAAACGCACATATTTAACGGACACTCCTGCACCATAACAACGTTATCTTAATTAGGTTGTTTTGGTACTGGCACGTCACAGGTGCTATCTTTCCTTGAAGGGATTAACACTTTAGTCACTTATCCAATTCCAGCATCATGTCTCTTGGCGCTGGGTCGGCACTCTGCCTCCTCTGATGAGTGCGAGGAGCGTTTTAGGCTCTCCTCATTGGAAAGCATTGCCTCAGTGCTTTCCTATGGGGATTTCACTGATGCTGGATGTCCTCATGCAGAGCGTGAGGACATCCACTGTGATTTAGGGGTCCTTGAGTCTTATGGCATCCAGGAAGTGCCTCTAGAGGATGTCTGATTGACAGCCACTAGAGGCAGTCTTAGTCCTTAGTCCAGCCGCCTGTTTGCAGAGCAGGCACCTGCCACATGTGTTAATAGTAAGGTGTCTGCTTTCTGCACCAGCCTGTCACCTGCTCCCCCACAGTTGGCATGCCTCTGTTATTTCACCGAGTCCTTAGGGTTGGACTAGGCACATCATAACAATTACCCCCCCTATAACAAGGGCAGCACAACAAACAACCTCCATCAAACTGCAAGTTCCGTGATGGTTTAAAAAAACATTTGGGGATCTACCTTTAGGGCACCTCGGCAAAATAAAATGTTTACTATAGTCACATCACCTTGCCTTACCTACTGCAACCAGCATAATTAAAGTTTTGCTAAATATATTGTAATGTTATATTATACTTAAAGAATGGACTCCAAGTTAATTAGTCATCTGGATGTATGTAATCTGGGTATCTGACAAAAAAGGCAAGAACCACTGTCTTCAAATGAGAGCGCAATTATCTTTTACTCCGATGAGACTCTCATAAAGCAAGGTAGCTGTCGTGAGAATGGCAGTGTTTTTTTAATATGTGAGAACTGGAACACTAAGTATGTGAATGTATATGCTATACTTGCACACGCTTCGGCAACCTGAGTGTCTGTGTTTTGTGTGAGTGCGTGAGTGTTTCTCGAAAGAGATGGACTTCTTGTGCGTGTTAGTGCCTGTGTGGTGCTCTCTGTGTGAGAGAGTTGTAACTAACATTTCTTTGTATTCTCAAAAGGAAGTGAAGCAGCATTTGAAAGGACCTGTTGTATGTAATTGTTTGATTTTGACAGCAGAGGGAACCGTAGATTCCAAATATCCAATGACAAAATTGCAAAATGTACGGTAAAATAACCAAGCTGTGACTATAGCTGAGTTACAGATTTTTTTTTTATCCAAATTAGCACTGTTGCTAAATTTGGCAATTTTTTGTATATTGAAATTTACTACATTTCATTGTGAAGCGAATACACTCCCAGACTTGATATACATTGGCTCAACATGTCATGGAAGTGGTCACAGATAGCTTTGGAATTACTCAGAAATTAGATTTTGTCCAGAGAATGCTACCCTCACATTTACATTGTGTAAGGCTATAACCCTGCCTGGATTTATAGGGGTATGGTGAATTGATATTTGAATAATAAATTGTTTTCTTTTGTAACACCTTTTTCTTGATCATCGTACCTGCAACAAAAACAGTGAGCAGCAATATCTGAATATGTCTAAAAATATTTCAATTCACAGATTGCTAAACATCCGAAACCTGTGTTTTGCATGGAATGTAGGCCGTCTGGGGCATATTTGTAGTAGAGAAATGAATTGTTCCAAATAGTGTTTGCACCTTTGTGTTTAGAATTTGACCCCAAATCTATGTCCACGTGCATACACACTACATCGTTTCTACCATAGAGTCCAAAATGTGTCAACCATAAAATTGCACTTCAAAAATAGCAGTGGCATACAGAGGGAAGACCTGGTCTTGTGTATAGAAAAAAAAATAATTTTTAGTTTTTATTTTTCCAGGACCGTCTCATTGTCCTTGACATAGGAACAGAGTTTGTGTCTATTGCCAGACGATTCTATCCAGCAGAGACCATGGAGAGCAGTGAAAAGGATATTGAGGTTCCAGCGACTGCTGTCCTGGTGAGTCCAGCTTACGAGGCGTTGGAAGATGGAGTAGAGAAAGATGAAGAAGAAGGTGTCTTGGACGAAGACAACTTCCTGGTGAACTTACTTGAATAGATAAATTCAAACCACAAAAAAAAGACTGAAATCCATCAATTCAACATTATTAAACTCATACAACAATATATATCACTACTAAAATTACTACTACTAGTAGTTACTTTGGGTGGAATATTAAGTGTCATTTTCTCGTTATATTTGGTAGATGGCAGTATGGGTCACAAGCAGTGAATTGTGATTAAGTGGATGAGGGGGTTGAAAACAGCAGGGGAAGGGTTATCAGATATTTTTCTTCCCACTTAAAGAGAGAGGATTCCAGTCTTTCAGTGGCTCGAATGGATAGCCAGACTTAACGCACAGTTTTGATTTTATGGGAATAATTTTCTGAAAGATTACTTGCCACTTTTACTCAGCCATCTATGGTCATCATCATTCAAGTACAACTACTGGAATTGGGCACTTTAAAAAAAAAAAAAAAAAAAAACTCTATTGATGCAAAGTTTTTAGATATATCTTCCTCCTTTTAGTTCCCACTATAGACCTTTAGTTAGAAAACAATTACAGGAATACATGACTGTTTTTTGACAGATATGTTTAACAAACACATCTACACATTCACATGCTGAATTCATACATTTTCAGCGCTGTGCTTTACACCCCCTGTTTCCCCACCAGGCCCCGAGACTTTTCAACACTGTATCTGATAAACAGTCAAAGGCACACTATAGTCACCAAAACAACTTTAGCTCACTGAAGCAGTTTTTGTGTATAGATTATGACTCTGAAGTTTCATTGCTCAATTATCTGCCATTTAGGAGTTAAATTACTTTTGTTTATGCTTCTGCTGCTCCAGCCATTCCTCCCCTGACTGTAAATTCACACAACCTGCATGAAAAAAAATATATTTCACTTTCAATGAGATGTAACTTATTTTGTAAATTGAACTTTAAATACATACATGAGACTTCTGCATTGTCTGGCAAGCTATTAACAGAACAGGAGATACATTCTAAATGAAACAGAATTTGCAATAAAGGAAGTGTAAATATTAGATGACTTTACAGGAAGTGTTTAGGAAGGCAGTGTAAGTCACATGCAGGGAGGTGTGGCTAGAGCTGCATAAACAAAGTAATTTAACTCTTAAATTACAGAGAATTGAGCAGTAAGACTACAAGAGCATGATCTATACACCAAAACTGCCTTATTAAGCTAAAGTTGTGTTGGTGATTATAGTGTCCCTTGAAGCTAAAGAAAAATGTCAGTTAAGTGAGCAGGTAATTGAGTAACATTACAGGTTGTAATGTTTCATGTATCAGACATCTGGTTTTAGGCAACAGATATTCCTATGAAATCAAAGTTAAAGTACAGAGTGTGCATGGTGGATTGTATATACTGTATACCTCTCTGTCTCCCCTGTATATTTAGCTATTTGCATTTGTGGTCAGAGGCGTGAGTAAAATTGTTAATGGGACTGTCAGAATGATAATAGCAGTCTCAATATGACTACCGTTCCTCACATCCTGTGTAATGACTGACCTGCTGCTGAGGAAAAACAAAATAAGCAATAACCATGCTGAATGGTTGTTTAGGGGGTATCATTCCTCTTCTTCTTGGTGCCTCACTATCAGTGGCATTTGCAGGATTCATACTTGGGGGGGGGGCATATAAGGGACCAGGGAGAAAAGTAGGGGGGCAGTTATAAAACGTGTATATTCATGTGTGTACATATATATATATACATACATACACAGAGCTCGACAAATCCCAGGTCGCCATGGTAACTAGACTTTGTGCCCTGGCATTTGTCAGCCCTTTGCTAAGTCGCGCAGGAAACGTTAAAGCCGGCTGCCGTGGGGTCATGGAGATGGCGCGCGAGGATGCAGTACCTTCCTGCAGTTCCTCTCTGCTCCCTTGCGGGCCATCTCCATGCTCCCCGCGGCGGACATATTTAATGTTTCCTGCGTGGCTTAGCAAAGGGCTGACAAGTACCAGACTCCAGGACGAAATGTCTAGTCGCCATTTTAGTGACATGACGTCATTCCGGCACCGGCATCACTACAGAGAGCACGCAGGGGAGCAGAGAGAAACTGCAGGAAGATTGAGAGGAGACACACTGGACACCAGGGAAAGATCCACTCAGCTCTCCCAAAGGTAGGGAGGCTGGGTGAATTTAAATTAAAATAGAAATAGCAATTTGTGAGTGTGTAAGAAAATGTGTGTGTGTATGTGGCTCAGTATGTGTGTCTCAGTCAGAGAGTGTGTACCTCTCACTGTATGTCTGTCAGAATGTGTGTATGTCTGTCAGTGTGTGTCTCAGTCTGATATTGGTGGGCTGAGCTTGGATACGGGGAGGCGATCTTCCATGAATGGGAAGAGCTTGTGTGCTGGGGAAGCTGCTGCACAGTGGCGGAACTAACGTAGAGTGAAAACACATGCCCATCAGGTGGCCCTAATTGCATGGGCCACTCAATGGGCCCCAGTGTAACCGCAACACCATTACTTCTTGTAGTTCCACCACTGCGCCTTCCTTATTACAGGCAAGACACCTTTTCATAGAGACTGTAAAACCTTTTCAGGAGATGCAAGATAATTTTCCATGGAGTTTAGAAGGGGCTGTGGTGAAGTGTGTGTATAGAGGAGTCTGTTTATGGTGGACTATGTGTAACTAGCGGCTGTACTGTGAGCACGTGATTGTGTGTGCTGAAGGGGCCTGTAAAGTGTGTGTGTGCATCTAGGGACTGTAGTGTGAGCGTGTGTATTGGGGTTGCATTGTGTGCTTATCAAGAAGCTGTAGTTATTATATATATATATATATATATATATATATATATATGAGATTCAGAGTGCAATGGGGTGATGCATGTATGTGTGCGTGTGGGGGTGAAGGTATGTTGGGAAGAAGTGTGCATGTGGGTGAAGGGATGATGTGTGTGAGGGGTGCACTGTGTGTGTATGCAAAGGTGTACTCTGTGTTGGTGGGAGTGTACTGTATGTGAGGGGTTCAATGTCTGTGAGGTTGTACTGTGTTCATGGGGGTGTAGAGAGTGGGATAGGGAAGGGCTTTACAATTTTTTACTTCAATAATTGTTAAAAAAACAAACAAACAGAATATTCCCCTTTCCCTTATCTTACCTTGCAGGGAGGGGGTGGCACAATCAGATCCATGGTGGTTGAGAAAGCTGCCTATCCATCGGGTACAGGGAAGGTCACGAGATGAGAGGTATCTCTCTTGGAGCTAAAGCACTTACACAGACTGACCCATACAAACCCACAGACCGATCCATAAACATACTGACCCACACACACAGACTGCTCCCCCCATACACACACACACACACACACACAGACTGACCCACACCATACAGACTGACTCATACACACACACACACACACACTCTTACCCACACAAACACACAGATTGACCCATACACACACAGACTGAGCCCTCACCACACACACCCAGACTGACACACACACAAACTGACCCCCCCCACACACACAGACTGAGCCACACACACATAGACTGACCCACCCCACACACACAGACTGACCCCCACACACAGACTAACCCACCCCACACACAGACTGACCCCACACACACAGCCATACCCATACATATACACAGTCCCCCCACATACAGACTGAGCCCCCAACCCACACACAGACTGAGCCCCCACCCCACACACGGACTAACCCATACACACACCCCACACACACAGACTGACCCCAGAAACACAGACTGACCCATACATATACACAGCCCCCCACACACACAGACTGAGCCCCTAACCCCACACACAGACACCCCACAGGCTGACCCCAGAAACACAGACTGACCCATACATATACACAGCCCCCCACACACACAGACTGAGCCCCCCACCCCACACACAGACTAACCCATACACACCACACACACAGACTGACCCCCCACACAAAGAGACTGACCCATACACACTGATACACATATCTGACTAAATCACATAAACTGCCTCACACGTACCACCTGAGCTTCCTCTCCCTGTCTTTCCCCTGCGCTGCTCTCTATGACCCAGGAGGAAGTCCTGTGCCCCCTCTGGCTGCATGTGGGAAAAGGTTGGCTGCTGCAGCTTGTGAAGGGAAATGCAGTGCTCCCGATAGAATGGTCTGTATATCCCTTGTCCTGCAATAACTAAACAGGGTAAGAAAATTGGAAACTGCTCAGAGGCAAGATTGTCTTCCATTTGGTCACAAACAGAATGCTATTTTACCCTCTATCTGTACCCAGTATGAGGGCTCCTCTATGGATAGCTGATGCAGCATTTGGTATGAATGGCCTCTTACTGAAAGTTGCATTATACTGTGTGTCATGCCTAGTTAAACAGTAGTTTTGTTGTGTTACTGAGGGAGCTCTTAAAGCGGTGTTCATAGCGGTGTTCATAAATCTACTAGCAGTGACAGAGATTGGGATAAACGAGTGCCTTATGAGGGAAGGAAGGGAGAACTAGAATGTTTATATAGAAACATAGAATGTGACGGCAGATAAGAACCATTCGGCCCATCTAGTCTGCCCAATGACTTGATCTACCAGCCTTCTGGTACTGTCAGATGCCTCTCTAAGTAGTGACATACAGCTTTGGCCAAGCTAGAGTATTCCATAACGATCAAGGCACACTTAGGATTAAGTCAATTAATCAAGATTGGAAGATAGAAATGCAAACTGAGGCTCCTCGAAGCTGACTGGTGGGGTGGATTGACTATGATCAATTGTACTTGCCTATCAGAGATCACCATCGATGGTCATTTGGGTCATCTTTGTGGAGAACCTTAAACATGACAAGCGGAATTGTATTCTAAATATTAAATAATATAGGATTTCCTCAATCCAGTGAATATTTATTTACAAGAGAGCAATCAATCTCCCTATGGTCAATACCACATCATTACCTATTCAGTCTTTTGCGCTTGAGGCTCTATCTATTTGGACTGAAAATCGTTTGTAACTGCTGGGCTTCTTCCATAAACTATGTTTTCTCCTCTATCTTTAGTCGGACGACCAATGTCATCAAACCCCTCAGTCTAAGACTTGTACTGTCTGCACATACAAAGGGAGATCTAGAGACCACTTAGTATTATCTGTGTGTACCATCAACCTTTTTGTCACGGCAGCATTGCAATCACTCACGGTCGGCCACTTGACCGTGGTATGGTCATCTTGTGGGCTGGAAACTCAACGTGCTTCCATCACTCTGAAAAGCTTTGCAAGGCCTACCGTAGTGCTAGCGTGCTTATAGGGACAGCATTGTTACAGTCTGCAATCTTTCCTACCTTAAAGTCTTTTTCCCTAAAGTGAGTCAACATTGCAAAGGCAATTAAAAGGCGCAATGTCTGGTCTTCACTCACACCTGTATTGGATGTGCTTAGCACAGTGAAGACATTGGCTTCTTCTGCAGAAGAATACCTGATAAGGTGTGTGCCAATGTAAGGTATTTTATTACCTTGTATTACACAATCTTGGCTAGAATGCAAGTGCTAAATACACGCGGATGTATCTAACCACCAGTATCTGTTGTCCATTTCCTAGGTAACCGGCATGTCACTATGCAGACACATCAACAGCCTTGTGTAAACACTGGTAATGACAGCCGCAGATGGCAGACATATCACATAGACATCGGTTTCAGGGCAAATGTAAAAAGCAGAGCCTTCTGATATGGGAGACTAGCATTGATAACAGAGAGGGAGGGGTGTGCATTCCAAACGTTATAAACATTCTATGGAATGCCCTTTAAGAATTCTCCACATTCTATGTATTATATCCAATACATTTAAACATCCAGAACATGCATCGCAAACATGGCAAAACATGCACTCAAACCAATAAACACAATGCATGCAATGTGCTATGTAACTCTCCCGTAAAACATTTTCGATCTTTGCTGAAAGTGGATTTTATTAGTTAAAGTATAATAATTCATTTGTATCTGGGGCTTTTGGTGTACAAGTAGGATTTACCTCCGAGATCTGTCTCAGTTTAACCCCAGCAGTTATTACACCCTCTCAGTTGGTGCCTGCCAGCTGTAACAGGTGTTCCTTGCTCTTGTTTTCCTGTCTCAACTTCCCCACTTGCTTTATACTGGGATTTTAACCCCTTATTACCCAGGCATGGTTTAGGGTATATTTGCTCATATTGTAAAATTTAGGAAGAATAACTGAACTGGATAAATATCTTAAAGGGGCACTATAGTCACCAAAACAACTTTAGCTTAATGAAGCAGTTTTGGTGTATAGATCATGTCCCTGCAGTCTCACTTCTCAATTGATCAGTTCTCTGCCATGTGACTTGCACAGCCTTCCTAAATACTTCCTGTAAAGAGTCATCTAAGGTTTATCCTTCCTTTATTGCAAGTTCTGTTTAATTTAGATTTTCTTATCCCCTACTATGTTAATAGCTTTCTAGACCCCGTAAGAGTCTCCTGTATGTGATTAAAGTTAAATTTACTGAGAAAGAGATACAATTGTTTAAGGTAAATTACATCTAATTGAAAGTGAAACCAGTTTTTTTTTCATGCAGGCTCTGTCAATCAGAGTCAGGGGAGGTGTGACAAGGGCTGCATAAACAGAAAAAAAGTGATTTAAATCCTAAATGACAGTGAATTGAGCAGTGAAACCTGAGAAGTATGATCTATACACTAAAACTGCTTCATTAAGCTAAGGTTGTTCAGCTGACTATAGGGTCCTTTTAATTGTTTTGGATATTTTCGCCTCAAATACTCAATTCCCATGTCAATGCTCCACAATTACTAGTTTCTGTCCATCTGTCAGCCCTAGTCAAGCTCTTTTTGTCAAATCTGGACTATAAGGATTGCAAATCTTGGTTTAAAGTAAATTATTATAACCGAAAGAGCACATCTTATTTGGTGCAATCGAGCAGTGGAGTGACTACCGGGTTGCAGCGGTTGTTATGGCGACTTTTCCTGGAGTTCCGTCTGTCAAGGGTGGGATTAGGCTGATCAGGCTCTCTCTTGCAAAACTGTTATTTAACATGTTCCTGTTTTGGCAATATATTTTAAATAATTTTTAAAGATTGCAGTGGAGCACTCAAGCACCCCCTCGTGGTCCTGGCCATGGCAACACTCTGACTCACTGACTGAGCGCCAAATGGTAAGAATGTGTACCGTGGTCTGCATTCACCGAAGTGCAGACCACATGCTCCTCCACTGTACAACCAGGGATTCTGCCAGTGCCCACTTGACTACCAAGAATCGTGACAGCAGCCATTGGATCACCAAGGATTAGACTTCTCTACCTGCATAAAGGTAAGCAGGAGGGGGATTTAACTGACAGACGTACAATACACACACTGACAGACATACAGGTACACACAGTGACAGACATACAAATACACACACTGACAGACATACAGATGCACAGACAGAAATACATAAAGACAGACATGCAGACACATACACTGACAGGACAACAGATACACACAGATAGACACACACTGAGAAACATACAGACACGCATGCAGGTCACAATATACACTGTTCTAGCCACCCTCTAGTTTCCGATATTTTGGGAGCAGGCGTGTGGCTTTCTTGGTGCCCAGTGTGCTGACTGAGGCTGTTGGGAGTTAGGGGCTGGCTCTTGCAGCCTTTGCCTTCTCCTCTCCAAACTTGTCCTCTGTCCTAATGTCACTGCTGGCCTGGACCCCCTCCACACTATCTCCCTCCTACTGAGAGGTTCCACATCTCTCTGTGAGGAAGTAAAAGCCTGTCACTTCCTCCCAGGCTGCCAATAAGGGCCTGGACTTGCTGTTAAAGGGCCTCAGAACTGGGACCTCAGAACTGGGACCATGCTGACAAAGGCCCACCATATGGCCCTCTTATTGTGCGGGCCACGCAAAATCCTTTTCACTTGCGGCCGTGGGCCGTATCTTTTGCAGGTCTGTTCTACACACATAACACACTTCAGATTGCAGTCAAAAAGCAAATAGTTTAAAAATGATCTGTATCAGCCTGAATATTTACTGGGTGGCTTTGTTTTTGGGGTATCCTGATTTACCTAGCACATTCGAAATTTGCACAAAAGCCTGGGAAAGCATGATACCGTGGAACATCATGACTGTACTCCATACTCTGTTGCCCAATAAACACACAAGAACAATATTATTTTGGGTAAGGGCAACGGCCACAGCTTTATTGATTACTTTAATTGCCAGCATCTTAATTCTGTCAGCTGTTGAGATGTTTCACCAATAGACCGCTCTATCCAGCATAAAGCAAAAGTCCAGAGCAGCCTGCCCCCTCCATCAGCTCTCAGCAGGCTGCGACTCCCCGAGATGACTCTGCACCTTCTTCCACTTCTAAATGCGCTGGCCATAAATACGTATTTTTCGCTCCATAAGACGCACCTCACCATAAGACGCACCTAGTTTTTAGAGGAGGAAACCCAGAAAAAAAAATATTCTGAACAAACTGTTCCATAGTGTTTACTATGGGACAGTTTGTTCAGAATATTTTTTTTTCTCCCCTGTCCCATAATGATCTTTAACCCCTCTCCTCCCCTGTCCCATAGTGACTGTTAACCCCTCCTCCCCTGTCCCATAGTGATTGTTAACCCCTACTCCCCTGTCCCATAGTGATTGTTAACCCCTCCTACCCTGTCCCATAGTGTTCTTTAACCCCTCCTCCCCTTGTCCATTAGTGTTCTGATCCCATAGTGTCCCCCCCTCCCATTGTCCCATAGTGCACTTTCCCTCCCATAGTGTCCCCCCTCCCCTTGTCCCATAGTGTCCCCCCCTCCCCTTGTCCCATAGTGTCTCCTCCCCTCCCCTTGTCCCATAGTGTCTCTTCCCCTCCCCTTGTCCCATAGTGTCTCCCCTCCCTTTCTCCCATAGTGTCCCCCTCCCCTTGTCCCATAGTGTCTCCCTCCCCTTGTCCCATAGTGTCTCCTCCCCTCCCTTTCTCCCATAGTGTCCCCCTCTCCTTGTCCCATAGTGTCTCCTCCCCTCCCCTTGTCCCATAGTGTCTCCCCCTCCCCTTGTCCCATAATTACTTACCTGTCTTGGAGCGTGGGCCGGCTTCACAGCGCACACTCAGTGTGCACACTTCCTTTCAGTCCCGCCGGAAACCGGAACCTGAAATAGAAGTTCCTGGACCGCGGAGCGCGCTGTGAAGCCGGCCCACGCTCCAAGACAGGTAAGTAAATCTTCACATTCGCTCCATAAGACGCACAGACATTTCCCCTCACTTTTGAGGGGAAAAAAAGTGCGTCTTATGGAGCGAAAAATACGGTACCTTTGATAAAACCAAAGAACCAACAACACCACCCACAACCTCCAAAACATACAGATACACTTGCAGCTCTTGGGTGGGCGGGAAAAGTTAGGCTCACTACTCTTCAGCCAGGAGACTGGTGAGTTCCCTCCCTCCCTCTTCACCCCTTTTTATCATGTCCCTTGGTTGCAACAATGTATACCCTCAAATCCATCCACTTGTCCCTGTCAGCAGTCATGTCCTCTCTTCCTTATCATTCCAGGGAGGTTTTTGAGGAGTTAAAACACTAAACTATTGAGCTTCGTTTGTTCTTGCACAATATAACTGATACTATTGGCACCAAAACAACTTTAGTTTAATGAAGCTATTTTAGTGTGTGAATCATGCCCCTGCAGTCTCATTGCTCAATTCTCTAACAATTACAAGCATCTCCAGAAAGGGCCCAACTGTGGGATGCCAGGGACAGTTATTTAGTGTTTAACTGCTCTTAAATGGTTTATCACTGAATAAAGGGACAGTGCCAGTGAACTCCAAGCACTATAATCAATTCAAAGAGATGAAATTGTTATAGTGACTACAGTGTCCCTTTGATGAATAGGTGGCCTGTGGGTTCCTTATTCTAAAATGCATAACTTTGCATTTATCCATACTGAATCTCATGTGACATGTGACACTTGCCTGCCCAGGCCCCAAATTCATCCAAACTCTGTTCAGACTATATTATGTTACCTAGTTTTATGTAATCAGCAAACACGAACACACAACTTTCAATGCCCACTTCAAGATAATTTATAAACAGATTAAAGATAAGTGGACCCAGGACAGGACCCAGAGGCACTGCACTTACCACTTTTGTCCTATTTGAATATTTTCCAATTACAACTACTCTCTGCATTCTATTTTTAGGCCAGGGTTCTATCCGTAAACAAGATTTGTCATCTAAACCAAGTGCCTTCTGGCCTCTTTAATAGTTAACATTTTATGTGGTACTGCAACAAATGGATCTCAGATCATCAACACATTTATTTTTTTTAAGACAAATGGGATAAGAAACACTTGATAATGCCTTCATTTAAATACTGTCAACTATTGAACACCTTCCCTAACATGGAGGCAAGATGTGTTATACGATATTGTTTAATGCTAATGCATAGAACCTCTGAACTAGTATAAAAAAGGATTTATGTGCGTATAGTTAACTCAAGTAGCGTGCAGCAGAGTTCAAGGTGTGAGCGAGATGAGGGAAGTGTGCCAGAGGGTATTGGCATACTCTGCAACATGGAATCAGCTGGCATGGAATCAGTCAAGGAGATTAATGGCTCGTTGTTTATTTAACTTGTGGTGGGTTGGGTGGGGGGTGTCAAGGTCATAACAACCTCTCTGCTGATCAGTGACAGTTTGCAAACAGGTTGAAAGAATCAGACTGTTTGAAAAAGCGACAAGGTTAATAAAAAAAGTTACTTTAATCTTCATTACATAAAACTTAGAGACAGATTATGAAGAGTTGTCCTGTCAATTGCCAGTTCATCCCATGTTACAGTGTAGTACGTTGTATATTTCATAAAAATCTAGTACTCTAACCAATGAATACATCCAACGTTCAGCCACAGCATTAAAACCACCTGCGTAATATCATGTAGATCCTCCCCGTGCTGCTAAAACAGCTCTTATGTGTCGAGGCATGGACTCCACAAAACATTGTGTTCTGTGGTATCTGCTACCAAGATATTAGCAGCAGATCCTTTAAGTCCTGCAAGTTGCGCGGTGGGGCCTCCATGGATTAGATTTGTTGTTCCAGAACATCCCACAGATGCTTAAGATTGAGATCTGGGTGATTTGGAGGCAAAGGCAACATCTTAATATCAATGTCATGTTCCCGAGACTATTCCTGAACATTTTTTGCAGTGTGGCAGGGGTCATTATCCTGCTGAAAGAGACTATTGCCGTGTACATGGTCTGCAACAATCTAGGTAAATTAAACGTGTCAAAGTAACATCCACATGAAGGTTTTCCAGCAGAACTTTACCCAGAGCATAATACTGCCTCTGCTATCCTGCCTTATTCCCATAGTGCATCCCTAGGTAAACAACGCACACGCACCAGGCCATACACCTGATCTAAAAGAAAATGTGATTTAACAGACCAGGCAACCTTCTTTCATTACTGCATGGTCCAGTTAAAATGCTCATGTCCCCATTGAAGGCACTTTCGGTGGTGGAAAGGGATCATCATGGGCACTGTGACCAGTCTGTGGCTACACAGTCCCATATGCTGCAAACCGCAATTCATGTTTTTGTCACACTTTTATCATGCCCAGCATTGCATTTGAGCTACAGTTACTCTTCTGTGTGATTGGACTAGACGTGCTAGCCTTCGCTCCCCACAGAGCCTTTGGTGCCAATGACAAACAAACAAACACCATAAACACAGTGCTCTGATCGTGTAAATTACTTAACTTCAATCAATCTGCAGCCTCCCAGGATCGTTATCCACAACAAACGATCTTTACATATGCATAAAACCACAGACAGAAATGGGATATGGCTGTACAGTCTATAGAGAGAACATATAAAGAAAAAACACAATAGTGTAATACAGTAAATACAGTAAATTGTGCGCTTTAAATGGATGCACTCACAAGATGATGGAAATAGAAGAGCATTCACAAGGTGCCTCCCCAGATAGTATAGGGGGCTGGTGGTTCCCCTTATCGATGTAGAACAACCAATGGAACACGGGGCTCCAGGTGAATAGTAGTAGAAAAAACAATTATTTTATTTTCTTAAAAGGTGAAAGAACACCATAAGAATAAAGATTAAAAGTGCAGGAATAGGTCCAACGCGTTTCGTTCAAACAAGAACTTCATCAGGGAAGCACAATAAAAAAATCATAAGCAATATCACAGATTGTAAAATAACATATCCAATGACCCTGACACCAGTTTACTAATTGTCCATCCTTGCACCACTTTTCCTAAGTACTAACCACTGCATACCAGGAAAAAGAGACAAACCAAGTGGTTGGGGGAGAAACAGCCTGCCGGGGGAAGGATGCTTGCCAGCTAGCCAACCAGCCACAGCAGTCTGCCAGCATAATTAATTGAGGTGACAAGAGCCAACGTGGGCTGGTTATCAGAGAGCTGTTATATTACTATATTGTGAACGGGGGCCAGATAGTTAGAGAGACCCCTCTTCATGGCCCATTAGACTCCATCGTAGTCTCTAATTGAGTCTTGAGGGGACTTTTTCTAACATACAGTTTTCTAATTTGTGCAAGGAATATTCATAAAATCAGTAAATAGGGGGGCGGGGCTTGGCAGCCGACTGATGCAGATGTGTGTCATAGGGGCTCCTCGACAAAACCTGAAATTATACGGATTGCAGAGGTATTTCACCCGATTTTGAACAACAAACTCGCCTAATTTACCTACCTTTACCGTGCCAGCAGTCCGACCGAGTCTTGGAGAAAAATGCCAAGCACACAATGCAAGCTGCCTCAGAGGCCTACAGTGTCAAGCGGAGTGGAGGGGATGGCCACTCCTCCACCTCACTAACCTAGTGTTTTGGAAGACAGCGGGGTAAGAGGGCCCCCTCCAGACAGAACCTCTACTCACGCACTAATATTGCCTACTGCAAACCCGCCCAAGCAGAAGGCCGCCAGGGGCATAACCCCGAAGCATCACCCACGCAGATGGCAACCCGTCGCCGACAGCGACAGTCTAACAAGACCCCCCACTACTCCTAAAAGGGGAAAGAACGGGAATCTCAGAGTTTCAGAGCTCATGGCTTGCTGAAGCTATCAGTCGCACAAACCTGGGGACTGAGGATTATCTTGTCCCGCTCACACTGTGCCACTATGTGCAGCGCCTACCTTGTTCCAATAGAATGCCTCCCAAGTCTGGGCATAGGCTGACTCCAGACTTGTCCAACTGTGCAGCCCTACTACCGCTGGTGCTGCCTAGCCATTTCTGGGTGCCTTTCTCCCCTCCACAGGCAATTGCAGACCAAGTTTCGTATTAGCTAATGTTATCAGTATGTGCACTCTCTTGCTTTGTTTTTTTCGTTTGTTCCTTTTTGTGCTAGCGTGACATATACTCTTTTACATACAGTTGGCACCAGTGGCATACTCAGCCTGATTTAACTATAATTGTCAGCATGTAATAACCCACTCGCAAAGCCTCATAAGCTTTTAGTTGGTAGCTCCGGCTTCTCTTACACCTAGCCCTGCTTCTCCAACTTGTGCCACTAAGGTAAATGTGCCATTACATAATATAAAAATTTAGAAATGATCCCAAGGCACACCACAGTTTTGCAAATAAAAAGAGTATTTATTAATTCATTGAAAATACAACAAGATATCATTATAGCAGAGAGAAAGTGCAATGAATGCAGTGTGTGTCAATGTAATGAATGCAGTGTGTGTGTCAGTGTAATTAATGCAGTGTGTGTCAATGCAATGAATGCAGACTGTGTGTCAGTGCAATGAATGCAGACTGTGTCAGTGCAATGAATGCAGTGTGTGTGTCAGTGTAATGAATGCAGTGTGTGTTAGTATAATGAATGCAGTGTGTGTGTTAGTATAATGAATGCAGAGTGTGTTAGTGCAGTGAATGCGGTGTGTGTGTTAGTGCAGTGAATGCTGTGTTTGTCAGTTTTGTGGATGCAGTGTGTGTGTCAGTGTAGTGAATGCAGAGTGTGTGTCAGTGTAATGAATGCAGAGTGTGTGTTAGTGTAATGAATGCAGTGTGTGTTAGTGTAATGAATGCAGTGTGTGTCAGTGTAGTGGATGCAGTGTGTGTGTCAGTGTAGTGAATGCAGAGTGTGTTAGTGCAGTGGATGTGGTGTGTGTGTTAGTGTTGTGGATGTGGTGTGTGTGTTAGTGCAATGAATGCAGTGTGTGTTAGTGTAATGAATGCAGTGTGTGTGTTAGTGTTGTGGATGCAGTGTGTGTGTCAGTGTAGTGAATGCAGAGTGTGTGTCAGTGCAATGAATGCAGCGTGTGTGTTAGTGTCGTAAATGCAGTGTGTGTGTTAGTGTAGTGGATACAGAGTGTGTGTCAGTGCTGTGGATGCAGTGTGTGTGTTAGTGCAGTGAATGCAGAGTGTGTGTCAGTGTATTGTGGATGCAGTGTGTGTGTTAGTGCAGTGAATGCAGTGTGTGTGTGTTAGTGTAATGAATGCAGTGTGTGTTAGTGTTGTGGATGCAGTGTGTGTGTTAGTGTAGTGGATGCAGTGTGTGTTAGTGTAGTGAATGCAGTGTGTGTTAGTGTAGTGGATGCAGTGTGTGTGTTAGTGTAATGAATGCAGTGTGTGTTAGTGTAGTGGATGCAGTGTGTGTTAGTGTAGTGGATGCTGTGTGTGTTAGTGTAGTGAATGCAGTGGGTGTGTTAATGTAGTGGATGCAGTATGTGTGTTAGTGTTGTGGATGCAGTGTGTGTGTTAGTGCAGTGAGTGCAGTGTGTGTGTTAGTGCAGTGAATGCAGTGTGTATGTTAGTGTAATGAATGCAGTGTGTGTGTTAGTGTTGTGGATGCAGTGTGTGTGTTAGTGTAGTGGATGCAGTGTGTATTAGTGTAGTGGATGAAGTGTGTGTGTTAATGTAGTGGATGCAGTGTGTGTGTTAGTGTTGTGGATGCAGTGTGTGTGTCAGTGTAGTGAATGCAGAGTGTGTGTTAGTGTAGCGAATGCAGAGTGTGTTAGTGCAGTGAATGCAGTGTGTGTTAGTGCAGTGGATGCAGTGTGTGTTAGTGTAATGAATGCAGTGTGTGTGTCAGTGTAGTGAATGCAGAGTGTGTGTTAGTGTAATGAATGCAGAGTGTGTGTCAGTGTAATGAATGCAGAGTGTGTGTCAGTGTAATGAATGCAGAGTGTGTGTCAGTGTAGTGGATGCAGTGTTTGTGTTAGTGTAGTGGATGCAGTGTGTGTGTCAGTGTAGTGAATGCAGAGTGTGTTAGTGTGATCAATGCAGAGTGTGTGTCGGTGTAATCAATGCAGAGTGTGTGTCAGTGTAGTGGAAGCAGTGTGTGTGTTAGTGTAGTGGATGCAGTGTGTGTGTCAGTGTAGTGAATGCAGAGTGTGTGTTAGTGTAATGGATGCAGAGTGTGTGTTAGTGTTGTGGATGCAGTGTGTGTGTTAGTGTAGTGGATGCAGTGTGTGTTAGTGTTGTGGATGCAGTGTGTGTGTCAGTGTAGTGAATGCAGAGTGTGTCAGTGCAATGAATGCAGTATGTGTGTTAGTGCAGTGGATGCAGTGTGTGTGTTAGTGTAGTAGATGCAGAGTGTGTGTCAGTGTTGTGGATGCAGTGTGTGTGTTAGTGCAGTGAATGCAGAGTGTGTGTCAGTGTGTTGTGGATGCAGTGTGTGTGTTAGTGCAGTGAATGCAGTGTGTGTGTTAGTGTAATGAATGTAGTGTGTGTTAGTGTTGTGGATGCAGTGTGTGTTAGTGTAGTGGATGCAGTGTGTGTGTTAATGTAGTGGATGCAGTGTGTGTGTTAGTGTAGTGAATGCAGCGCGTGTGTTAGTGTAGTGAATGCAGCGCAGTGGGTGTGTTAATGTAGTGGATGCAGTATGTGTGTTAGTGTTGTGGATGCAGTGTGTGTGTTAGTGTAGTGGATGCAGTGTGTGTGTTAGTGCAGTGAATGCAGTGTGTGTTAGTGTAATGAATGCAGTGTGTGTGTTAGTGTTGTGGATGCAGTGTGTGTGTTAGTGTAGTGAATGCAGTGTGTGTGTTAGTGTTGTGGATGCAGTGTGTGTGTTAGTGTAATGAATGCAGTGTGTGTGTTAGTGTAGTGAATGTAGAGTGTGTTAGTGCAGTGAATGCAGTGTGTGTGTTAGTGCAGTGGATGCAGTGTGTGTGTGTTTAGTATTGTATGCATGTAAATGTAATAACTGTTATTCCCCCCTCCCTGTTTCTTACCTGGTTCAGGGAGGGGGGAGATTCCATGATCCCTGGTGGTCGAGTGGCATTGTGGGGCCCCCGGCTCCCTATACTTGCAGAGGGGGCCCAGCGGACTGCAGCTGTACTTTACAGCATTTCCCTCGCTCTCACTCCCGCGAGATGTGGTGTGCGCGCCGCGCGGAGCGATGCCATGGTAAACCGTGGCAGCGCTCTAACGGCCGCATGTCTCGCGGGAGTTAGAGCGAGGGAAATGCTGTAAAGTACAGCTGCAGTACGCTAGGCCCCCTCTGCAAGTATAGGGAGCGGGGGAGGGGGGGAGGGGGCTGCTGCTGCACCTATATATAGCGATCATCACTATATATAGGTGCAGAGAGTAATTGTGGGGCCCTGGACTGCCAAAGCAGTCCAGGCCCCCCAGGACCGCCGGCCCCGTGACAACTATTATGGTTGTCACCCCCTGATGGTGGCCCTGCCAAAACCACAATGTAAGTAAAGTGCTAAATGCAAAAACCCATTAAAAAAGGTATACTGACCATGAGCAGGAGAAATAAAACCCCAACGTTTTGGCTGTGAAGCCTTCCTCTGACCTGTTACTGTTTACTTTAGATAACTTACATTAGCTGTCGTGGCATACATGCTGAACTTTAGTTCATTTTATTTATTTTTTTTAACCATGTAATTGCATCTAAGCATAATGTCAGCAAGAGCCTGGTAATTTTCATGTATTAATGTTGACAATCCACTGACATAGCTAAATACGCCTGCTTATAATACCTACACCTTAAAAATGTGCCACTACTTCAATGCCATATATGTGACTTACTGTGATATAACTGTGCTTACATATGCTGTTGTGGCATCGTTTTGTTACCCATGCACAACCAAAAATAAAGAATTTAAAAATAAATAAATAATAAAATCAGTTAAAAAAATTGTGGGTGTTTTTTTACATGTTAAAGTTGGGGGCGGGGGAGTGTGCCATATACAGGATTCGCACCGGGTGCCAAATACTCTAGGCACGCCCCTGACTGTCAGTCGTTTTATAGCAGTACTGCCATGATTGTCTGTCACTGAGAGTGTTTGTCTGTTAGTGAATGTGTATGTCTATCAGTGTGTGTCTGTCAGCTAGTGTATAGGTATCTTTCAGGGAATGTGTGTTTCTGACACTGAGTGGCTGTGTGTCTGACACTAAGTGTATATATATCTTTCAGTGAGTGTGTATGTGTGTTTGTCAGTGTGTATCTGTCAGTGTGTGTGGGTCTGTCAGTGAGTGTGTATGAATTCTGTCAATGTGTGTTCATGTGTGTCTTGACAGTGAGTGTGTTTGCATGTCTGTCGTTGTGTATGTGTGTCTGTCGGTGATTGTGTGTCTGTTAGTGAGTCTGTGTGTAACTGTGAGTGAGTGTAACTGAATGTGTCAGTGTGTATGTCTGTGAATGTGTATGTTTCAGTGAAAATGTGTGTTGATTAAACAGTGTGTTTGACAATGAATGTGTATCTGTCAGTGAGTGTATGTCAGTGCATGCATCAGTGAGATCGTGTGTATGTTAGGAATAGAAATATGGAGGTTGGTGGGGGGTGCCCGAGGTTTGTCATGCCTAGGGCAGCACAAAACCAGAATACACGACTGCATACAGTCCCACGTTTTGTACTCCAATAAATAGTGTTGATAGCACTGTCTGAGCCTGTCCTGTTAATCTGCAGTCAGTAGGATACACTATATTAGATATAAACCCAGCACTGTCTGAGCCTGTCCTGATAATCAGCAGTCAGTAGGATACACTATATTTAATATAAACCCAGCACTGTCTGAGCCTGACCTAATAATCTGCAGTCAGTAGGATACTCTACATTATATATAAACTCAGCACTGTCTGAGCCTGTCCTGATAATCAGCAGTCAGTAGGATACACTACATTTAATATAAACCCAGCACTGTCTGAGCCTGACCTAATAATCTGCAGTCAGTAGGATACTCTACATTATATATAAACTCAGCACTGTCTGAGCCTGTCCTGATAATCAGCAGTCAGTAGGATACACTACATTTAATATAAACCCAGCACTGTCTGAGCCTGACCTAATAATCTGCAGTCAGTAGGATACTCTACATTATATATAAACTCAGCACTGTCTGAGCCTGTCCTGATAATCAGCAGTCAGTAGGATACACTACATTTAATATAAACCCAGCACTGTCTGAGCCTGACCTAATAATCTGCAGTCAGTAGGATACACTGCATTATATATAAACCCAGCACTGTCTGAGCCTGTCCTGATAATCTGCAGTCAGTAGGATGCACTGCATTAAAGGGGACACCTTCCCTTCTTGGAGCAGGTTGATGAGGACCAAAAGTGGACTTAGATAAAAATAGAATGTATTCTACCAATATAAAAGTTAAAATACAAAATAAATCTATATAAATAACAAATAAAATCAAGTAAAAATTGTCAGCAGGCTTCCTCCTATTCCGAGACGCGTTTCACCTTACTTGAGGGCTTTTTCAATCGGTTGAAATAAATAAAATTTTTACTTAAGTCCACTTTTGGTCCTCATCAACCTGCTCAAAGAAGGGAAAGTGTCCCCTTTATTGACACCCAAGCTGACAAACCTAGAGCCAGGTACCTGGGCTCTGAATAAGGTGAGCACTCATTTAAAGTCACAGTATACTCACCTTTAACTCAGAAGTACTACACTATATCACTCTCTATTGTACCACTCTTATATCTCCCTTTTGTGAGGAAAACTACCAACATTCCTAAAGGGGACAGTACCACCAGATGGTACTAAAGTGAAAGTGATCTGAGTCTATCCTATCCCAGGCTCTGTACTATGTGAGTTGGCATTTTGCTTGATTACTTCACAGCAATAAATAATTATACAGATTTACACTATCACCCCCTTTTATGTGTCCCCCCCCCTTTCTAAAGTGATATCATCATAAAGTCAGGATCAGACGACCCTTATACAGGGCAGGTGTCCAAAATATCACTATAAGCTCCACTCATACAGGTGAATTGCCTCTGGCTCTTCTTCCTTTTCTTTGGTTTCTATATTTTGATGTGGGTGTGATGGATCCCCACAAGAGTGTTGAAGCAGGCTTTCTATTCTTTATTGGATATACTCTAAACACTAAAGTGCCTTTAACACACAGTTCTCTCTGTACTTTAAATATAAGCTGACTTAGTCTGTCCTCCTAATACACAGTCAGGGGAAGGGCCAGATTTGCCACAAGGTCACCAAAGCCACAGCCTTGGGGTGTGGGGCAGAGAGGGGCAGCATTGCCAGTGGGGAGATCAAAGATCTCCCTCACCAGCCATCCCATTCCCCTGCTATGTGGCTGAGGCCGACAAGGGAATTTCCCCGGCTGGCACCTGCAGGACCCACACTTGAAAAGAGGGAGGGAGGCTCTCTCTCACCTCTACTATATCAGAGCATTGCCATGGCTTACAGTATAGCTCCAGTCACCCCACTATACCTACAATCCACCCCGCAATTTTCCCTATTCTCCCACTATAGTCTGTCTTCCCCTACTATAGCCCTGTCAGCCCACAGTCACAGCACTATACCCACTAACAACTCCACAATAGTCTCTATCCTCCCACGATAGCGTTTTTTCCCGCCACTATAGCCCCTATACACCCCTACTACAGCACCTGTCTCTTCACTATCCAGCGCACAATAGTCCCACTCTAGGCCCTGTCCCTCCACTACAGTCCCTACCCCCCTTACTATAGCCACTATGGCCCAGATCCCCCCACCACAGACACTATACTCGCACCAAAGCCGTTACACATCCCCCCCACCCCCTTGTACAGCCACTATCCCCTTAGTTGTACAAATGCATCCAAATGAATGTTCCAAACTCTGCATATTTTATATATATCTATATTTGGGGATGTACGGTGGATACAAGCCTTGAGGCAGACATTAGGGTATATCTGACCCTGGTCAGGAGAGAAACTTGTATGAATGTATTACCATAACACATGGGGAAATGCTGTATATACAGCATGCTGGTAAATGTGTAACTCTAGTCTATGAGACAAACCAAAGGCATCCCCTGATTTTGCTGCAGTGAGCATGTTCCTGTGAGAGAAAGGACATAGCTCCATTTGTGTCCACTGCGTCAGACAGTTGTCACTGAGGGGGTGTCAGGGGAGGGGAGTGAATCAGGATGACACTGTGTTCAGATATAGATTATTACTAAGCAGAATGAAAATAGATACATACCGAGAGTATATAAACATTCTGACTAGCCCCGCATGGTAGAACACGACACAGGAATAGAACCTTTGAACGAGAGGCAAGACACTCACACAGCAAGATGAAGGTACTGAGGAAGCCAGAGAAACTTTGTGAGGGAGTCGACCCTGTGGCTGAGCTGAACTGTTTTGTGAAGGAGGACAACACAGCTTGCAGAGAACACTTCTCCGCAGAATGGGTGGACACATCCTTGTTTAGCAGACCTGAAGAAAGGTGAGGACATGGGCAATATGTGATGGAATTACTGGAGAAAAGTTAGTGCCTATGGAAATAGGCTGCTTGTGGTGTAAGGGTGGATAAGGTTGATGGAACGGTTTGTGAGAAGATGTATGTGTAGAGAATTTTTAGGGAAAGGGGTAGAGTCATGTGGGTAGACAAGGGTAGTAGGAAAAAAGTCTGAGACTGGTGGCATAGAGCCAGGACCAGTGAAAGAGCTGGAGACTATTAGAACTAGCATATAGTGTTGTATAATGTTGTGAGATTATTATTTGGTTCCAGACTGGTCTCTAAGAATATTTAATAGTCCAGGTATTTGCGGAAAAAAACCTAGGTGTTTGCGAATTAGATTTCCCATGTTGCTTAGCCATCACTGATCTAGGAATTACCCAGTATTCATCTAGGGAGCATATTAATACAATTTGGAAGTGTGAGTTCCTTGATTACCTGGTTGGAACAGCTAAGAAGGACCATTAGTGACTGTTAGAGGATGGGAGATCTTACAGCAACTACCAAATGTATTATATTATTCAATAAAGCATTTAGCACTTTATTTTTATAATTTTTTATTTTTGTTATGCAGGTACATTCACAGTTATTAGTAGTCAGGATAAGAGCGATAACTGCACATTTTAAGTCTACATGACTCAAGATTCACAGTTGTATGCCATCGTTTCAATGCATGGCAAATCAAATGCCGTAAATCACACAGATAGTAAATCTTAGATGTATACACTATAGCAGAGGTAGGAAACCTACGGCACTAGAGGTGTCTTTGCACGGCACTCAAGGCTGCTAGAACCAAACGCACTCTGGCCTATCAGGAGTCCCAGTAAAACTTCAGATATGTACTAACATGAATAGGTGGTGAAGGAAAATTCTCAATTTATGCATTGCAGCACATAGAGGAAGTGATCTCAGATCACTTCTTCCCAGCACTTGTGAATGGGAATCCACACTGTAGTAGAGCAGCCCTCGACAGCTATCGCAGCTCCTGTCCTTGACCTGTACCTGGCCAGCCTGGTCCCCACTGGAACCCAGGGAACCCACCCACACTGCTAGATATTCACGGAGCTGCAGAATAACCCTCCCCTCATACAAATAATATGAACAGCCCAAACACACACAACACACAATCCCCACAAACGCAACACCACTAACAATCCACATACATGCACACAACCCCACATGCAGCCTCTCACATACAATACCCCAAACAGCCCCACACATACACACAATACCCCAAACAGCCCCCCAAATACACAATGTGACATATCCATCCACACACACAATTCCACAAGCAGCCCTCATACACAGCCCACATTCATATGTATCATACACGATACCATAAACTACTAATGAACATATACAATATAATAGCTTATATACGCACAAATACAATGATACAAAGCAATTACAGTAAAAATAACAAAAGCAGAATACGGCAGCATACACACCTCAATTTAAAAAAAATAGGACGGGCACACTACGGGACATCACAATCCTATATCGGCACAGTGCTACTAAAAGGTTGCCTACCCCTTCACTATAGCCTAAGGAACATTGAGAGCAATCAAAATGCAATAACCAATTAAAGGGGCCACATGATAAAGCAGTATGTATAATAATATAAGTCGATAGAATGGCAAAGCGGTAAGGCTGATGTAGAAGAGCAAAGACTGAATCTGGGTTTTAGGTCCAGATTCTTGGCTAAATACAGAGCTAACTTTTGCAACATTTAAAGTTATGGTGAGAACTTAAGTCAAGACTAAAGTACCACGTTAAATGCCATCTGGATAAAATTAGCTCTTTTTACCTTAACAAAAGAACATATTAGAACAAAAGGGCACAAATTAAAGCTGCTGTTTATAAGACAAGGCTTATATAAAAAGCCCTTTTTTTTATAGAAAATCCTAAAGACTTCTGGATTCTGGAATAGTCTAGCAGCAAGAAGTTGTTGGAGTAGAATGACTGTGGTTGTGTATTGTTCTTCTGTCAATATGTTTAATTTCTAAGAATTCTCCATGGCCATAACTAATGTCTTGCTGGTTTTCCGTCTGCAGCTGCAGTGCCCGTGATGCTGATGTTTGGCGGAGGGAGAGTTTTAGACAACAAGGTCAGACTTGTTTCCTGGTCCAGCGCTCTCCAGCACAGATAATGAAGATGGGCCCTCTGGGCCACAGCTTAAGACAGTACAAGCTGCCCTACCAACGCTCATTGCCCATACCCATCTTCAAACCTGCAGACCTCATCACCAAAATGGAACGCATTGATACACCACCCCAGCTACGCAGCATGATCAACTTTGAAAGGGCTCTCAGTCATAGCGGTAGTGATGGAGTGTGCCAAGACAAGACCCCTGTATCTAAAATTACAAAGGAGCTACCACCAGTCATGC
Organism: Pelobates cultripes; assembly: GCA_933207985.1. Classification (NCBI taxonomy): domain Eukaryota; kingdom Metazoa; phylum Chordata; class Amphibia; order Anura; family Pelobatidae; genus Pelobates; species Pelobates cultripes. Next base: position 224,652,836 of record OW240917.1, on the reverse strand, counting down.
AGCCAGCAAGGGTGGATTTGGATAAACCTGGCCTGGCAAGTTCTTTCTCCAGGTCCATTTCTCAAGAGGTCCAAAGGGGCTAAAAGAGAGAATGGGTTATCAGCCAAACCTCCTTGTATACTAATCTTAGGATTGCCGGTTAGAATGCAGTGTGTCTCTGCATTTTGTTTGCACTAGAATGTTTGCTACTGTTTATACATGTTTTATAATGGCATGATTATTTCATGCCCAGTGGCAATTTATTTATTAGCAAGTCATTTTAAAACTTTATTGAATGTTCGAGAAACATTTATAAAAAGATATGTATGACTCTCGTTGTACGTCAGATTCCAGGAATCATTATGTAGAATATGCTGTTAAGCTTTAAGACATACAGGAGGAGACCACGATTTTTTTACCTTCTTCTGTAAAATAGCCCTAAGCATAATGTGTGTATTTTGGGGTAGTCCATTCACTGGCCGGGTCCCGTTAACAGGTGTGGCTTAACAAGCAGTGAATAAATGGACTATTTATACAGAAAAATCATTCTCGTTGGTAGAGGATGTGTAATTTAAGGAGAGATAGCAGGATATGCTTTCTGATTTGACACACAAATAAATTTGAGATTGTAGACATGTGGGCATCGGAAAAGAAATGTATGTGGCTGAAAATGGAATTAGTTGTTTAAATGACAAATAAAAAAAGATTGCAGGGATTAGATCACAGTTTTGATATCTGGAAAGGGGGAATACCTCCGCGTCAAAGATATTAACATGGGGCACACAATCTTTTTTAGTGAGGACTTATTAGACCTTCCTATTACCCATCAGATTAAGAGGAGCTGAATGGACAGAAGAACAAGTTGAGGAGTTGGGATTGTATCTGGACAAGGGCATGAAGATTTTATAGGAGAAAGAGTGGTCAGTTGAGCTATTTTTTAAAGTAGAACCTAAGGTGTCCAATTGGGGAGATTAAGCTAGTGTTACTTAGTATAAACATCTTCAGGGGCCGTTTAGGGATTCATACATTTTTGTAGTTGGTTTACAAAGCTATCACTTTGTCATTTTTATGTATACTGTTTGATATTTATATTTGTATATGTTTATATCTATGTTATGATAATTGTCACTTTCTAAATTTAATAAAAATAATTCATATGAGCTTTTATTGCTGTGTTTGTCTTACATTTTGAGATGGGCAGTGAGATTAGAGGGATATTAGGAGACAGGAGGCAATGATGAGTCGAGAAGGCTGCAGTTAAAACATATTACGAACATAGGGGAATGGGATATGGGCGAAGATGTTGGATGAAGGATGTCTCTCCGTTAATAGAAACATTTCCAGGCTCTCGTAATTGAAGATGAGACGTGAGTGACTATCTATTAATCCAGACATTACCCAAGATGGAACATACACACAAAGGGCTATTCACCAAAGTGAGAATTTAAAGTGAATTTAAAATTTAAGTCCAGTGCAGTCGAACAGAAAGCAAAGCGGACTTAGATAATTTTTCCAGTCTGGCTATTTTAACCTTAAATTTTAAATTTATTTTGAATTCTCACTTTAGCAAATAACCCTGTATTAACAAAAAATAGGAGCTAGGCACAGTCCAAGACAGGGAAGGTACATGAAATTGTGAATTAATAAATACAGGTTGTGGGACTGAAAGAAAGACTGGAATAGACGAGAGAATGCTTGAGAAAGAGAGATAATGAATGAAGAGCTTCCTGAGATAGGGAGAGAGCCAGTCTGAAATGTATACTTATATTAAAAGAGTTTTGTACGTAGGGAGAGAAAAGGGAAGGTGAGAAGTTGGAGGGCCCAAGTTATAGAGAGGGAAAGTGGAAGGATCTCAATAAGAGAAATACCCATCAAACTGGGTTTTTCGTTTGTTTTTTTATGTCCAGCAATGTTGAACTGGTGGAGCTTTAATAATAGTGAAGTCCCATTACATAAAGCAAACAGCCGTTTGTAGTGGTGTCACCTTTAAATTATCCTACTAGGGATGGTCTTGGGGGCCTCAACTCCAGGATTCTAGTTTATGTTTTTATTTTTATAAAAGATAAACAGCTATTCGAATTTAGTCACGATGGATATTTAGTTTTCAAATATAATTTTTTTCAAAACAATTCACATTTGAAAGTTTAACTTAAAATATAAGACTGATAACCTGGTGCGTACACAGGCAGTACGTTTTCATGATTTTTTTTTTCTCTAATCAGATAATGAAGTAACCTACACTGATACAAAAATGCACTAGGAATCTAAACGGGTGTGGAGGAGAGGTAGGGGGAGATTTGCCTTGCAGAGAATAATGGGAGGTACAGTTTACAGCACCTTAGTTGTCCGCAAGGTTTAGGGCATATGCCGCTGTACCTGAACCACAGGATACATTGTTATGTCCCGAGCATTAAACAGGAAGAGAGTAAGTCTAACACGGATACAGTGAGATGGGTCTAATGATCTAGAGCAGGCTTCCCCAAACTCCGGCCGTCCAGATGTTGCTGAACTATCTAACTCCCATGATTCTCAGCCTATCTATTTCATTCATAGAATCATGGGAGTTGTAGTTCAGCAACATCTGGAGGACCGGAGTTTGGGGAAGCCTGATCTAGAGTCTAGATCAGGGGTTCCCAACCCAGTCCTCAAGTATCCCCTACCAGTCCAGGTTTTAGACATTACCATGTTGTGTCTAAAGTGTTGTTTCTTCTAAAAACACCTTAGACACAGCTGGGTAATCCCTAAATCCTGGACTGTTAGGGGGTACTTGAAGACTGAGTTGGGAACCCCTGCTCTAGACAAAATATGAGAAGAGTAAGTCTCAGAAAGAGTTTAGTTAAACTCCAAGGTTTAAAGAGGTTTATTTACTAACTGCAGACATGTAATTATATTAAAAAAAACAGTAGATTTAGCACAAAAAAACTAAACAAAACAAAAAAACCTCACAGCTTGACTATTGTAGCCTACATTTTGCATTTTGGTTTTCAACTCCCTACAACTCGTTCTTTAGAGAAACAAAACCTCTGAGAATCTGAGAAAGAAACTTGAAAGGAAAGTAAGTAAAATATTGTCAGGTTTACTTACTAAAGCAGAAGTAGGCAACTTTCGGCACCTTAAATGTTGTGAACTACATTTCCCCTGATGCTTTGCCAGTATTATGGGTGTAAGAGCATTAAGGGAGATGTAGTCCACAACACCTGGGTTTTGCTATTCACTTTGAATTCAGACTACAGTGGATAACCATATTTTGGTTACATTGCAGGAAGGAGAAAACTGGAAAAAAAATATTTAAAGGCACACTATAGTCACCAGAACAACTACAGCTTAATGTAGTTGTTCTGGTGTGTATAGTCAGTCCCTGCAGGCATTTTAATGTCTTTTCAGAGAAAAGTGTTTACATTGCTGCCTACGGACACCTCCACTGGCCACTCCTCATATGGCTGCTAGAGGTGCTTCCTGTGGCAGTGCTGCACAGTGTGCAGCACTGACGTTCAGCGTCTTCACGTTCTGTATGGAGACGCTGAACATGTTTGAATACATGTTTGTATTCCCGACCCTGTAATGTTCCTTTAAATAGTATTTCTAAGAGTAAAAGAGAATAAGTGAATCTTTTGTGCAAAGCCTTGCTGGGTTACTGCAATGCAGGAACAATACAGCTTAGTGTATCTAGATAAATGTATTTCTGTTTCCAATATAGAAACTTCTTTAAATTAAACACCAGAGCATGTGTTTTTCATGTACAAATGTTTATAGAGAGAGCTTTATATCTATTTTTATGAATCTGTTTACGTGCCTTGTCTCTGGCCTTTTACTGGAAAGTTGGCACGAGTCTGGAATTCACACATGCTGGAATGAAGGATATCAAGAAGGGATTTAAAACACTTTTTAATAGAAGTCGGGCACTGTAAGTGAGGGGGTGCAGGATTAGATATGGAAGGAGTTTAAAAAGACATTAACCCTTTCAGACAAATCATACCATCAGTTTGTAGTGCAGTGATCTTCACTATACAGAGGGAAACAGAAAACAGAAAATAATTGAAAAATAAAATGATGTTGACACGTAAAAAGTGGAGAGAGCTTTCAATCTAGGAACATCAGATAAAAGAGAGAGTGCAGAGTCTCATAACCCCCTAAGAGACATGCACGTACGTAAGAAATTAACAGTTTAAGCAAACTAATTTAACTGACCCTTCACACTGTCACTTCACAATAATTAAAGGATCTTAATTAAGTTGTCTAGGTGCAATGGTCCTGTAGTTTTGACCATTTGATGTGAAACATTGATGTTTTGAAAAAGTTTTGTTAAACCCTTTAATGTAAAACATTGCACTTTTCTTGAGCCTATAGGTTCTGTTTAATAGAGGTTTCAGAGACGTCCATGAATCAGACACTGAAACCCACAGGTCAGCCTTTGGGCCAAGTCCAGGTATCTGTCAAGGCACCCCGTAACTGGTATATTGAAACTCCAATAAACAGTCACTCACATTACTGCTACACTGTACACGCATAGAATACATATACTCCATATTCTGGCTAGGGATATAAACACGTAAATAGAAATGCCATATTGTCTATCAGAGAATATATCAGACGCAGTGAGAACAGCCTGTCCCATCCCACACGGAGATGGGGATGACAGCTGTCAGGCTAAATTCCAGGGATTACCTGATCATGTAACATTATATCATGTACAGCATTGTCAGAACGTCCACAGTTCGACGGGAGGAGGGGGGGATCTGAAGGTGGAGTAATCAAAATGAGAGGGGTAAACTGAACGCTGCAAAAATAAAGTGAAATATAATAATAGAACGGCTATGGGATGGAAAGGACTGGAAAAATAAACATTTTAATTTGCTGTAATTCAGACTTTAATGAATAGTCAGACAGTGTTTATAAGGGGCAAGTTATCGCCATGTAACAAATAAACAGCTATTTGTTAGCACACTAAAACGCACACTCCAAGCAGCATAACCACTACAGTGCGCCCAGAGTGCCCTGATGCCCCCCACCACCAATGTAAGAAGTAAAACCATTTGCTAATGATTTGACTTTTTACCTGTAGTCTGCCTGGCACTGCTTCCTGCCTCTTTGCAGCTGGGAATGAGTGCCAGAAGCTCTGGGAGGTTCCATCAGCTCTCCCGAGCGAAGACCTGGTGTACAGGCAATTTATTGGCTAAGAATGTCAACTGATGACTCTCCGCCAATGAAGAGAGCTTCAGTGAACAGAGATTCCAGCTGTAGAGAGGCAGGCAATGATGCCCAGCAGAACCCAGGTAAGAAGTCAATTTTTAGGAAGCAGTTGGAGGATTCCAAGGCACTCCTGGCACCATAACCACTAAAGCACGCTGTAGTGGCTATGGTGCTTGGAATATTCCTTTAGAAGCAAGATTCCAATAGTACATCTTCCTTGTATTACAGTGCTAACTTGTAAAATGTAATTTGGAATTGATAGGCCCTCTTCCAACATTGAGTTACCCTTGAGATATAAATATCCCGAGCTGACAGACTCCGTAATGGAAATACATGATGAATGAGGGTACATTTTAAAGAAAAGGTTAGTGGATTTCCCAGAAGACACGATAATCAGATATCCATCCACCTACGTGTCTACTGCAGTTAGTGCAGGAGCAGTTAGTGCAGGAGGCCAGTTACCCACCGGGACACATTGTTTTGAAGAATTCTGTTTATTTGCAGCGTTGAGTTTGTGATTACTAGGCCACATGGATGTAAAATAAGTTACGCCTCAGTCATTATGAAGAATTCTGGCCAATTGGGAAAGACCTCTTATAGGAGTAGTCAACAACATTTAAAAAAAATTCTTTATTTAAAACTGTGCATAAAGTATACAAGTGTAAACAGTTAGCAAGGAGAGCAGCCATAAGCATTTTGTAATATTTTGCAAAACAGTGGAAATAAATGGGGAAAACATGGGTACAAAATATACAATGTTATGTCATTATATACCCAAGATACTTTGCCAGGCATACAAAAAGACATGATAAACGTTCCATAAAATTCTACCCATAAGTCCTACATTCTATAGTATGCTGAGAAAGTGTCACCGACTAGTGCTGTTAATTTCTCCTTCAGTTTATATATTATTTATTGATTACAAGAGCTAGGGAAGGAGAAGTATTGCTAAGCCAGGAGGCAACTAGTGCCCTGCGGGTAGGCAGTAAAGGTAACGGTTATTAAACAGCTTCTGCTGGTAATTAGTGGGTTCATCAAGTGGTCTCAGTAGAAGAACGACCCTTCAACACTACTGGGTGTAGGCCTGGAGCTCTGACTCTGTGTGTGAGAGGACACTTCTTAAACCAGCAGAGATTTCAAAAAGTCGCTCTGCTTCGTCCTGAGCCCCTCACTTCTTCGAGGGAGTGCTTTGGTTGGCACCATTATCACTCCCTTGTGGTCCCCCGGAACTTCCCAATGACTCAAAGTGCAACAGCCAACACTGCGAGTTATTGACAGAGCGCCAGAACTTTAAAGGAGCTCTTAAAGTGGCCTGCACCTGATACATCAGGTGCAGACTACAATGCACCCCACTGTATCATTAGGTATCCAGCTTACCCTTCACTGGCCCATCAGGGATCCTCCTCCCAGACCATCAGGGAAAATAACCCCTTCTGTCAATAGGTAAGCTTAAAACTTACACACACTCAGACACTACACAAACAATACTCAACCACACTCAGACTCCCCTATACACACATGTACACAAAATTCAGCCACCAGCACACAAAGACACACAGCCTCTTCCGCCATACAGCTTTCAGCACTTAGTTTCACCCACACACTTCACCACCACACACCACTCACAGAAACAGAGCTCAGGGCTTTAAAAGGTGGCCCAAGCCATCCTGCCTAAGGCCCTGGGTTAAACCAGCTCTGATTTGTTTCAAAGCTAAGAAAAATACTAGACTACGTCCATTTCTCAGACCAGAGAAACTCTTTATTACAGCTTCTTGTTGTAGAAGTTTTTCGCTTGTAAACCAAGAGGAAAAAAAAATACATTTATTTTTAATGTTCTATTTTAGATTTAGGTCAAGCCACTCTTTTCATTAAAAAAGTCCTATTAAATGCCTTTGTTCCATTGCAAAGATAATACTCATGATCTTCCCAATCCAATGCTTCTGATGTACTGGGTACCTCTAGCACGTGCGTGATAATTACGACTATCCACCAACCAGATATTTCTCTATGGAAGCACCGATTTGAACAATACTTAAAAGCTAGTACAGCAGGAAGGTCTTGTTACTAAGGTCATTAAGAAAAGTTCAGATTTCTCTAGCAATCAGCACTTTGTAACTGGATGGGCTAGTCTTGACCCTGATTTTGTTTTTTGCTTTTCCTGATTTAAGATGTGTCCTCAGTTAGTTCATCTGTCCTTGGAGTTGGTAGTTTTAGTTTAGTTTAATATGAGCAAAAAATTGTCACAGTGCATACAAAAATATAGATGACAACCAAACTATTACACCAACAACAGATAAAAAACAAAGTAAAACCTCTTCCCAGGGGGTCTCTGGCAAGGAAGACGGTGACTCAAAATTAGATTTTGGCCCCAAGCAAGTACAATAAACATTTCAGTATCATTAAATATATACCCTGTGGATTACCAAGCCTGGCCCAAAGGTGGAGATAAGGCGTACCTATAGAGACAATAAGTGACCACCCCCTTTTGTTCCCGACCAACATTAATCCAAATGGAAACATTTGGTTCTATCTCCTCTTATGTACTTGCCACAGAAATAATAATTACATCTATGAATTTATTACTATTTTTACATTCCATAGATGTTACACTTCCTACTTGTGACCTAATATAGCAGTCATCACAATCCCTTCTCAAATGTCTTAAGTTACCCAAATCATGTTTAGGCTTGATTAGAAGATTGTGCTCGTCCCATTCTAAATATAATAACAATGAGGCTTAATTATTATTCTGTGGGTAAGTATTAATGTTTCTTTTGGATATGATACTGGAACTCAAGGGTTTTCTTGAAGGTTAATGATCATTAACATATCAAAGAAATTAACTCATCAATTAAGAGGTACAGGCCATATGGTGAAGTCAGTTAGTTTACATTGGAACTATATATCCAGGCATCTCAAGTGTAGAATTTCACACCTTGCAGTGTCTTTGCTTAATCAAGGGATCAATCCATGTTGTAAATTATCTGCCCTCTTTCACATTCCTATACAATTTACATTACCCCTTCTGTTATCTGACCTTTACCAAGTGGCCAATTCATACATGCACTACACAAATTACATTAAATGGCAATATTCTATTGTGCAACAATTGTAGATTATGCTAGCTTTAGTGTACCTATAATCTTAATTTTATTAATGACAGGAGGCGAGTATTTGCTTAAGACTTTCTTTACTTAAGCTTCACAGCAGCACTTTTTCACATAGTAACAAGGTAACCAATAAGAAAAAAGGAATAACCAGGTATATAAGTCCCTCCCAGTGATGTCATTTCCTCTTTCTGGCTGCGAACAAATAGGAACCGTAACTGAAGAAACCAGATGAGTGATTCAGGATGCCAGACTTGAGGAGTGATGCTTGAGAGGGAGACAGGAACGTAGGTTTGAGAACTTGAGGAGTAGAGGAGAAGCTTGTGCTGGAGCAGCAACTAGGCTGTATCTCTTAAGGGAGTTTTATGCTGAAATGAGAGAGCAGAGTCGAAACCAAGGATTAATCCGTGAATTGGACTTTGAAATTATGATAACCAATTGATATGAAACATACATTACAGCTCTCTAGAAAAGTTAAACTATACATCATAGAAAAGTAACTCCTAACCCCCATGGAAGTTAGGCGTAGTGTGTTCGGTCTTGATTTCGAAACTTACCTACAGTGGCGACCCTAGGGTGGGTAAAAAACAAAAGTAGGAGTGGTGGGAAATACTCGCCTCCTGTCATTAATAAAATTAAGATTATAGGTACACTAAAGCTAGCATAATCTACAATTTTATAACATGACAGGAGGCTTCGTATTTGCTGTTTTAACGCTCCCCGAAAAGGGCCAAGGAAGCGTGCACAGCCGGACGAAAGTAGAAGTCGCGGAACGTCTGTTCTCGGGACCAGTCAGCGGATTGAAGAATGTCATGAAGCGAGGCTCCAGCGCTGAACGCCCCCGATGCCGCTGCTCCTCTGATGGAGTGGGCTCCGAAGGAGGCTTCAATCCCGGCTAGGGAGAGCAACCACCTAACCCATCGGGCCAGGGTTGTGGTTGACACTGGATTATGTGGCCGGACATATGATATCAAAAGTTGGCTGGAAGACGTTGGACGAAGAGAGGAGGTGAGAAACAAATAACGAGATAGAAGAGATACCACACACAGCTTCGGGTGGTTAGGAAAGTAAGGGTAAAAAATAGAAGAAGAGTTTGATTTTGTCCGTCTGGACACGGAGAAAGAGACACCCTCTGGGGAAAAGTTGATAGCGTCATGGTCAAATGCTCGAACATCCGACACTCGTCGGAAGGACACTAAGCAAAGCAAGAGGGTGAATTTTGCTGAGAGTTGATGAAGGGATAGATCTTCGTTGCTCGGCCAGGACTCGAGGAAACGAATCATGATATTAACGTCCCAGAGATGGGAGTATTTTGGTTTAGGGGGGCGAGCCAGTTTGATGCCCCGCAATAGTCTACAAACCAGTTGATCCTGGCCCACCGGAACTCCGTCTAGAGGAACATGGGCTGCCGAGATGGCTGAACAGGAAACGTTGATGGATCTGTAGGAACGGCCTAGATCGAATAGATGAGAGAGGAAATTCAAAATGAACTGTCTAGGGGCCATAAGGGGATCGGTATTCCATTCCAGGCACCAATTGCACCAAGCGTTCCAGGAGGAAAGATAGCATCTTCTAGTTCCAGGAGCCCACGAATCCCAGAGGAGTTCCTTAGATCTCTGCGATAGTCCTCCGAAGTGCCAGGTTCCCCTGAAAGAGTCCAAGCTACAAGTTGGAGGTGGCCTTGTGTCACCATAGGATGAAGGTTCCCTTGAGGGTCCTCCAGGAGATTGGGCCATGGAGGCAGAAGGAGGGGCTCTTGGCAGGAAAGGTCCAGAAGATCCTGAAACCAAGCTTGGCCCCGCCATAGTGGGGTGAGTAGTACCAGAGTGATCTGTTGTCTGCGAATCTGAAGGAGGACCCTGGGGATCATTGCAAACGGAGGAAAGGCATAGGCTCCTGTTGTCAGCCAACTCTGAAGGAAGGCATCTACCGCTAAACATTCTGGGTCTGGAAGCCAGCTGAAAAACCGTGGGATTTGAAAGTTCGTCCGGGAGGCAAGCAGGTCTAGGGTAAACGGGCCCCTGAGTTTGGAGATGTGGAGGAAGATTGTTCTGTGTAGGCGCCAGTCGCTGCCGTCTCTCCAATGTCGGGAGAACCAATCTGCGGTGATGTTCGATTCCCCTGGGAGATATTCTGCTCGAAGTGAGATGTTGCGTTGGAAGCAAAACTCGTAGATGTCTTTTGTCACTTCGAAGTAGAAGAAAATACCAAAGAAATACCAAAGACAAAATAAATAAAATGAGGGAAAAACATATATTAAATAGTTAAATTTAGGAAGTAAAAGGTAAAAGAGCAGACTCAAAAGTATATGATAAGTAGGGTATGAATATATATATACAGAGAAATGAATAAAGCATATGACAGATAAATTAGTAAATAAACCACAGAAACCCACAGAAGTAGGAGACAGTGGCACTCTGACCTGTACTGATGTGAAGCAGCAAAGAAAGAGGAAATGACATCACTGGGAGGGACTTATATACCTGGTTATTCCTTTTTTCTTATTGGTTACCTTGTTACTATGTGAAAAAGTGCTGCTGTGAAGCTTAAGTAAAGAAAGTCTTAAGCAAATACGAAGCCTCCTGTCATGTTATAAAATTAATTATGCACCCTCGGCATGACACTTGGAGTTGGTAGTTTTAGTTTTGCTACTTCTAATTTCTACACCAAGCGTTTAGTCCGGCCACTCTAAGTTCCGGTGATACTTCTTTTCAATAGCTCCTACTGTTGGGTGTTGACCAATATCTTGCTGAGGATCGACTCTACATCTAGTCCATCAACAAGGGGGGAAGCAATTCAATACCCCTACCTTAAGAATTAAAATGCTGCCTTTGTCAATCTGTTTAATAGAAGTGGGGAAAAAAACACTGGCCCCAACTGGAGCTGCTGATTTTTCTTGTATTCCTGAACACAGCACCCATCGGGCACTGACCCACATGGTGTGATAATGGCAGTCAACTCTATTATTGCAGTGAATGTCTCTAAGTTGCTAGGGAGAAATCTTTAGCATTCCTGTGAACTCCTACTGCTGTGTCTCCGACACACGGAGCATCATGAGATTTGTATGACATGAAGTTTCCCATCTTTGCAGACGTGACACCTCACATTGCAATTACTTTCATTGAAAGAGTTAAACAGATAATAATTAGAAAACAATCACAGTCTGTTTTTATTCATCTGTTAACACCAAGAGAGTTTTACAGGTCAAGTGTTACTTTAACTAGAGTCATAAGGCATTTGATGTACAAAACAACTAGGCTGATTGTTCCATGTGGGTAGCAAGGGTTGATAAAACAAATAAAACCACAATGTACATATGTGATAGAAATACATTCGGTGTACTTCATTGCAACTTTAGCAATCCTCATCATACGAAACATAATGGGGTTGTGTTCACTAAATTGTATGTTGCAAAGATTAGAGAACAGAATTACATATATAAAGCAAAAACAGCAAAGTTAAAGGGGAAAAAATCTAGAGTTTTACAGTGTGACAGAACCCTGGTCCCTAATCAGATCAGAACTGTGCCACATTCCAGTAAAACTTTAATTAGGTACTGCTAGGTCCTCTCACCACCAAACACAGCACTACTTGGAAGGTAGATCGGAGAAGTGATGAGGTATCCAGGGATATCATGGACTTGTGGGAGTTCCTGGAGCCTTTTCTCCAGGGCTCCAGGAACTTATTTTCCAAGACCGGGACCTACCAAGCGGGAGCGTGGAACTAGCTGGATTAGAAGATAGCCGTGACCAAGTCAAATTTTAAAGTGTTGTCACTCAGGCTGGGTCTATACCATATTTTGGGGTTATGTGTGGGGAAAATTATTTTGGGGTTAAGATTTAAGGTGCCATGATGTATGGTAGTGAATTGAATCAACGCTAACTTGACTGATTTATCCCCCGGATGGGCAGGTGCTGTGATGAGACCGGGACCTACCAAGTGGGAGCGTGGAACTAGCTGGATTAGAAGATAGCCGTGATCAAGTAAAATTTTTACAGTGTTGTTGGTCGGGTTAGGTGCCTCTGAATTGAATCAACGCTAACTTGACTGAGTTATCCCCCAGATGGGCAGGTGCAGGGATGGGTTTACATTGTTTAAGTCGATGACCTTCTGTTGGGGATGGATGTATAAATATGCGTGGTTTTGCAGAATAAAATGTTTTCTGTTTTTACCCTTCATCAAGTCTCAGCTGATGTTTGGGTGATATCGATATAATCACTCCAGCGCTCATGTTCCACAGATGGGGAAATTTGGCAGAGACACCACATACAGAAATTTATATTTGGCTTCATTAACAGAACCTCCAGATTAAATGCAAACAACCACAATTAAATATTTAAAATCCCAGTTTTGACCCAGAGTGCAAATAGGCAAATCACTCTTATGAATTCCCAAGTTCTCAAGTTGGAGTTTGGAAAGTCCCCCTTGGGAATGGAAGCTAGAGAAATCACGTTTCCACAACTATTCCTGAGTTACCAGCTTGACATACAAATGAGCACAGGTCACTGGTCTTCTCTTTATTTTAACAAGAATCTGACCCCTAAGTTTATCTACTATATAACAAAGTCTTCTCTGATGTCATTACGTCAGTCTGCGCAGCCCTGTGGTTGTGTCATGCTAACAGCTTTCTACATCTTAATGTAGAATATTGTAACACTCCAGTATACTTGTGTCAATTTACACTGAACAAAATTATAAACGCAACACATTTGTTTTTGCCCCCATTTTTCATGAGCTGAACTCAAAGATCTAAGACTTTTTCTATGTACACAAAAGGCCTATTTCTCTCAAATATTGTTCACAAATCTGTCTAAATCTGTGTTAGTAAGCACTTCTCTTTTACCGAGATAATCCATCCACGTCACAGGTGTGGCACATCAAGATGCTGATTAGACAGCATGATTATTGCACAGGTGTGCCTTAGGCAGGCCTCATTATAAGGCCACTCTAAAATGTGCAGTTTTTCTGTATTGGGTGTATCTGGGGGTCCAAAAAACAGTCAGTATCTGGTGTGACCACCATTTGCCTCACGCAGTGCAACACATCTCATTCGCATAGAGTTCATCAGGTTGTTGATGGTGACCTGTGAAATGTTGGTCCACTCCTCTTCAATGGCTGTGTGAAGTTGCTGGATATGGAACATGCTGTCTTATTCAAACAATGCGCATTAGGCAGGGGGCGGGGGAGGAGAGTTGGCGGAGCCTGAACCAGCGCCGAGGGACATCGGCGCTGGCTACAGGTAAGTCACTGAAGAGGTTTTAAGCCCCTCAGCCACCTGGGATGGGGGATGGGAGGGAGAGGGGACCTGCAGTGCCAGGAAAACGGTTTGTTTTCCTGGCACTGGAGAGTCCCTTTAACTGCTGGTCTGACTGACAATTCCCTTTTGTCACAGTACATGCCTTTGCACCAAAAACGCTTAATTAAAATGTAGTGGTTGTGGTGCTTATAATCCCTCTTTAAATAAATGCAGAGTTTTATATAGCTTTAACTGCAAAGTAAGCATCATATTCTATACTTGTATAAGGTATTTGGTGGCAGAACGAAAAATGAAATGAAAATAAAACATCATGTCCTTTAGGGAGCTGACGTGAAAATATAACATTATTAAATGAGTCTATAACTTTATAGTTTGGGGTGGGGGTGGGGAGTAATAATCACACAATGTTTTATCTATGTCCTTATATGACATTTTCATATGCGGTTTCACAGTTTCTTTTTTAGATCAAGAGAGTTATGAATAGGGCAAGCACAGCAAACAGTGTTAGGGGACCGCCGTAGTGCACGGTCACATATGTACTGTGTTTCAATTGCCAATGTAGAGTACTTTTTGTTTTTTGTTCCAATATCACAGATGGTTTTAGTGGAACATCCATGAAAGACTGATTTACTTTGGGAGGATTCTAGAAGACAGAGACATTTCATAAAGACCTAATATGTAGTTAAACACTCGTTTTCCTGGCACTACAGTGCCCTGAGGGTGCCCCCACCCTCAGGGACCCCATCCCGCCGGCTCTGGAAGGGGGAAAGGGGTAAAAACGTACCTTTTTCCAGCGCTGGGCGGGGAGCTCTCTGCCTCCGATCCTCCCCGTCGGCTGAATGCGCACGCGCGGCAGGAGCTGTGCGCGCATTCAGCCGGTCGCATAGGAAAGCATTCACAATGCTTTCCTATGGACACTTGCGTGCTCTCACTGTGATTTTCACAGTGAGAATCACGCAAGCGCCTCTAGCGGCTGTCAATGAGACAGCCACTACAGGATTTGGGGGAAGGCTTAACCCATTAATAAACATAGCAGTTTCTCTGAAACTGCTATGTTTATAAAAGAATGGGTTAAGCCTAGCTGGACCTGGCACCCAGACCACTTCATTAAGCTGAAGTTTTCAAAAAAGTATATTGGAATCGAGCTCATATAAACATAAACAATATACACAGAGTTGTACAGAAACGCAGAGCAATGTCATACAGAGCCACAAATGTACATAGACAGGCATACAAACATACTCAAGTGCAGTACTCATGAAAAGACAGACACATACATACAATCTCTAAATGGAGACAGAGACAAACATATATAAAGAAACACACATAGAGACACATTCCGAAAAAATCACTCATAGATACAAAAATATGTAGGCACAAATAAACAAATACTTGTGGGCAGATTTGTCTGTTTTCACCCCCACAAATTGTTTTTAAATTTCAAAGTAACCTCTCCATGAACCATAGGTAATCGCGCCTAATGTAGTGGTTAGTGTCAGGCATGCTACGGGTTTAGTTCCCTCATTTTTTATCAAGCTATTTTAAATGGGATACTCCTGGTGCTCCTTCTACCTCTTCCAGCTCTCCTTCAATGTTTCTTTCTCGGGCTCTGCCTCTTCTCCCCAATCCCTCTCTGTTGGTGTTCCCCAAGGAACACCTTGGTCACCTATTATTCTTGATCTATTCTGCTTCCCTTGGTAAACTCACCAGCATCTTTGGCTTCCAATATCATTTTAATACGGGTGACATGAAAATCCATCTGTCCTCTCCTGATCTCTCTACGCCCCTCTTGACTCGTGTCTGTGACTGAATGTCACCTATTTCCAACTAGATGGCTGATCACTTCCTTAAACTTAACCTGTCCAAAATAGGTCTTTCATCCTACAAGTGTTGCTACTCCCATACCTGTCTCCCTCCAAGTCAATAGCGCTACTATCACCTCTACCCAGTGGCGTACTAAGGGGGGGGCGGGGGGGGCGGTCCGCCCCGGGTGCCAGCCGGGTGGGGGGTGCCATGGCCAGCCCCCGCCCCCCCCCCCATGCTGCAGCCGCCCGAGCGCTCTGTAGTGAGCCTCAGGCGGCTGCAGCTTTGCCCGGGCGGTGCGTCCATGAGGGCGGACCGCACCGCCCGGGCGCAGCCTGAGGAGAGGGGCTGACAGGAGGGAGCGCTAAGCTTCCTTTGCTGCAGCATGCTGGTCCGACGGGTACAGAGAGCAGCTGTCTCCTGTACCCGGCCGGACTAACAGGAAGTGCACACTCTGTGTTCACTTCCTGTTAGTCCGGCCGGTACAGGGAGACAGCTGCCTCTGCACCACCGACCATACAGGGCCTCCGCCACGCCTACTCACACAGGTAGGGAGGGGAAGAGAAAAAGGAGAGGGGGGAGGAAAGAGGAGAGTGGGGGGGTGACGGGGTGAAAAGGAGAAAGGGGGGGTGAAAGAGAGTGGGGTGACAGGGGTGGAAAAGAGGAGGGGTGAAAAGAGGAGAGAGGGGCAAGTGAAAGAGGGAGAAAGGGGTGAAAAGAGGAGAGAGGGGTGAAAGAGAGAAAGGGGGGGGGTGAAAAAGGAGGGGGGGGGTGAAAAAGAGAGAGGGGTGAAAAAGGAGAGGCGAAAGAGGAGAAAGGGGGGGTGAAAAGAGGAGAGAGGGGTGAAAAAGGAGAAAGGGGGTGAGAAAGAGGAGAAGGGGGTGAGAAAGCTGGAAGTGAGAAAGGAGGGGGAGAGAAAGAGAAAGGAGAGGGGGAGAGAAAGAGAAAGGAGAGAGGGGGTGAGAGAAATTAGGAGGGGGGAAGAGAAATTAGGAGGGGGAAAGAGAAATTAGGGGGGAGAGAAATTGAAATTAGAAGGGGGGGATAGAAATTGAAATTAGGAGGGGGGAAGAGATATTAGGAGGGGGAAAGAGAAATTAGGGGGGGAGAGAAATTTGGAGGGGGGTGAGAAAGAGAAATTGGGAGGAGGAGAAGGAAATTGGAGTGGGAGGAGAGATTGACATTCATCACATACACACAATGCACCCCTTGCACACAGAAAAACACACAATGCATTACACACACAGACACACATACACAAGCAATGCAACCGTTACACACAATGCATCCATTACACACACTCAATGCACCCCTTACACACATTCAATGTATCCCATACATACACAGAAACACACCTTGCAGCCCTTACACATACAAACACAATTTCACAATGCATTCCTTACACACATATCAGGACATCCCCTACACACTCCACCCCCTGTGAACAAACTCATTGGTGGAACATGAAGGTGGACCCTGGGACCCAGACCTTGAGCTGTGTAAAGGACCCCCCAAAAATGGAGCTGCTTCCCGTTCTCCCAGAACATTGATTTTTGTGACCACAGTTCCAAACCGCCTCCAGAGAGCCTGTTCTACACCAGACCAGTGAAGCCAGACTGCAGCTAGAGCCCATCATAATCCTCATCTGGTTGTAAGTAGGCAATCTAGTATATTATTCGTGGCACTAAGCTCTAATTTACCTCACATTAAAGAAACACTATAGTCCCCAGAACCACTTCAGCTTAATGTAGTGGTTCTGGTGTCTATAGCCTGTCCCTGCAGGCCTTTTAATGTAAACACGGCGGCACTGCAGCACTGGCGTTAGTTAACATGGTAAATCATATGGGTGGGGCATTGTGATGTCACATGGGGGGGGGCGGCAAACTTTACTTTTGCCTAGGGCGGCAAAAATCCTTGCACCGTCCCTGGCTGGAGGGGGCTGTGTGAGCTGTGGCCGCACAGTGTCCCATGGTAGTTAGGGTGCCGTGCGGCCAGTACAGCTCACACAAGCAAACAGCTGATAAACTGGCCGCACGGAGGAAATGTGTATGTGTGACTGTCTGCCTGTGACTGTGACTGTCTGTCTGTAACTGAGTGTGTGACTGCCTGTAAATGTGTGTGTGGGGCTGCAGGGATTTTGTAGAAGGGGGCGGGGGTTTTGTATTGGGATAGGAGTCTTTATAAGGGGGGATAAGCAGGGGATTTGTGGAAGGGGGTTGCGGGGGTTTTGTAGACGAGGCAGTACAGGATTTGTAGAATGGACAGGACAGAGGTTTTGTAGGAGGTGCAGGACAGGACAAGGGTTTTGCAGGAGGGGCTGACAGCGTTTTGCAAAGTTTATACTGAAAAAGAGAACCTTTAAAAAATTTTACAGGTTTGTTTTTTTTTGGGGGGGGGAGGGGGGGGGGGTGCCAAGCACAGGATCCGCCCCGGGTGCCAAATGCTCTAGGTACGCCCCTGCCTCTACCTCCCAGGCTCACTGCCTTGGGGTTCTCTGTGACTCCGATCTCTCCTTCAACCCTCATGTCCAGTTGATCACCAAAACATAGCATGCATCCGCCCCTATTGAACCATGGACACAGCTGGTCCATGTTGGTGTCCTCTCCTGCCTTGACTACTGCAATCTGCTTCTCAGTGGTCTTACGTGTTCCCAACTTGCCCCATAATAGACTATATTGAATGCGGCAGCGAGGAACATCTTCCTGTCCGCCTGCACCTCCCACGCCTCCCCCCATGGTCAGTCCCTACAATGACTTCTAGTAAGATATATGGCATTTTATAAATAATAATAATAATAATGAAGGTCCTTTGATCTCCCATTGGCCTTTGGCCAATGGCTAACATGGCCCACTGACATTTTCCCAAGGGCCAATCCAGGCCTGCTTATCTGTATTTCTATCTCCCACGTACCTCATGTGCATCTCTAATTCACCTATGTCCCCAGGGCTTGGGTCCTGCAGGAACGCGTAGGAACACTTTTTCCACAGCAGGAACGCCATTCCAGTTAGTGGTCCCACAAGGTTAACAAGGCTTTTGCCTTGTTAGCCTCGCGGGCTGGTGTGCCGCAAGGGAGCGCTGATCTATGAGCTCTCCCTGCTCAGCTCCCTCGCGCGCCACAGAGTGATGCCGGGAGCCGGAATATGACGTCATATTCCGGCTCCCGGCATCGATCGTGTGAAGGAGCCGAGCAAGGAAGGCTCACAGATCCGCACTCCCTCACCGCCCGCCTGCCTTCCTGCCCGCACAGAACGGTCACCCGCCCCACTGAACCCCAGGTAAAAAATTCACCCAGCTCTCCCAAATGTAGGGAGGCTGGGTGGATTTTAAAAAATAAAGTGTGTGTGTGTGAGAGAGAGATGTGTTAGGTGTGTGTGTGTGTGTCTGGCTGTCTGTGTGTGTATATCTGTCAGTGTGTGTCTGTTTGTCTGTCTGTCTGTCAGTGAGCCCCCCTACCCACTAACAGTCCCCCTACCCACTTCACTATCCTCCTACCCACCTCACAACCCCCTACCCACCTCACAGCCTCCATACAGAATCCATACCCACTTCACCACCCCATACCCACTTCACAGCCTCCCTACCCACCTCACAGTCCCCCTACCCATTTCATAGCCTCCCTACCCACCTCACAGTCCCCATACCCATTTCACAGCCCCCCTACCCACCTTACAACCCCCCTACCTGCCATACGGACCCCCACCAACCCACAGCCCCCCTACCCACCTTACAACCCCTACCCACCTCACAGTCCCCATATCCACCTTACACCCCCCACCCACCGCACAGCCCCCCTACCCACTTCACAGCCCCTGTACCCACTCACAGTCCCCCTACCCACCTTACAAGCCCCTACCCACTTACAGACCCCCTACCCTTTCACAGCCCCTACATTCTCACAGCCCCTACCTTCTCACAGCCCCCTGCCCAAAACTTGTCACAGTCATCCCCACCCTGTCTCCCCACACACCGTCATAGCCCCTCTGTCAGTGTGTGAATGAGTGTGTGTGTCTGTCTGTCATTGAGTCCCCTACCCACTAACAGTCCCCCTACCCACCTCACAGTCCCCCTTCCTACCTCACAGCCCCCGTAACCACCCACAGTCCCCCTACCCAACTTACAACCCCCTAACCCACCTTACAGCCCCCCTACCCACCTCACATCCCCCTACTCACCGTACAGACCCCCTACCCACTTCACAGCCCCCATACCCACTTCACAGCCCCTCTACCCACCTCACAGCACCCCTACCCACCCACAGTCCCCCTACCAGGGCCGTCTTTAACGCGGGGCAAACGGGGCAGCTGCCCCGGGCCCAGTTTCTCTTGGGGGGCCCGAGGCACCTGCCCCCTGGGCCCCGCTGACCCCGGCGGGCGGGTGGCCGGTCGGGCGGGCGGGCGGGCAGGAAGGCGGGCGCGCGAGGGAGCACTCACTGCTTCCTCTTCAGCTCCCTCGCGCACCGCACTGATGCCGGAGCCGGAAGATGACGTCATCTTCCGGCGCCGGCATCCCTACGCGGCGCGCGAGGGAGCTGAAGAGGAAGCAGTGAGTGCCACCCACCCAGGAGCCCAGCAGCACCACTGGACCCCAGGGAATCCCCCAGCACTCCAAAAGGTAAGGAGGCTGGGGGTATTACATTAAAAAAAAAAATGTGTGTATGTGTGTGTTAGTGTGTGTGTTTGTGTGTTAGTGTGTGTGTTTGTGTGTTAGTGTATGTGTGTGTGTGTTTGTGTGTGAGTGTGTGTGTGTGTGTGTTTGTGTGTTAGTGTATGTATGTGTGTGTTTATGTGTGTTAGTGGTGCTTGTGTGTTAGTGTGTGTGTGTTAGTGTGTTAGTGTGTTAGTGTGTGTGTGTGTTAGTGTATGTGTGTTTGTGTGTTAGTGTATGTGTGTTAGTGTGTTAGTGTGTGTGTTAGTGTATAAAAAGTTTGTGTGTTAGTGTATGTGCAGTAGTGTGTTTTGTATGTGTGTGTGTGTTGCATGTCTGTGTGTGTGTGCTGCATGTTCGTTCGTGTGTCAGTATATATGTGTGTGTATATTCCGTGTGTGCCGTATGTGTATGTGTTTCGTATAGTCTGTTGGGGTGCATGTGTATGTATGTGTCAGTATATCTGTCTGTGTGCCAGTATGTCTGTGTGTGTGTGTGTCAGTATATCAGTCTGTGTGTGTCAGTGTATGTGCCTGTGTGTGTGTATCAGTATTTCTCAGTGTATGTGGGTGTCAGTATATCTGTCAGTGTGTGGGTGTCAGTATTTCTGTCAGTGTATGTGTGTCAGTATGTTGATCAGTGTATGTGTCTGTGTGTGTGTGTCAGTATGTCGGTATGTCTGTATATGTGCCTGTGTCAGTATGTCTGTCAGTACGTCTACCAGTGTATGTCTGTGTGTGTGTCAATATATGTACCTGTGTCAGTGTGTCTGTCAGTGTATGTGCCTGTTTATCTGTATGTAGTCAGTGTATGTATCTGTGTATCTGCTTGTGCGTCAGAGTGTGTACCTGTGCATCTGAGCCGCAACTTTAAATACAAATACACCCTCCATTCAAACTTCAACACTACATATAAAACACACTCCTGCATTGAAACGTCAACACTACATACAAGCACACTCCTACATTCAAAAACAAACACTACACATAAATGCACACTTGCATTCAAACTCCAGTACCACATACAAACACATTCACACAAACATACTCCATACAAACACATGCTTACATTCAAACATACTAACATGGCTCAGTGCTAAATACAACCCTGCAAGTATGGGAAATTGGTAGAGTCCCAGCTGTCAAAGCATTGTTGGAGTTGCACGACAGATGGGGTTCTACCTTTAGTCCAACCTTGCAATTGGGGGTCCCAACAAAATTCATTCTACTTTAGTACCGCCACTGCGTTGGGATGGATGCCGTGATTGCATACCAGGGAGTGAGGGGCGAGAGCGGCAGGGCACAGGGGGCCCAAGCAAACACTTGCCCAGGGTCCATTCGTTATTAAAGACGGCCCTGCCCCCTACCCACCTTACAACCCAGTAACCCACCTTACAACCCCCCTACCCACCATACAGCCCACTACCCACCTCACAGCCTCCCTACCCACCTCACATCCCCCCTACCCACCATACAGACCCCCTACACACTTCTCCAGGAGTTAATAATGATTCTTGTTTGCTGTTCAAAAGCTATTTGAAAAAGCATCCTATCTTACAAGTCTACAGTGTAACATGTTTCCCCCTGGTGTCCGTATGTAGAGAACAACTGCCTCTTCATTCCCTTAGTATCAGACTTTTTATAAATTAACAAGCACGCAATTAATGGCACTTTATAAATAATAATGATATATTAGATATTCCTGGACAAAATACAGTATTTACTATCATCATGTGTATACAGTATATATAGTGCTATATATATTTTATTGTATACATTACATTTATTGTTACCTGAATATCGCTAATGCTATGATAGATAAATCACAAATTTTGCAAGGTGAGTACCTGTTACTTTGATGACCAAAATAAGACAGCTGTTTTCATTTCCAAAGCATTTCACGGTCCTCACAGTCCCCTTACCCACCTTACAACCCCCTACCCACCATACAGACTCCCTACCAACCACACAGACCCCTACCCACTTACCGACCCCCTACCATCTCACAGCCCCTACCTTCTCACAGCCCCCCTATCCTCTCACAGCCTTCCTACCCAAACCTTGTCACAGCCATCCCCACCCTTTCTCCCCACACACCGTCACAACCCCCCCCACAAATCCTGTCACAGCCCCCTCACACACCCTGTCACCCTCCCACACACACTCTATCATCCCCATACACACACTGACACCCCCTCCATACAATATTACCAACCCCAATTACTTTCAGCCTCCACACACTGTCACCCCTTCACCCAGCTATATATATGCATACGAGTGTATCATTTTTTTTATGGGATCTAGTGAGTTGCTTAATTTTTTCCCCAGTACTTGACCCCTGTATGTCCCTCATGTCTCATGTATGACTTGCATGTCTCCAATCCCCCTTCTGTCCCTCTTATATGTCTCAAATTTTCCCATGTCCCTTCTGTTTGTCTCATGTGTCTCCAATCCCACCTATGTGTCTCTCCTGTGTCTCCAATCCCCTCTTTGGATCTTGTGTTTCTCTGATTCCCCCAAAGCCTCTTTGCCTTCAATCCCTCTGATTCTTCATGTCGCTCCAAGCTCTACCTGCCTTTCTGACTGGGCATAGAAATACTTTTCCCTCAGCCTGATCTCTCCAGGAGAGTTCTGGTGCCAAACGTTGCATGAGAGAAAAGAGGATCAGGGAAATTGTGTTGTGTGATGTCCCCAACCCCTCCGCTAAAAAAAGGGAGACCACATTGTGGGACTGTGAGATGAGATGTGATAGCTGTTACTAGCATCGGATGGGGTGATGTGGTATTGTAATTGGGGCAGGGGGATAATATGCCATTGGTTACCATGATTGGAGCCGCCAGTGATGGCACTGGGAGTGGTAGATTTATCGAAATGGATAATGTTATTGATACTAGGAGTTATAATATTATGGAATATGATAGTGTAATTGTAGCTAATTGTTGCTGGGTTATTATGCAAATGATTTGCGGTTGTTATTGGGATGGGAGGAAAGAATTGTAGGCCTTGAGTGAGATGGTTATAGTGATAGGGATGAGGGGACTATGGGTATGGATTAATGAGGATATTATAGGGATGAGGTGAGGAGATTTAGTGTACTGGAGTAACGTGATGAGAATTAAAGGGTTGAGTAATAGTTGATTGAGGAAACATTTATGGAGATGGTGTGATGAGTGTGCTAGGGCTCTAGGAAATTGGGACTGATTGGGTATATGATGCAAGAGGATGGGGGCATAAAGCGGCTGGGTGCGTGATTAATTAGAAGGTTTCCTATTACTATATATTTACCCTTATCTCTGTTCAACTACATGCTTCCGATATCTTATCACATTTACCCACTCCCACTTATCTCTTCCAGTTCCCTCCTAGTGTCTCTAGATGATCCCTCACTACATATCCAGGCTTTCATTTAAGGTAGCGGAGTAGATGTCTATGCATAGTGGTAGGAGCCCACAATATGGTAACCAATGAATAGTGTGGACCCCTAAAGCGTGATACCATCTGTGACAGAACCATCTGTCTGCTTGGATTTTTACCCCGTTCGTCTGTTTGTCCCCCGTTCGTATGAATGGCTGGTTTCTATAGCCCAGCCATTCGAATGACTTTTTCCCGAACAAATCTGCCGAACGAACGGCCACCCAAGTGAGGAGTGTGCTGCTGGTTAACGAAGTGATCCCAATTAGAACGTTGTGGTTAACCGCAGACACTTCTCAATTAAACCAAATTCAGGGTGGTCGTCGTTCGTATGTCGACCACGAGGCAGCGGCCATTTTAAATCACGCAAACGCCCAGCGATGTTTGGCTCTATTTCTATGGAACTGAAAACGGACACTTTTTCTGCCGAACACCGCTGAAACAAGGGAACGCCTGGCTGCCTCCACGAAAGCATGCGAACACCGGCCGTTCGGGAGATTGAGAGCATACAAAAGA
>OW240917.1:224616704-224628830 GCA_933207985.1 Pelobates cultripes | reverse complement strand
TGTTGTGTTCTTGTTGGTAAAGCAGTTAACACTCTATACATTGAAATTGCTAAAACGTCTTCCAATCCCCAACATCATGTATTACACACGCATTTAAAAGTAGCACAGTTTATTGTCACAAGTAATTTGAAGAATACTAGGTCATAGTCTAGACACCCAAGTACAGTACATTGAGGTGTTTTAGACTATAAGGTGTTTTTATTCCATTCCTTGCCATATTTATATTTACTCTCCCCAGGAAGAGAAGACTATATTGAAAAAAATGCATCCTACCTGTTTGGAAAATGTTCTGTTCTGTGATTTAATGTACACCTGCGCTTAAGTCATGATGACAGGTGTAAGTTCTCTTGTATAGCCGCCTCTGGCAGTTATCTGCACCGGCATTTGCTACACGTGATCACAAACACAGCTCATGAGCAGGTGGGAACATTCCTGAGAAAGTATTAGCCTCTGCCTGGGAAAATCTATTATGAATCAATTAAAGGATCACTATAGTGTCAGGAAAACAAACTCATTTTCCTGACACTATATAACCCTTAGGTCCCCCGACCCTCAGGGCCCCCCTCCCTTGGCGTTGAAGGGGTTAAAACCCATTCAGTTACTTACTTTAATCCAGCGCCGTGCTCCCTCAGCGCTGGTGACCTCTCCTCCCCCGCCAACGTCAGCTTCCGAGTGGAGCCGAATACGCATGCACGGCCAAAGCTGCGCGCACATTCAAACAGTCCATAGGAAAGCATTTCTCAATGCTTTCCTATGGATGTTCTGCACGCTGAATGCGATTTTCACATCCAGCGTCGCAGAAGCGCCTCTAGCGGCTGTCAGGAAGACAGCCATTAGAGGCTGGATTAACCCTGCTATGTAAACATAGCAGTTTCTCTGAAACTGCTATGTTTACATTCCGAAGGGTTAAAACCTGTGAGACCTGGCACCCAGACCACATCATTGAGCTGAAGTGGTCTGGGTGATTATAGTGTCCCTTTAAGCTGTCTTTACAGAATTGATTGATTCATAGTCACAATGAGGGGGATGAGGGGAATACCCAATCACAATGGGCTCCCCATGCAACACTTACTGACCACCGTTCTCTTCATCGAATATCTAGATGTCAGGGATAACTGGAATATGGAAGAAGAGGTGCAAATATTAGTCAAAACATATTATAGGTGAACTGTCACTTTATTAAAAATGACATCATTGAATAAAACTTTGAAAATCACCTATATCTTATGTTATACCTTTTCATAGATTATATTTATTCATATTTATATTGCATATATAGCAAAGGACATCACAATCCAGTGCAGATCAGGTAAAGTCAGGGCAAACATTACGAAGAGGAGTAATTAAACACTGTTCTCCTAATTTCTCCTATTGCCAGGCGCTAAGGACAGGGCTTATAACAATGATTGACAGGTAGATAAGATGGAGGCACCCAGATGCACGTTAGAGAGATGTGGGTTTCAACATTTGACACCTCACAAGTACACATTTCTTAAATATAGGAAAAGGTAAATACAATATTAAAAGGTTAATCCACACACCATAACCATTTCTCTGATTTGCTTTGCTGCCTGAATGTCATTTCTGTGCATATTTATGTAGGTTGTCAGGACACATACCATGTTAGTGGCAGGCAATTAATGGTAGCTACCCCCCCCCCCCACCATTTAGTAACACTCCAATGGCCATTCAAGTGTAAGCTCACCTGCCACGTCAAGGCAAACCCTTTAGTTGTGTCCTACACTAACGATTCACCTCGCAGCTTTCAGTAAAAAAAAAATTCAAAATCTCTAATGAGACAAAAAAAGAGAGTTATTGTTATGAACCACTACACACTTATTAAAAAAACCTTAATAGAGTACATATGGGGGCAGTACGGACTGTAACATTTCATGCCTCCCAAGTGTCCCTTTTTAGGAGGGACAGTCCCTATTTTGGGCCCAAATCCCTCTGTCCCTCTTTTCTATCCTAATGTCCTTCTTTTCTAGGAGCTCTGTATTGTTGGTATGTCTGAGTGTGTAACAGAGCTCCACAGCAATAATACTCCCTGTCTTTAAATTACAATAAATGTGTTTAGAAATCAGTCTTTGTGAATAAGATACATTGGTAACTTATGTTTTTTAAATTTTTGTTTGTTTTAGAGGTATTATTTCAAATCAATCATTATTTGTGGCTTAGGCCAACAGAAAAGGGGTCTGTGATTTTTTTTTTTTATTCTTGTGATTTTCTTGATAATTCTCTCTCAATACTGATCAATAAAAATTTATAAAACAATAAAAATGTTGAATAATTACTCACACTGGATTGTGGTCAACCCCTCTATCTATATCTCTACAGTCAACGGCTGATTATTCTAATTGTTGTATGTCATTTAAACTGGATTTAATTTCTGAACAGACGGCTTATCACTTTCTGTATGGAACCAGGTCTCTCAAATGTGATATCCTATCTCTACTCTGTCCGTTGCTGTTCAATATATTGGTGCGTATTATGTAATCAATAATAATGCTTTTTAAGAGGACAACAGTAAGATTAACAATATATCAAGAGATTAAGTAGGATAGAGTGAACGGAAAGGCAGGAGAGGAAGACAGATAAATGATAGAGGAGCCGGCAGCAACCATATTTCTTGTATAATAGGGTTATATGACATAACGTCTTTGTAAGAAGGTGGTGTCAGTAGGCCTCAGGCCTAGCCTGCACTATGTCTGCCTCTGTCAGACAACTTATCACTGTTTGCGTACCGTTAGCAGAGCTGCAAAATGTCATTTACAATGTGCTACCCGGACATGAAGCGAAATCTGTAGCTATTGTAAGCCAGGATTTTTCATATACCTCCCAAAAAACATGCAAAATTAATGACATGCATGTTTTATCTAGGGGTCTATTTACTAGATTATTGTATATGTTTTTCATCAAGTGTTTCTATATGTGTACTATTTAAACTAAAAAAAAACTATTATTTATTGTGCTTAATGTTTAGATTATGGAGCATCATAGTAACAACACACAGGGATCGCTGAATATGTTAGTAACAGAATGTACCGTCTTTCCCCGAAAATAAGACTGGGTGTTATATTAACTTTCCCCCAGAAAAATGCGCTAGGTTGTATTTTCGGGAGATGTCTTGTTTCAGGGAAAAACTGTTGCAAACATGTGCTAGAAAGCAAGTCTACGTTCGGGGGAATTCCACTAGGGCATGGAATCCAGCGAATCTATGTTCAGGAAACTTTCCCGAACATAGATTAGCTTACTTACGAATGGAATCCCGTGAATCTATGTTCAGGGAAACTTACCTGAACATAGATTAGTTTACTTGTGAATGTAATCTGGTGAATCTATGTTCAGGGAAAATTTCTCGAACATAGATTAGCGTACTAGCGACTAGGGCTTATTTTCGGGTAGGGCTTATATTGCGAGCATCCCCCGACAATAAACAGGGTAATATAATTTAGATTTATATAAAATACAGTATATTTTTTATTAGTATGGTTTTTAAGCATTGCATTTGGTCCATAGCTGTTGATAGTGTTTATGTTTAGGTATCCGTGAGGGATTGACCAAGATGAGTATTCAATGCAATTGGAAATATATGTGTAGCAAAAATGGATGTTACATAAAAAAAAAAAAATCAAAAAAAAATCAAGCTATTTCTGATGAAAGGTGGGTCAATGTTCCTTTTTATTCAAACTGAATCCCCATATTTGTTTGCTGAGATAGGTGATTTTAAGTAAACTCATAAAATTTTATTCACTGAAGTGTTGGCAATTCAATATTTTTTTAATTTAAAATTTTAGCCGGCATATCCATTTTGAAAACATAGTTGGCTTTCAAATTCATAGCTGAGATTTACTGCATCTGACTATGTGTAACAGTGTGTGCGTATGTGTAGTAGTGTGACCGGTTCTTGGTCCTCTGCTGCAATGGATTAAGTCCCTGGCATCAAGTCCACTTTAAGGACACCATAGAGGATTCCACCATGAAGATAATCCTGCAGGAGGCCTCTACTCGTACTCATGACTCAGCGGAGCGGAAACCTGAGGAACTCCAGCAGCAACAACTTCGTACCACTGTGAGAGTGGACGCTCTTGAGGAATAGAGGAGACATTACAATTTAAAGGGCATACCGTAGAATCTGGATCTTACTGACCTACCGCACTTAGCAACTTTAACGGCATTACTACCACCCAAACAACTTATACAATTGGATGGCATGTTTTGCTTATCAAAACTGGGGAAGGCACCACCATCCGCAACCTCATTTATTTAATTCCATTCGATTTAGGACAAGACCCTACTCCACACTGCAATGAGGGGGAAACCCCAGAGTCACTTTGAAGGCTCTACACTGCTGCTGATGTTCACAGATCTCATGAGGAACTTTATTACCACATCAGGGACATTTTCTACAGAAGGGGGATACCAAGAGGGCTCTTATTTACTCACCAAGGAAACACCCACCTTTCCTATTTGAGTTTTAATATATATGGGGTAACATGTTATTCGGATAACAGTATTTTTAGAGATGTTTTTAATACATGGTCAGCAGTTTATATTATCTATACTTCATGTAGTATTGAAATGTGGCTTATTTTGTAATATTTTGCATTACTCAAATGTGGAATGAGATGAATAAAGATTTAAAAAAAAAAATGTTGGACGTGCCATTAAATATATTTATATAAAGACAAAAATGAATTGCAGACACGCCATTTTGCAGGAATGGTGGTGCTGCCGTAGTGATCAAAAGTCATACATAATACAGATTAAGCAATAGCGTATACATAGAAATACATCACATATAATAGCGTACACATAAAAATAAAACTTTAAATGTTATCAGGCTACTTAAAATGACCTATCTCAGACAACATGTATGGGGATTCAGTTCCAACGTATGGCCATATCGTGTTAAGCCCAACGCTACTTCACAGTACCCCAATATCGCGGGATCCTACACTAATTCTTAATGTAGGAGACAAATAAATAGTGCTAGTGCTAAAAGGGCTGAGGTGTATATGCTGAGGTGTATATGCTTTATGAGTATATACATCAAAGCACTACTACTTTAATTGTTAAGTTTTGACACTACATTTAAAATTGTGTTTATCACTTTAAGTTTGCATTATATATATTCACAATGCTGTAACAGATTATTATAATTTACTTTAGTTTATTTAGCACTAGCACTCACACTGGAATTAGTGTAGGACCCAGCGACATTGGGGTACTGTAAAGTAGTGGTGGGCAATAACACAACATCGCCATATGATGGAACTGAATCCCCATATTTGTTTGCGGAGATAGGTGATTTTAAGTAACCCTATAAAATTACAACTGTATTTTTATGTATATCTGTTCCTTAATCTGTATTATGTATCAAATATATTTGAGGCTGAAGCCCACGTTCTGTTTACTACCTAGAATGCCCCTGATTGAAATGATTACTAATAGGTTGTTATTTCTTAAATTGGAATCTGTATACATCTTCCAAATGTCTTTCTCTCGCCGATCATTTTTACTTACTTTGTAACCCGTTAATCAAAGGACAACATTCCATAACAATTTAACAAAAATAAATACAAAATAAACAAACACTCTCTTCAACACTACAAATCATGCCCAGTGCTACTTATCCATTCCTATAGATCTGTGGTTCCCAACCCAGTCCTCAAGTACTCACTAACAGTCCAGGATGTAGGGTTTACCAAGTTGTGTTTTTAGAAAGAAAAAAAAAAAACACTTTAGACACAACAGGATAATGTCTAAATCCTGGACTGGTAAAGGGTACTTGAGGACTGGATTGGGAACTCCTACTATACATGTTCACAACCCCTCCCACCCCCCAAATTCAGCCAGCATCCACAGACCTCAGATAAGAATGCTGTAAGTGTGCGCGCATGCACAGAGGGAGACCTTCAAAGGCTTCCCAAAGAGAAGCCTCTGATTGGCTATCAGAAAGTCTCTGCTGGGAAAAAAAAGTGGAGAGCTTGCAGAGGGTGCAGTGCATAAGAACTGCAACTTTTGCAACCTGTTTTAAAATATACCCCCAATGAAAATGCATGCATGTACTCATTGGGGGTCTTATCTACAAAACAGTGATTTCTAACTTATTTGAGCAGTGGAGTGTTCCTCTACAAATGAATGGAAGGACAGCGCCTGTAGACAATGAAATGAAGCAGTCAGTTATGGTGCCTCCAGTATCCCTTTAAAGGGACACTCAACGCACCATAACCACTGTAGTGGTGTTGGTTCTAGGAGTGCACTGGCACCACCCATTTTAGAAGAACGGTATGACTTCTTATCTGGGGTCTGTCACACACGGCTAACCACCATCACTACTTCAGACAGAGAGCCAGAAGCTCTCTGTTTAAGCTAAGCCCACCGGTGCAGGGCTTAACGCATTGGTTGAGAGTGCAGGGCTTTGCTCAGAAGAGCTGACGGGAGCTTCAAGCTCTCTATGGAAGTAGTGGAGGTGTGGACTTCAGGTAAGACATTAAATCGTTCTAAACCAGTGTGACTACTTACATTGAAAAGCAGCCGGGGCACACCTTACACCATAACCACTACATAGCTGTGTAGTGGTTATGGTGTAGTGGCTATGGTTCTTAGAGTGTTCCTGTAAAACAATCTCTCACAAATAAAATTTAAAAAAAACAAATAAAGAAACATACCAAAAAGTTAATGTAGTTTACTTATTTTAACTCTTTCAATTATCACTTTTTCTTTCTTCTTTAAAACCTTTTGATTTTGAGTTATAGTGGAAATAAAAAGGAATAACCAGGTATATCTGAGACCCACAATGGAGTGTATTCACAAAACATCGAATTGAAGTAAGTAGCAATTCAGCTAATTTAGCCTAGATTTTGCAATTCAGTTTTCAGCTGACAACAATTCTCTGTCTAATGATTAAACCCTATATGGGTGATTTAGTGCTGTGCATTCATATGCATTAAAAATATATAGTAATGAAGCTCACCTCTAGGCAGGGTGGTGTCTGTCAGATAAAGTAATGACATTTTTAAATACCCTTGTGTTGTTCTCTACCTCCTGAGGGCAGACAGACTAAATGGGAGATGCTATCACAGTACCGGAGGAAGAACTGTAATGTTGAGTAATGGTCAGTATAACACTAATGGTGAATGATAGCAGGGCAGGACTAACGCCATTGGCTTATAAAGTGTGGGTGTGCATGAATTGGAAGCATCAATGCAAACATGAGCACTATTCAGACTATCGCTGAGAACTACCAATCCTTCAATCCCAGAGCATACCTGCAGAATAATTACATACCACCAAGGGCAGACTTCGACAACCCAGGCAGCGTGGTGCCGTGGAAGCTGAGATGCCTGGCCGACGCGTGTGCCTCAGGTACGTCAATTTTTAATCTACTCCGGTCACCTAATTCTTGACAGCCTCTCCGGGATGCACCGGATCAAATTCAAGATAAAAATGGTCAATGCGCTAAACACTGAATTGAAAACCAAATTGCACAATTTTAGACCAAAAGAGACGAGTTGGAAAAAATCTGCAATTCAACAGGTTGGTTTTTTTTTTTGTTTGTTTTTTTTTTTTTAATTTTTACTAAAGCAGGGGTAGGCAACGCTCGGCACCCCACTTGTTGTGGACTACATCTCCCCTGATGCTTTGCTAGCCTTTAAGGTGATGTAGTCCACAATATCCGGAGTGCCAAAGCTTGCCTACTGCTGCATTGCAATTTGGTGTATAGTGGATACCCTCTCTCCTAAACTACGGTTGTCCTATAAAATTTTACATAGCAAAAATACGCAGGGGTGTGCCTTTAATTAGATTTACTCACAGTAAACATTTTAAACGTGTGTGCGTCCCTGTGCTGGAAGATCTGTTGTAATACAGGGTGTAGTATACGAAGCTATAGATCTGTAATTTTAAATCTATTCTGTGTGTAATTATTTTGACATTCCAATTGTTTTGTGGTTTGTGTGGGTGTTTTTTACGTTTTTTAGTACAGAAATCAATATGCAAATAGGGGTTATTAACTATATGCTTTTTATCAGTTTAGGTTTTTTTTGCGTGTCTGTTTTTACTTGCTAGCTAAATCATTGTTAAGTGGATAGAGCACATTAGGAAAAAAAAGTAGATTTTTAAATCAAGTTTTTATATGAGAATGGGAGCTCTTAACTGCTTTCACAAAAGAGCGATTATGTGGGAACTGTATAAAATTCATACATTGCAGTTAGGTCGAAGATAAAAATGAATTTTGGGCAGGATAGAGCTGGGTAGCTCAAGCAGATATTTGCCAGATGTACCACATTTAATTGGCTGGTATGGCCACTAGTTGGTTTGAAGTGGGAAAATCAGAGTTTAACAAAAGTGGAATGCGGCAAGGGGGGGGGGGGATGCAGTGTAGGATCATGGGTATCTGATGGACGCTGTTGTCAAACTGTTCCAAACTGGTTTGACTCTTCAACGGAGGAAGACGCAAAGGGACTCCAGGCACCATAACCACTACCGCACACTGTAGTTTTTATGGTGCTTAGATTGTCCCTTTTTTTTTAAGGATGTGTACTGTCATATAATGAAAAATAAAACCATACACAATTAAATTCATAATTTTTGCAAGTTAAATCTGAATGGAAAAACTGAGGCAACAAAAATGCTGATCTGAGAAAATTCTCAAACTCTACCATAGTCACAACTTGGCTATTTTGCATCAGTTTTACCTTCTATATCTTTTGGGGCAAACTGTTTTCTGGCACTGCAGGTCCCCACCCCAGGTGATTGTGATCAAACTTATACTACAGATTTACAGCCAAGAACCGCAAATTTGGCTGTTAAAGGACCACTATAGGCACCCAGACCTGTTTGTGTTTGTGTGTTTTTTTTTGTTTTTTTTAATTTTTTTATTCCAGAGAATTTGGAGTTTAGCGAATAACCCTTTGAGAGCTTCCTACTCAGGGCAGTAACTGACATGACTTTTTTGACAGTCTGAATTCTAACTTAATCCTCAATCTCATAGAGCTGAGAAATCCAAGATGGCTGCCCCTGGGGCCATTATTAGAGGCCAATAATAATTTTTGCTCCACTTTGATACAGTTATGTGATGTTCTGTTATCCAGAAATATCAAATAAGCTCTAAGAGATGTAACTGGTCACCAATGCTATCTTGGTCTAAAATGTAAAATCCACTTTGAATTCTTATTTTGGTAAATAGCTCTGCACATATCTGTTGAAAACAGCTAAGGTCTAATCTACTTTAAAATTTGATATCAACCCATCTCTGTGCGTCTTTGCCTGCAGGTGAGATTGGAGGGCAGCTTATGGTAGACATTGGCACAGGGCCCACGGTGTACCAGCTACTTAGCGCGTTTGAGCTGTTTAAAGAAGTGGTTCTGACTGATTATTTGGAAGTGAATCGGGACGAGATTAGGAAGTGGCTACGCGGTGAGACGGGAACGTTTGATTGGGGCCCTTACATCAAGCATGTCTGCAACATAGAAGGAAAGGGGTAAGTTGATCCATTGGTGGTAGATTAGCTCTGAGTGCCAAATCAGTGTAATTGCCTGGGAGTAAATGGAATAATTATTTTAGTACAAACTGGCACCGGGAAAGTAAAACTGTTGCTTCTTACTTTTACAAAATAACAAGCAAATTTCTTAGTTTTAAGGCAAGATAGTGGTACATGCATCTCCGATCTACAATGTATTGGGTTGCCAGATTCTTGACCTTGAACTGTTGTATGTGGTGATGGGAAGCAGCCAAAAAGTGTTTTCCTATCATGTTAAAGGGAAGGAGAAAAATTAAGTAATCAAAGAGAAATATCAAAGCAACTAATTAATAAAAGCTGCAGCATGTAAATGCCCCAGACTCTCCACCTCTTCCTGGACACATATCTCTATATGTAAAAAAAAAATGCCCAGTGGCATACTAAGGGGAGGTAGTCTAGAAGGTATCAGTGGAAGGGCCCCTGTGACTGAGGGCCACCACAAACTAGTGCACCCCTCTGTACAGTTACCGGTTGCAAGTAGGAACAGAATGCAGGTCAGAGCCTGGTAAATGTTGTCTGAGCAGACAGGGGAAGGATAATGAATTAATGTCATATTCAGCCTCTCTATTCGCTCACATAGCATGCAGCACACCTGGATGTTTAATAAGTAACCCTGCTAAGGTGCATACATGGCCTCTGATGCCATTCAACCACATTACAAGAATCCACATAGATGAAAAGGGGTTGGAAAGACACAAAAGCGGATCAGGACGTGGAGAGAGACTCAAATGGATCATTTCCTTTACAGACTTAAAGACCCACGTAGGGGAAGTGGTGAGAGAGGTACTTGTAGAAGGGAGACACAAGTTGGGAGGTATGCAGGTGAGATCCGTACAGGAATGGTGGGGATAGGGCTGGTGCCACTAACTGCCCCCAATTAAAAGGGCAATGCATTGAAAATATATCAAAATGAACTTGGAGGGCAGCAGGTGGTGAAGACCATAATAACCCTTTCCTCGCAGGTGATACACTCATACACCATGTATTACCAGGGGCGGACTGAGAACCCTCAGGGCCCCCGGGCAAAATAAATCAAGGGCCCCCTTACAGGCCCCACCCATACTCTGCAGCAAGCGCCACCCTTGTCCCGCCTCCGTGCACCGCCTCCAGCCACACCCTACACAATCTTTAGACACAAGGAACAAAAGGGCAATAAGCCCTTCGAGGCCCCAGTAGAGACTACAATTGAGGGCTAATGGGCCATGGAGGGGGGTCTTTCTAGCGGAGGCTATCTCAGTGTCCTTTAGAGGGTGTGTTAGAAAGAATCCCCTCCAAGCCCCATTAGAGACTACAATGGAGTCTAATAGGCTTGGAAGGGGGTCTTTCTAACAGAGGCCATCTCAGCGTCCATTAGATATCCCCTGCTGGAAACAATCGCCTCCAGGCCCCAGTAGAAACTACAATTGAGGGCTAATGGGCCATGGAGGGGATTT
Source organism: Pelobates cultripes (assembly GCA_933207985.1). Classification (NCBI taxonomy): domain Eukaryota; kingdom Metazoa; phylum Chordata; class Amphibia; order Anura; family Pelobatidae; genus Pelobates; species Pelobates cultripes. The sequence goes on along the minus strand of OW240917.1, from coordinate 224,617,871 downwards.
CTAGCAGAGGCTAGAGTCTAATGGGGCCTGGAGGGTGGTCTCTCCAACACTCTGGTTCCTATTCACAATATAGCAACACAATATAGCTCGCTGATACCTAAGCCAAGTTGGCTCCTCTTACCTTAATTACTGTTGCTGGCTGGCAGTCTGTGGGCTTGCTGGCTGCGGCTGGCAGGCTGTGGGCTTGCTGGCTGCGGCTGGCAGGCTGTGGGCTTGCTGGCTGCGGCTGGCAGGCTGTGGGCTTGCTGGCTACTGCCGGCAGGCTGTGGGCTTGCTGACTGCGGCTGGCAGGCTGCGGCTGGCAGGCTGTGGCTTGCTGGCTGTGAGCCTGTGGCTTGCTGTAGGCCTGTGGGCTGGCTACTGGCCTGTGGGCTGGCTAACTGGCTGGCTACTGGCCAGCCTGTGGGTTGGCTGGCTGGCTACTGGGGCACTTGTAGATTATTTAAAGAAATAATTCATGCACAATAACCACTACTGCTCCAGAGTAAGTAGTCAAACCATTTAAGAACAGTTTGACAACTTACCTGGGGTCTGCTGGGATATGAGGCTGTAGTAGGGAATAGGAGCAGTGGTGCAATGTGTGTGAAAGGTTCAGTGTGTGTGTGGGGGTGTAGTGTGTGTGGGGGTGTAGTGTGTGAATGTGTAGGGTGTGTGGGCAGTGTATGTGTGTGGCAATGTTAGTATGGGGGGCTGTGTATGGGGGTCTGTGTGTATATGGGTGGGCAGTGTATGTGTGTGTGTGAGGCAATGTGTGTAAATGTGTATGGTGTGTATGGGGGCAGGGTGTGAATGTGTATGGTGTGTGTGTGGGGGCAGTGTGTTTATGGGGCTAGAGTTCACTCTCACCACTGCGACCACCAGGAATCCATGGGGGTTACAGTGTTGAGAGTGAACTCTAGCCCGTAGCTCCAGGGCTAGAGTTGACTAGAGTAGAGTTGGCAGTAACGTTGCCATGGTAACCGCGGCAACGCTCTGTGCTCGCGCAAGAAGGACCCAGAGGAGCTGCAGGGTGAGCTCCCAGGTCCTCTCTTCCTCCCCTGCCCGCACGGTGCCTGCGGACAGGGGAGGGGGGCATTCTTCCCTCTCTTTCTCCCCCCTCCCCCAACTCTCTATTCCCCCTCTTTCTCCCTGTGTCTCATTCTTCCCTCTCTGTCTCTTTCTCCCCCT
>OW240917.1:224446054-224616604 GCA_933207985.1 Pelobates cultripes | reverse complement strand
TGGCTCTATTTCTATGGAACTGAAAATGGACACTTTTTCTGCCGAACACCGCTGAAACAAGGGAACGCCTGGCTGCCTCCACGAAAGCATGCGAACACCGGCCGTTCGGGAGATTGAGAGCATACAAAAGACTTAACCCAGATAGCCCTCCCATGGAGTCATTCGTATACCGAAAGACTGTAAGAACTTTGACTCCATGGCTATTGAACTATGTGTGTGGGATCTGAGCGCTATTCGCCAATAATATGCACTCAGATCCAGGCTATCTGGGGACATGTAATACGAATGGGGAATGTTCAGTTTTCATGTAGTTATGCATTTTTATGTCTTTTATTATTTTATGTTTAAAATGGCGACTGTCCTTGTCCTGGAGTTAATTGAGTTACTTGGTAATTAACTCCAGGACAGAGGGGAGGGAATCAGACTGCACTGTGGGTAAGAGATGTGACTGTGTGTCAGAAATGTCCTTCTATCTGTCTGTAATTTAAGTCTTCCATTTGGTCCCCTAGGGGAGTGTCCACCAGGTGGGAGACCTGCATAAATACGGGCAGGTAGCCCACAGTAAAACCAGATTCTGTTTGACCCTCAATGCGGAGCTTCTGTCTCGTTATTGGGGGGATTTCTTCTTCACGTTTAGAGACTGCTGGATGGAACGAAAGCCGCTTGGGGAATATTACTGTTCGACGGTTACCAGCAGTTCGTGTATTGCCGTTCAGGAGTTTGGAGCCGTTCGTGGATTTCGATCGGGAGATTGCCGCTTCCCCTGCATTTGGTTCGTGTGTTACAGAGTAAGCGAACGGAGACTGTACTGCAGCCGGGGAAGGTTTACTAAACGGCGGTTTTACCTAAAGACACTGGAGGTGTCTTAACACCATCTATTGTCAGGCACGTTGAAAACATAAATACAGAAAGATAAGTCCTGCGCTCACTCCAATCATTCCTGGGCGGCAGCAATGACTACAATACACATCAGCCCCAATATATAGTAAAAACCAAAGAAAAACAAGTTACATGCGCTCTCTCCTTAATCCTCTGTCTCATTTGAGACATTTTTGCCAGAAGCTCAAGGAAGCAAGCTGAAGGGTCAGTGTAGGACCCGCTTAGGGGGGTCTGCCTTGACGTTGGCAGGCGGGCATTCCCTCCAATGGCCATTGGAGTAACTAAATGACCTCCATTTGTCTAAATATACATAGGGATTAAGGTGAGAGCGCAGGTAACTTGTTTTTCTTCTGATGTTGAAAACATAGAAGCCATTTATCAGTCTTGCTGGGATGGCTTACAGGCAAGGTAAACGGGGATTTGCTGGACCAGATCTGGGGCTTCGATCATTAAAGCTCCCATCCTGACCCCCTCCCCTTTCCCCCCCCACAATGCCCATGAACTGCAAGTTATATTATTGGTGGATAATTAGAAACTAGTTGGAGGTGAATCAGGAGAGAAAACCAGTTGACCGTGATGAACGTGTTCTCCAGGAGTTAATAATGATTCTTGTTTGCTGTTCAAAAGCTATTTGAAAAAGCATTCTATCTTACAAGTCTACAGTGTAACATGTTTCCCCCTGGTGTCCGTATGTAGGGAACAACTGCCTCTTCATTCCCTTAGTATCAGACTTTTTATAAATTAACAAGCAAGCAATTAATGACACTTTATAAATAATAATGATATATTAGATATTCCTGGACAATATACAATATTTACTATCATAATGTGTATATAGTATATATAGTACTATATATATTTTATTGTATACATTACATTTATTGTTACCTGAATATCGCCAATGCTATGATAGATAAATCACAAATTTTGCAAGGTGAGTACCTGTTACTTTGATGACCAAAATAAGACAGCTGTTCTCATTTCCAAAGTATTGCACGGTTTCTCCAGTGTTACAGTACAGGGAGTGCAGAATTATTAGGCAAGTTGTATTTTTGAGGATTAATTTTATTATTGAACAACAACCATGTTCTCAATGAACCCAAAAAACTCATTAATATCAAAGCTGAATATTTTTGGAAGTAGTTTTTAGTTTGTTTTTAGTTATAGCTATGTTAGGGGGATATCTGTGTGTGCAGGTGACTATTACTGTGCATAATTATTAGGCAACTTAACAAAAAACAAATATATACCCATTTCAATTATTTATTATTACCAGTGAAACCAATATAACATCTCAACATTCACAAATATACATTTCTGACATTCAAAACAAAACAAAAACAAATCAGTGACCAATATAGCCACCTTTCTTTGCAAGGACACTCAAAAGCCTGCCATCCATGGATTCTGTCAGTGTTTTGATCTGTTCACCATCAACATTGCGTGCAGCAGCAACCACAGCCTCCCAGACACTGTTCAGAGAGGTGTACTGTTTTCCCTCCTTGTAAATCTCACATTTGATGATGGACCACAGGTTCTCAATGGGGTTCAGATCAGGTGAACAAGGAGGCCATGTCATTAGATTTTCTTCTTTATACCCTTTCTTGCCAGCCACGCTGTGGAGTACTTGGACGCGTGTGATGGAGCATTGTCCTGCATGAAAATCATGTTTTTCTTGAAGGATGCAGACTTCTTCCTGTACCACTGCTTGAAGAAGGTGTCTTCCAGGAACTGGCAGTAGGACTGGGAGTTGAGCTTGACTCCATCCTCAACCCGAAAAGGCCCCACAAGCTCATCTTTGATGATACCAGCCCAAACCAGTACTCCACCTCCACCTTGCTGGCGTCTGAGTCGGACTGGAGCTCTCTGCCCTTTACCAATCCAGCCACGGGCCCATCCATCTGGCCCATCAAGACTCACTCTCATTTCATCAGTCCATAAAACCTTAGAAAAATCAGTCTTGAGATATTTCTTGGCCCAGTCTTGACGTTTCAGCTTGTGTGTCTTGTTCAGTGGTGGTCGTCTTTCAGCCTTTCTTACCTTGGCCATGTCTCTGAGTATTGCACACCTTGTGCTTTTGGGCACTCCAGTGATGTTGCAGCTCTGAAATATGGCCAAACTGGTGGCAAGTGGCATCGTGGCAGCTGCACGCTTGACTTTTCTCAGTTCATGGGCAGTTATTTTGCGCCTTGGTTTTTCCACACGCTTCTTGCGACCCTGTTGACTATTTTGAATGAAACGCTTGATTGTTCGATGATCACGCTTCAGAAGCTTTGCAATTTTAAGAGTGCTGCATCCCTCTGCAAGATATCTCACTATTTTTGACTTTTCTGAGCCTGTCAAGTCCTTCTTTTGACCCATTTTGCCAAAGGAAAGGAAGTTGCCTAATAATTATGCACACCTGATATAGGGTGTTGATGTCATTAGACCACACCCCTTCTCATTACAGAGATGCACATCACCTAATATGCTTAATTGGTAGTAGGCTTTCGAGCCTATACAGCTTGGAGTAAGACAACATGCATAAAGAGGATGATGTGGTCAAAATACTAATTTGCCTAATAATTCTGCACTCCCTGTATTCAGAATCATCAGCCTTATAATATGGGCATGTGTGCGCATTAGACATGTGCAATTCATTTCGTTCCGAATGGCAATTTGGCCAGATTTCGGGCAATTCGGACATTCGGATACATCCGAATGTCCGAATTGCTGAATTGCCAAAGTGCCGAATAGCCGAAGTCCAGAAATTCCGAAATTGCCGGATTTCCGAATTGTCGAAGTTCCGAAGTGCAGAAGTTCCGCAGTTGCCGAAGTGCCGAAGTTCCGAAGCACAATATTGCCCAAGTACTAACATACCTACCCAGTGGAAGAATGAAGAATGTTACACTGTATACAAGTTTAAATAAAAAGTATACAAACATAGCCAGGATTTGCAACACTTACAACAATCAAGTAACACACATTCATATAAAATGTAAGGAATGAATAAGTAGATAGCTCCCTAATACCGTGGGAATTATCTACTAAAAGGTTGAAAGACCTGAATTGGTCTTTCAGCCAAATTTACTAATACTAAGTAAAGATTACCTAGTATTAGTAAATGATGTCCTTACTCACTATACCTTTCCCACGCTGTGTAAAATGACACAGAGCACTCTGATTGGCTGGATTTCAGGCTAACCAAACTTACCCGTCAGTCTCTTCATTTACCTGCTAACCAACCAACCAGAGTGCTCTGAGCCTAATTGCAAGGCGGGGCAAGGCTTCAGTCTGCGTGGAGCCCTCCATGGGTGAAGATGGATATTTTTTTGCGTTCTTTTTTTTTAAGTGCGTTGGTTATTATGGATTTTTATTTGCCCTTTTTTGGGGCTGAAAAAATAAGATTTTTTTTTTACAGGTATCTAGTTTATGGTCCCCCCTCATTATTTTTAGGGTGAGGGGGGTAGGTAGGGCTTATTTTTCTTGGGAGGGGGTGACTAAGGGTTTGGGGCCCCTAGTCACCTGGGAGGGTTACATTTTTATTTAGGGCCCCAACCCGGCGCCCAGGGTTGGGGGCCGGGGGGAGGACAATAGGTGTCCCCCCTTATTGATATTTAGGGCCCCCACCCACCACTCAGGGGGGGAGAACAATAGGTCCCCCCCTTATTGCTATTATTATTATAATATATATATATAGCGCCATCAAATTCCGCAGCGCTTTACAATGGGTGGACGAACAGACATGTAGTTGTAACCAGACAAGTTGGACACACAGGAACAGAGGAGTTGAGGGCCCTGCTCAATGAGCTTACAGGGAGTGGGGTAAAATGACACAAAAAAGGTAAGGATAGTATTAGACTAGTGACAGTTGCAGAAGAGGAATCAGTCAGGAGCTATTAACAGTTTAATTGATACGCTTTTATGAAGAAGTGGGTTTTTAACGATTTTTTGAAGGAGTGGAGACTGGGTGAGCATCTAACGGAGGAGGGAAGCGAGTTCCACAGGAACGGTGCAGCCCTCGAGAAATCTTGAAGGCGAGCATCAGAGGTGGGAGTACGGACAGAAGATAGACGTAAGTCTTCAGCAGATCGTAAGGGCCTAGACGGGACATACTTGTGTATAAGGGAGGATAGATAGGTGGGAGCAGCATTATGTAGAGATTTGAAAAGCAAGAACCAGAATTTTAAATTGAGCTCTATATTTTATAGGAAGCCAATGTAGGGACTGACAGAAGGGTGAGGCATGGGAGGTGCGGGCGGACAGGAAGATGAGCCTCGCTGCCGCATTCATTATGGACTGTAACGGCGCAAGTTAGGAGCACATAAGACCACTGAGAAGCGGATTACAGTAGTCAAGGCGAGAAAGGACAGTGGAATGGTCCAACACCTTAGTCGCATCTGGCGTTAAGTAGGGGCGGATGCGCGCAATGTTTTTGAGAGGAAATGACAGGATTTGGCGATAGATTGAACATGAGGCTTGAAGGAGAGGTTGGAGTCAAAGAGAACATCTAGGCAGCGAGCCTGCGTGGTGTAGCTGATGGAGCACCGTTGACTTGGAGGGAGACAGACACAGGAGTAACAACACTTGAGGGAGGAAAGACCAGAATTTCAGTTTTGGTCAAGTTTAGTTTAAGGAAGTGGGCAGCCATCCAGATAGAAATAGCAGAGAGGCAGTCAGAGACAATAGTCAAGAGGGACGGGGAGAGATCAGGAGAGAAGGACACGCTCAGGGGTAGGGTCCTCACTGTTTAATAGACATGCCCCTACTCGCGGTATAGCGAGTAGGGGCAAAATTTACTAATACTAAGTAATTTTCACTTAGTATTAGTAAATGTGGCTGAAAGACTAATTTAGGTCTTTCAGCCTTTTGGTAGATAACTCCCTAATACCGTGGGAATTAGGGAGTTATCTACTAAGCGGCTGGAAGATAAGCCCAGAAGTCTCAAAATTCCGAAGTCCTTAAGTGCCAAAGTGTCGACATGTGCTGTACTGAAGTGCCGAAGTCCTGAAGTCCCGAATTGCCGAAGTCCCGAATTTCGGAATGCCGAACCGAAAATTTTCCCGATGCACATGCCCAGTGTGCATTGTGTTGGGTGAAAATCATTTGGCACTACAAATGAGGGTAAAAATCATAGTATTAAATTGTGTATTTCTGTTACTCCATATTCGACACACACATATTGTTAAAATAATTTATTTAGCAATATACATAATTCAAATGTGAAAAGAAAAATATATTTAGTAATATGACTAATTAAATATTCCAGGTAAAATTTCTGCAGACACATTTAAAATGTATAGGGGCTGTATTTCATTAAAGGAACACAATAGTGTTAGGAATGCAACTCTGTATTCCTAACGCTGGTGTCCCTGTCCTTAGTGGTATTAGGTGTGCCCACCATACTTCCCTTGTTCCAAGGGTCCCTCCTGCACAACGTCACAGAGGAGGTCATGCACATAGAAGAGCATCGGGGACCTTTGAAATAATACTTTCCTATGAGGTTTCCGTGACACGTGAGTTTTACACGGTCACTGCAGAGGAAGCACCTTTTGCAGCTGTCATACTGACAGTCTCTAGTGGTAGTCGTAGACCAGAGGTAGAGGTTTCTCAAAAACAGGAATGTTTTGTCTTGGTGACTATAGTGTTCCTTTACTCTGTAGCAGATACCACAATATTCTTCTTCTTCTTTTTTTTTTTTGTATTCTTTATTTTTGTTGTGCTTGAGTGAACAAAGACTCTTGCAATGCCATAACAGCAAGTACAAGAGTAACAATCCACACAGAAAAAGTTGCAGGAAGTCATATACCTTGAGTGATGGATCATTACATGGCATTTTGATGATGTAGCACAATTTTGTAAATATAGAGATGTAGCAAACAAGCTAGTCTATCATGTCGAGTCTAAAAAAATAGACATGGTGAGTAGGAGATGCTTATGTGCCCTAAGTTACTTACTAGCTAGACTTAGTAGAGAAATACCACCGATCGCTTATTAACTGGTCTACAGCTATTGTTCAGATCGTTAGAGTGGTTGAGGGTGCATGATATAGTAAGTATACACAAGAATTAATGGCTCCACCAAAAGGGACTCTAAATGCAAGAGATAGGAGAGTTCAGTATACTATAGATTAGTGAACTAGAGAAACATTTGCACTGACAGATTATTAAGAACAAGATTAAACAAAACATTTTACTTTAACTAAAATGAGATGTTAACATTAGCTTAGCCTTATATCTCCGTGTTAAGACACCCCAGGCTTAGGTGAAGCCAAGGCAAAGTCCTGTGTGTGATCCTCAGCTGATTCCCACCATGGGCAAGACTGTGCCCCTCACTATGTCACTGTTCAGTGGACCGGGCGTTAGGGACCGTGGTGAGGCAGTACCTGGCAGGCAAGTCAGGTCCTGTGTTTGCTGGTGTCCTTACCAAGCATGATGTTTATCAGGAGGCCCCTATTTTGGTCGATAGCTGGGAGTAAGCCTCAGAGTTGCACCCCCAGAGTGCTGCCAGCATGGCCTTCTCCTCTTGAGGCGGGCCATGCCGGCACCGCTTCCGGGACTTCAGAGTCACAGTGTAGGTGAGTATGTTGGTGTAGCTTGTGGAACAGGCTGGAGATATCTGCATAGCAGGTCCTGCCAGAGTTCCTTGCGGAGGCAATTCAGCTCTCGCAGTGCTCCAGATTCTCCCTCTGAATAGGGCCTGTAGCATGCTGTCTCCGCCATCTTGGATGCTTCCAACACGGGTACTCGCCAGTGCCGCGTGCCTTTGAAGGTAAGGCGCCCCCATGTTGGGGACCGGAATCAAGCCCACAGGTCCATGGTGGGGGGGGAGGTAGCGGGGCTTTGGCTTCATCATATTGCAGTTCCGTGCATGCCAGGCCGGGAGGTCAGTCGCCTCTCCCCGCTTCAACAACCGGCCGCCAGGCCTTGCTTGCAGTCAGCGTGGTTCGCAGCTTGGATGACCGCTGACCAACCCGGGAGGTAACCCCCAGTCGCAAAGTTAATGCAGAGTGCCCAAGTAACTTGGTTTGCTCTGGGCGAGTAGTTAAAAGTACTAGCGACTGGACTAATTTGTGTAGTACTTGGAGAGCTCTCAGAAAACACATCCAGGCGCCATTGCAGTCAGGCCCCGCCCCCCACACCCCAATATTATTCAAGGCAATGAGTCAGGAATAATTTTTTGAGCCAATATGAACGAATATAAACCAATTTCAGGGCAAAGCACAAATTGTGAAGAAGTCACCATGGAAACCATATTGGAATCTCCAAGCACTATAGAGCACTGAAGTGGGTATGGTGCCACGAGTGGCCTGGCGCCCTGCCATGTAAGGAGTAAACCATTAAATAACTACCTGGGATCTGCCGAGCCACACTCCCTGTCACTGTCAGAAGTTACCTGCCTGAGATCATCAAATAACACTATCGGCCAAAGAGCTGGCATTGCAATGCAGGGCTTGCCACAGGAAAGCTAATGGCAGCTATTAGCTCTCCATACTGGAAAGGTAAGTAGTCATACCATTAGCAAATGGCTTGATTATTTGCATGGGGGGGGGGGGCGGCAGGGGGGCACCAGGTCACTGCAGTGGTTATGGTGCCTGGTGCATTCCTTTAATGTTCCAGCTAATTACTGCTCATTCAGTATTTGCCCCAGATGTATACTTTATATTTATAGCCAATTGTGCTAAGCATAAGAAACAGTTGCTGATTAATATGATATATCTGAGGTTATAAGTCTAACAGTACTATTGTTTTATAAGGCATCACTGCTCCTTTAAGATGCAATTGTGTTTCATCTTTATCGTACTTAATTTAATAGATTCTAGTAGATCCTAAGCAAGGTGCTGAGCTCAAGAAGAAACAATTTGATAAATGTGAGTTCTTCAGACCAACAAAGGGTTAGGAAAATGTAGGTACTTACAGTTTGCAGTCTTTGGTACACAGAGATCAGTGGAACAACACGTGGTACCCATCTTAAGGTTTGTATTTGGAACACTGTAACTTCCAACTTTATTGCAAAGGATTTTTAGCCCACATGATAGGCTTAACGATTCTTCTCGTTTCCTATCTATATGCAGAGTAAAAAGGAGAATGGCTGGTTATACAACTATAAAAATTATTTGATATAATGACATTGATAGCTAATTTAAATAATTAAAATTGTAAACTAGATCAAGGGCATCTGCAACACAGACATTCATCCCTTCGTAAGGCCCTCTAACACACATCACCTTGAATTGTCAGAGGAAGAGATTGTCCTCAATCAACAGCATTAAACAGGGTTATTATTCACTAACGTGAGAATTGCTCTAAATTCAAGTGATTTTTCAAAGTTCAGGACAAAATAGAGGAAATTGAGAAATTCCAGTTTAGTTATTTTGATCATAAATTTTAAATTCACTTAGAATTCCTGGCAGTCCTCAGTGAATATGCCTTTAAGAGCCAATATATATATTTTTAAACATGTGAGTGAGATCATTTTATTTTACACATGAAATTTAAAATGTACCATTATGCTTTACAAGTGATTCAATGTGTTCAACTTTTAAATCCTGTACTGTCTGACTATACTGTATACAGTATCTCACAAAATGTTGCCAACGGTTTAGACATTAATGGCTGTGTGTTCAGTTATATTGAGAGGACAGCTCATTCACACTCTTATACAGGCTGTAAACTTACTACTTTACATTGTAGCAGAGTGTCATTTCTTCAGTGTTGTCACATGAATTTGGGGCTCTGTAGACACGGTTCTTATACCCGGAGGGGGTGGGGGTTGAAGTGAACCCCCAAATCTATTTCTCTCATGCTCTCTGCCTCCTTCTTAAATCTTACTTATAAGCGTTTCTGCGTATTCAGACATGAAAATTTGGTCCAAGGAGCAGGTTTCATTGGAGCCTCCCGTACAAGAGTTGTGACCTAAGAAATTGCACTTTGTGCACACAAGTGCTTACCCTGAAAGATTAAAAAAAAATTGGTCAAATGGTAACAACGTATGCTTGTAGAATAGAAAGATACAAATCAACAGACATGATCAATGAGGTTTTATTTAGTCAACCAACCAAAAAAAAAAATATTTCAGTCCAACACAACCTTAAAGCACATTATCAGTGATTGACATCAGCCAGTTTAAAACTCTTGTTCCGGACTGGTTAGTGATGCCTTAATGACGCTGCTTGAGGTGGGCTTCATAGTAAAATCCAGCACATACAGACTCCAAGCCCCATAACCACTTCAAATCCCTGAAGCAATGAAGTGGTTATGGCATTTGGAGTAACCCTTGAAGGTTTGATTGGTAATGGTTTTAAATGTGAATCTTTGTTTAAATTGTATTGGTTAATGCTCACTTTGTGTCTAGTAAGGTTATTATTTCAGTACAAGAAAAGAGAATGAGATACACAAACAGTACATAATTAAGGCTGAAGATGCCATACAATAACGGTTCCACTACATTTTATTAATGCAATAGGTTAAACGATAAATGTAGTTTGAAAAGATGACCGTAAGATTAGATATGAGATACAGAGCAAATCCACTTTAGCCCTGACTCACTTTCATAAAGCTACCGTTGATGGAAAACGCTAAAAAAAAAGGAGGAACAAGGTTAGACTAGGTCTTATGAAAACAAAAAGGCTCGGAGACAGGTAGTAGTCCCTTCTGCAGGGTATAAGAGAGGTAGGGAGACCAAGATAGGCCAAAACTCTAATAATATGATCTGTCAGCTGAGACTTTATTGTGTAAGAAAGATAAAACAGTAAATTAAAGTAAAAGTAAAGCGAAAAGAGAAAGAGAGTATAGATTTAGGAAAGCGTAGGAGTGGGCTTGGTGGCAAGTTTCGGCATATAACACCATTAAAGCCACAAGCTGTAGTCAAACAACCATTGCACTGGGGTGAATTCTCACTTTGACTAGACTAAAAAAAATTGCCTCGAGTTAAACAGACAAAAACGATAACTTTTAGCACTAAAAGAGATTAATACATTTGTTAAGTTCCACTCAGGTCCGGACTTGCTGGAACAGGTGCCGTTTTTGTTTCAACTAAAAGTCATCGTTTTTGTTTCAATAAAATTCTTGTGATTTCTCACTCATAAGCTAAGCATAAAAAGATTTATAGAACCGTTTATTTGCTAAGGGGTTTACTCGATTAACCAACTATTGTGAATAATTGGAAAGATATGGAAATATTTGTTAAAACTGACAAATTAAAAAAAGAAATCCACAACTTTCTTTCAATTTACCTATTGCACCATTTTGACAGTTTTGTCTAAACTTTTTCGATTACAATTATAACCATCGTGAACTTAAAACCAATCTGCAAATCTAGGAAAAAAACTGTAAGTTAGAAACCATCACCACCCAAACAGAATTCATGTTTAACAAGCGCACCACATCGCTTGAACAAAATACCTTCCATTGGAGTTTTGCTGGTTTTAACTTGTTTCTGTAACCTGTTTTGATTGTAACCAATTGGAAACTTCAAAACAGCAGTCTGCACGCACCGAAGGAGTCTGAATGTGCAAACCAATTATATAATGAACTAAAATCCATCTAGTATCATTTTTATTTTGTTTTTACTTTCACATTTTACAGGCATAAAATTATAACAAAAAGACAAACAGGGTTATTCACCAAAGTTAGTATTCAAATTGAATTTCAAATGTAATGCTAAAGTAGCTAGAGCGGAAAATTTCCTTAGGCTCATGCAGGAGCAGCTGAATGTATTCACTAAGCTAGTGAGTCAGGACTGCGGTTATTGGCTTAGAGCGCTCTGCTGATGATCTCAGCCAATGAAAATGGCCATGCGTAGCCGTGTTTAGCTTAGTGAAGTTAACAGAATTCTTCTGCAAGGAAAATCCGGAAGCAGGGCTGTAGAGTTTGGTACCCAGCAGGACTCTGGTAAAATAGTTTGACAAATTATTTCTGGGAACTCGCCAAGACACTCCTGCCACCATAACAACTAAAGTGGACTCTAGTAGTTACGGTGCTTATTGTTCCTTTCATTTCAAAGTCCCTCTGGATGCAAACCCTGTGTGCAGCCGCTACATTATCAATACATTTTGAACTTGCAGACGTGATGTTATTTCAGTGGAAAATAACGTCAGTGGAGTTATCTGCTGCAATAATTCATCCTGACCACATTCTACAAAAATCCCCTTCATTCTTTGCCTATTAAACTTGCCCTACTGGAATGATATAGAGTGGGTAACACAATGCTAAATGTCTGAAAGGCAATCAGGTTTGATGGCTTGAAATAGCTGTAATAAACAGACTGTAATCATCAGAAAGTGTTCACGTAATTCCAACCCTTTACGGCTCATGAGGAAGATATTAGAAATAGAAGATGAGGCTGGAGATTGAGAATATAGAGACAACAGGATGAGCTCTTTGCAACTCAAGAACTGGAATATGAGATAATAAAGATAACCATTGAAGAGCGGGGATTGACTGCCTAGCAGTGAGGAAGCTCAGGGCTGCAGCTCACCTGAACTGATATGGTTTATCAGCAAATTCAGCAGCTATATTTGCTACATCCACATTTAACTAGACACCCCTGTTTCGGGAATATCTTGAGAACACAAAGATACCAAGCAAGCAGCCCCATCTTACCTTCATGCAGCCCTGCACTTTTAGCGGCCTACTAGCTGATATGGCACAGGAGAGATGGCCACTTTCCTGTAGCCAGCACAGCATGGCAATCACACCTACCAACCCTGTTTCCCTCCACTTTGGACCGGCGGGGTTATCGCGGTCCACAGCTTGGAGGCTCTCTTGATACACCATCAGGAAAAGGAAATGCCAAAAAAGTCTTCCAGAGCCTCCACTAAAATGATGGACGCCATGTGCTCCTCTATGTCTGAGCAAGACGAAACCTTCGATACGTTTTGACTGATGCTGACTCAGTGGCAGCAATTTCCTGCTTAACTGAAGCAAAATGAGTGCTTACCTCTGAGATTGCTTGTAAAGCCCCAGCAGAAAACACAGGCTTCAGCCTCTGGACTGGCCCGAAAACAGTGGAGGAGATTGCTGCACCGCAAGAGGGCAGAGACTGGGCCTCACACTCTAAGGGCTGTAGACCTCACTCCTGGCCGGACCCGAACAAACTGCCCGCAATAGGCAGGATCCAGCATTAAGGAAGCGGTGTGCAGCTCTCTTAAAGGAACACTATAGTCACCTAAACAACTTTAGCTTATTGAAGCAGTTTTAGTGTATAGCTCATTCCCCTGCAATTTCACTGCTCAATTCGCTGCCATTTAGGAGTTAAATCACTTTGTTTCTGTTTATGCAGCCCTAGCCACACCTCCCCTGGCTATGATTGACAAAGCCTGCATGAAAAAAAAAACTGGTTTCACTTTCAAACAGATGTAATTTACCTTAAACAATTTTATCTCTTGATCAGTAAATTGAACTTTAATCACATACAGGAGGCTCTTGCAGGGTCTAGCAAGCTATTAACATAGCAGGGGATAAGAAAATCTAAATTAAACAGAACTTGCAATTAAGGAAGGATAAACTGTAGATGACTCTTTACAGGAAGTGTTTAGGAAGTCTGTACAGGTCACATGCAGGGAGGTGTGACTAAGGTTCATAAACAAAGTTATTTAACTCCTAAATTGCAGAGAATTGAGCAGTGAGGCTGGAGGGGCATGTTCTATACACCAAAACTGTTTCATTAAGTTAAAGTTGTTTTGGTGACTATAGTGTCCCTTTAACCCATTAAGGACACATGACGTGTGACATGTCATGATTCCATTTTATTCCAGAAGTTTAGTCCTTCAGGGGTTAAAGGGCCACTACAGTGCCAGGAAAACAAATTCGTTTTCCTGGCACTATAGGGTCTTTAGGTTCCCCCCACCCTCAGGATTCCACTCCCGCTGGGCTGAAGGGGTTAAAACACTTACCTTTCTCCAGCGCCAGGCTTCTGGGATGACAACCATGCAGACCAATTTGATGCAGCGTGCGGCAAATGGTTTGAGCACTGACAGGCTGAACCCCCCCAACTCCTTCAACCTATGCAGAAATGCTGGCAGCACTCATACGTCTATTTCCCAAAGACAACCTCTGGATATGACACTGAGCACGTGCACTCGAATTCTTTGGTCGACCATGGCAAAGCCTGTTCTGAGTGGAACCTGTCCTGTGAAACCGCTGTATGGTCTTGCTCACCGTGCTGCAGCTCAGTTTCAGAGTCTTGTCAATCTTCTTATAGCCTAGGCCATATTATGCAGAGCAACAATTCTTTTCTTCAGATCCTCAGAGAGTTCTTTGCCATGAGGTGCCATGTTGAACTTCCAGTGACCAGTATGAGAGAGTGTGAGAGCGCTAACACCAAATTTAACACACCTGCTCTCCATTCACACTTGAGACCTTGTAACACTAACGAGTCACATGACACTGTGGAGGGAAAATGGCTAATTGGGCCCAATTTGGACATTTCCACTTAGGGGTGTACTCACTTTTCTTGCCAACGGTTTAGAAATGAATGGCTGTGTGTTGAGTTATTTTGAGGGGACAGCAAATGTACACTGTTATACAGGCTTTACACTTACTACTTTACATTGTAGCAGTGTCATTTCTTCAGTGTTGTCACATGAAAAGATATAATAAAATATTTACAAAAATGTGAGGGGTGTACTCACGTTTGTGAGATACTGTATATATACAAATTTTACTGTATGCTTCAAATAATAGTTATATTTTTCCCACCTGAACTATTAAACTTAGTACTTATCCTTTTGTTTATATTCTCTTTGTATCAGTTTCCAACAAAAAAATTTAGAAAGCTGGAGGATTCATTCAGGTTCCGAAATTCTGAAACATGCAATTCCTTTCTTTAACCCCTTAAGGACACATGACATGTGTGACATGTCATGATTACCTTTTATTCCAGAAGTTTGGTCCTTAAGGGGTTAAACATGCAGTTTTACTACAATCACTCTGTCATATACCTCTATGAAAGGCCTCGGAGACAGACCAAGATGCCAGTTTCCCTCTCTGTTCTACATGGTTTGGAAACAAAACTGGCAACACATCTCGAAGCTCATGGATGTGTGAGATAGCAGTAAACTCTGCCAAGGGTTGATGTCATCAAATAATGTTGTTCCTAAGTGCTTGGATGGCCTTTAATGCACTGGTCCTAAAAGGCCTAAGGGAAGACAATAAATAAGAAACATCTCAAATGCATTGTAATTGACACTGTTATCTTCAGACCCACTATATAACCTGGGAACAAAACTGATAGTTAGATGATCTGTCAGGACCTAATATATTTCCATGGTCTAAAATGTAAAATGTTTAACTAAATGCGGATTTGTGTCAGAATTTGGTTAGTTCTTGATGTTCCAGCTATAACTTGTTTTCAGTTCCATGTATTGTATAATTAACAGGGGGACATGTGACGGAGCTCCTGTACTCCGACTGAGTACCTCCTCCAAGTTAACTTCCTCACTGCTACCTGGGAACTCTGGAGGGATTCAATCCCAGCCAAAGCTTAACTGGGGTCTTTGAGGACCTCTTCTACCAGACCAGACTGCAAATAGCTATAGCTCTCTTTCATCAGGAGACCTTCTAAAGTAGTAATTATAAAATGATCTTTGTGGCACACAACCAACTCTCTATTTAGGTGATTTAGGGGGCTGCCTAAGGCCCAGCACTGAAGCCACCTAAAACAACTCATGGCAGACTGATCCACTGGGTCATCAGTCTGTGACCAATGACCCGACGCAGGGAGGGGCACCTGGAGCGCAATGCCCTCCATGCTGCAGCCGCCTGAGCGCTCTATAGAGGTTGGGGAGGGTGGAGGAGAGACCGCTATAGGAGAGGGGGGTGAGAAGAGACTACTAAGGGAGGTAGGGGGTGGAGGAGTACGTCTACTTCCCAAAGACAATCTCTGTATATGATGCTGAGCACGTGCACTCCAATTCTTTGGTCGACCACGGCGAGGCCTGTTCTGAGTGGAACCTGCCTGTGAAACCGCTGTATGGTCTTGCTCACCGTGCTGCAGCTTAGTTTCAGAGTCTTGGCAATTTTCTTATAGCCTAGGCCATCTTTATGTAGAGCAAGAATTCTTTTTTTCAGATCCTCAGAGAGTTCTTTGCCATGAGGTGCCATGTTGAAATTCCAGTGACCAGTATGAGAGAGTGTGAGAGTGATAACACCAAATTTAACACACCTGCTCCCCATTCACACCTGAAACCTTGTAACACTAACGAGTCACATGACACTGTGGAGGGAAAATGGCTAATTGGGCCCAATTTGGACATTTCCCACTATTGGAGGGGGGGGAGGGGTGGAGGAGAGACCACTATGAGAGGAAAGTAGAGACCACTAAGGGCGGAGGAAGAGGAGAGACCACTAAGGATATGGGGAGAGGAGAGACCATTAATGGAAAGGGAGGGAGAAGAGTAGAGACCACTAAGAGAGGGGGAGAGGAGAGTAGAGACCACTAAGTGGAAAGGGGAGTGGAGAGACCACTAATGGGGTAGGAGAGAGGAGAGACCACTGAGGGGCAGGGGAGAGCTCTAAGGGTTGGAAGGGAGAGCTCTAAAGGACAGGGGGCATGGGTGAGCTCTAAGGGACGGGGAGGAGCGAGCTTTAAGGGACAGGAAGGGAGAGCACTGAGGGACAGGAGGGGAGATCACTACAGAAAAGGAGAGATCACTGGGGAGGGGGGCATGAGAGAGGAGAGACCAATAAGGGACGGGGTGGGGGAGAAGAGACCAATAACGGACAGGGGAGAGCTTTAAGGGATGTGAGAGGAGAGCTCTAAGAGGAAGGGGGAACTATAAGGAATTGGGGGCAGGGGAGAGCTCTAAGGGACAGTGGGGCAGGGGAGAGCAATAAGGGACAGTGGGGCAGAATACAGCAGTAAGGGACAGGAGGGGAGTTCATATGGCATATCATCAGGCATTGTGATGTCACATGGGGGGCAGCAAATTTTTCAAAAAAATCCTTGCACCGGCCATGCTAGCGGCTTGCACATTATGCTGCTGGGTGCGAGTCCACTCCACTCAGTCTGCATGACAGTGAGCCCAGCGCCCCCAGTCTGCAGATTGATCCACCGTATCCACGGTTACGCTCTGACACTAATGGAGATGGCAAGACACTTACCAGACGGTCTTCAGTTCTGCACCCTGCACCAGAGTCAGTGGCACAGGATCTACTGTAACATATCTCCCCCCAGGGGTAGACTAACCAGGTACCACACCTCCAATTGGTCTGTACCTAAGTTAGTCGGGTAACCAGCCCTAAAAATTTGATTCACCCTTGCAGCCTCCTGGAAGAAGCTCCACCACTAAGCTCCTTTTTTCTTTTCGGGATGGAAGCCGACTGTCTTATTCCCCTGGAGTTTCTCCTACCACTGGGGAGGGGTGCCACCTGCATCCTCTCCAGGAACATGTTCTGCTGGGGCGGGAGGTCAACTACATCCTCTCCCTGGAGGTCTTTCTGCTACTGGGGAAGGTGACTACCTTTTCACCCTGGAGCTTGTTCTGTCGCTGGGGAGGAAAGTTGTCAAGCTCCTCTCCCTGAAGATTAATCTGCCTCCTAGGAAAGAAGCAGATTGATAACCTTCTCTCTTCAGTTGATTACAAAATCGTTGCTCTGTGGTTGGGAGGGATTCTCACCGGAGAACCTGAACATTGTAGAGGCTCTCTGCCATGACGAGGCCATAAATCATGGCCACTGCTTCCTGCTTATAAAATGTGTGATCATATACTATAACTAAATCCCTATTATTCTTTTATTTTTATTTTTTTCAATTCTTTCTTTTTGAGTGCAGAGTAAATTAAAGGCATAAACACTGACAGATCATCATAAACAGTTGGTATGGGAAGTCAAGAGATGCTGCACTTTTTTTTTTTTAAATCAAGTTTGAGATATGAGGAAGACAAGAAAATGATATAGTGATGATTTCCATAACTGATTAAGCTAAGCATACATATCTATTCGCTTTACCAAGATTACGTTTATGCACAAAATACTTGCTAGATATGAAAGGTTGCTTGATGCATATATATAGCAGTAGCTTTACAAACAGGCTAGTGTAGTTTGGTTATAATTGGTATTCAGGTTAGGTCTTGTGATGTCGCTTTAATGCTGTTTTCACCCCGGCCGTTAGGAACTACCAGTGCTGCCTCAGTGAGGAGCCGTCGTTGTAGT
Source organism: Pelobates cultripes (assembly GCA_933207985.1). Classification (NCBI taxonomy): domain Eukaryota; kingdom Metazoa; phylum Chordata; class Amphibia; order Anura; family Pelobatidae; genus Pelobates; species Pelobates cultripes. The sequence continues at coordinate 224,598,593 of OW240917.1, read as the reverse complement.
GTTGCTGAGACGTCAAATACAGGGGGAGTTCCGTTGCTATCCGATTCCTGCTCTGTCCGTTTCATGCAGCAGTGGGTGAGTGTCCACCAGAGCAGGCAGCAAAGCACAGTCCAGCCCTGCCGCTCTCTGAGCCGTTCGCCGGCTTCCCTGGGGTTGCAGCCGTGGTACGGAGTGCTTGTCCCGCTTGGTCCCCTGGGAGCCGGTGTCAGCCACGATGGGGAGTCCGGCGCCATCCACACATGGCTGCCGCTGCAGGGGTCATGCTGTTGCAGGCCAAGTAGGAGGTCTGTCTCGCCGCTGAGGCGACACGCTTGGTGGTAGACTCGGTCCCTCCATACAGCAACGGCCGGTTTGTTGTGTAGCCCCATCCCCCCAGGGCAACCGCTGACATTGCTGACTTGAGTGGCTGTGTTAGTGGGTAAAGGTGATCCCGCTTCCCTGTATGGCAGGGTCTGGAGGCAGGGGTTGCAGTATCGGCTGTGAGCGCGGGGAGTGAGCTGTTTCTCCCCATGTCTACTGTGCACATGGCGTCCGCCATCTTGGGCATGGCTGTTAGGCCCCCTAGCTTCAGCCGCCATGTCTTCGTCAGGGCGTTGGGGTGAGGACCAGGATCACCCGCACCAGTCCAGAGGGGGGGAACAGGGCTTTGTCCACACTCGTTTGGGCCCCAGGCTGAGTTCTGTTAGGCAGGATAGTGGGGCAGCGGCCGTCTGCCCCCTCACCGCCGGAGTAGGCATTGATTGGGGCATTGGTGCCCTCTCCTCCAGGGGACTGCAACTCGAAAAGCCAGCCTCACCCTGGATCCAGTGTCCCTTTAGCTCTGTGGACCGCCGCTGGTGGCTGGTTCTGGAAATCATAGTTTCAAAGCTTAGAGTTTGATGGCTTGCAGTAGCTCAGTGTGCATGCTGCCATCCAGCTCGGCGGTCCGGCCCCGTCCCCCCTAAATCCCTATTATTCTTGCCCAAGTCAGTTTAAAAAATGTATTTTTTTTTTTTATTACCTTTTGGGTATTACATTTTTGATCTAAAAAGTTTCAGCTTTTTTTTTGTCTAACTTTCATCATTTTTGCAGAAATGTCCATTTCAGGAGAGACTGATAGTTTGCATAAACGGTGCTGATAAAAACCACTGAGAAATAAAAAAAATAATAATATATAAAAAATAAAAAAAAAAAGGTACAAAATTGTCTGTGATGCTTTGATAAATCTCCCCCATAGTGGAGGTTGGAAAAACACTGAAGTCTATCAGGTTCAGCCTTTTCACAGATGTCTGTTTCTGCTGTTCATCCAAAGTCACAAAGACAGCTATACATTTTAGATGGAATAGAAACATCTTAAATAGAGAGACATCTCTGCCCTCTGCTGGAGAAATTCTCCTATTACTGGTACCTTGGAATGTTTGCTAGACCTGTCTATGCTGAATTTCATTTTTGAATGTTGTGTTCTTGTTGGTAAAGCAGTTAACACTCTATACATTGAAATTGCTAAAACGTCTTCCAATCCCCAACATCATGTATTACACACGCATTTAAAAGTAGCACAGTTTATTGTCACAAGTAATTTGAAGAATACTAGGTCATAGTCTAGACACCCAAGTACAGTACATTGAGGTGTTTTAGACTATAAGGTGTTTTTATTCCATTCCTTGCCATATTTATATTTACTCTCCCCAGGAAGAGAAGACTATATTGAAAAAAATGCATCCTACCTGTTTGGAAAATGTTCTGTTCTGTGATTTAATGTACACCTGCGCTTAAGTCATGATGACAGGTGTAAGTTCTCTTGTATAGCCGCCTCTGGCAGTTATCTGCACCGGCATTTGCTACACGTGATCACAAACACAGCTCATGAGCAGGTGGGAACATTCCTGAGAAAGTATTAGCCTCTGCCTGGGAAAATCTATTATGAATCAATTAAAGGATCACTATAGTGTCAGGAAAACAAACTCATTTTCCTGACACTATATAACCCTTAGGTCCCCCGACCCTCAGGGCCCCCCTCCCTTGGCGTTGAAGGGGTTAAAACCCATTCAGTTACTTACTTTAATCCAGCGCCGTGCTCCCTCAGCGCTGGTGACCTCTCCTCCCCCGCCAACGTCAGCTTCCGAGTGGAGCCGAATACGCATGCACGGCCAAAGCTGCGCGCACATTCAAACAGTCCATAGGAAAGCATTTCTCAATGCTTTCCTATGGATGTTCTGCACGCTGAATGCGATTTTCACATCCAGCGTCGCAGAAGCGCCTCTAGCGGCTGTCAGGAAGACAGCCATTAGAGGCTGGATTAACCCTGCTATGTAAACATAGCAGTTTCTCTGAAACTGCTATGTTTACATTCCGAAGGGTTAAAACCTGTGAGACCTGGCACCCAGACCACATCATTGAGCTGAAGTGGTCTGGGTGATTATAGTGTCCCTTTAAGCTGTCTTTACAGAATTGATTGATTCATAGTCACAATGAGGGGGATGAGGGGAATACCCAATCACAATGGGCTCCCCATGCAACACTTACTGACCACCGTTCTCTTCATCGAATATCTAGATGTCAGGGATAACTGGAATATGGAAGAAGAGGTGCAAATATTAGTCAAAACATATTATAGGTGAACTGTCACTTTATTAAAAATGACATCATTGAATAAAACTTTGAAAATCACCTATATCTTATGTTATACCTTTTCATAGATTATATTTATTCATATTTATATTGCATATATAGCAAAGGACATCACAATCCAGTGCAGATCAGGTAAAGTCAGGGCAAACATTACGAAGAGGAGTAATTAAACACTGTTCTCCTAATTTCTCCTATTGCCAGGCGCTAAGGACAGGGCTTATAACAATGATTGACAGGTAGATAAGATGGAGGCACCCAGATGCACGTTAGAGAGATGTGGGTTTCAACATTTGACACCTCACAAGTACACATTTCTTAAATATAGGAAAAGGTAAATACAATATTAAAAGGTTAATCCACACACCATAACCATTTCTCTGATTTGCTTTGCTGCCTGAATGTCATTTCTGTGCATATTTATGTAGGTTGTCAGGACACATACCATGTTAGTGGCAGGCAATTAATGGTAGCTACCCCCCCCCCCCACCATTTAGTAACACTCCAATGGCCATTCAAGTGTAAGCTCACCTGCCACGTCAAGGCAAACCCTTTAGTTGTGTCCTACACTAACGATTCACCTCGCAGCTTTCAGTAAAAAAAAAATTCAAAATCTCTAATGAGACAAAAAAAGAGAGTTATTGTTATGAACCACTACACACTTATTAAAAAAACCTTAATAGAGTACATATGGGGGCAGTACGGACTGTAACATTTCATGCCTCCCAAGTGTCCCTTTTTAGGAGGGACAGTCCCTATTTTGGGCCCAAATCCCTCTTTTCTATCCTTAAGTTCTTCTTTTCTAGGAGCTCTGTATGGTTAGTATATCTGAGTGTGTAACAGAGCTCCACAGCAATAATACTCCCAGTAATGTGTCTTTAAATTACAATAAATGTGTTTAGAAGTCTTTGTAACATTGGTAACTTATTTTTTTTAATTTTTGTTTCTTTTAGAGGTATTATTTCAAATCAATCATTATTTGTGGCTTAGGCCAACAGAAAAGGGGTCTGTGTTTTTTTTTTTTTTTTATTATTGTGATTTTCTTGATAATTCTCTCTCAATACTGATCAATAAAAATTTACAAAACAATACAAATGTTGAATAATTACTCACACTGGATTGTGGTCAACCCCTCTATCTATATCTCTACAGTCAACGGCTGATTATTCTAATTGTTGTATGTCATTTAAACTGGATTTAATTTCTGAACAGACGGCTTATCACTTTCTGTATGGAACCAGGTCTCTCAAATGTGATATCCTATCTCTACTCTGTCCGTTGCTGTTCAATATATTGGTGCGTATTATGTAATCAATAATAATGCTTTTTAAGAGGACAACAGTAAGATTAACAATATATCAAGAGATTAAGTAGGATAGAGTGAACGGAAAGGCAGGAGAGGAAGACAGATAAATGATAGAGGAGCCGGCAGCAACCATATTTCTTGTATAATAGGGTTATATGACATAACGTCTTTGTAAGAAGGTGGTGTCAGTAGGCCTCAGGCCTAGCCTGCACTATGTCTGCCTCTGTCAGACAACTTATCACTGTTTGCGTACCGTTAGCAGAGCTGCAAAATGTCATTTACAATGTGCTACCCGGACATGAACCGAAATCTGTAGCTATTGCAAGCCAGGATTTTTCATATACCTCCCAAAAAACATGCAAAATTAATGACATGCATGTTTTATCTAGGGGTCTATTTACTAGATTATTTTATATGTTTTTCATCAAGTGTTTCTATATGTGTACTATTTAAACTAAAAAAAAACTATTATTTATTGTGCTTAATGTTTAGATTATGGAGCATCATAGTAACAACACACAGGGATCGCTGAATATGTTAGTAACAGAATGTACCGTCTTTCCCCGAAAATAAGACTGGGTGTTATATTAACTTTCCCCCAGAAAAATGCGCTAGGTTGTATTTTCGGGAGATGTCTTGTTTCAGGGAAAAACTGTTGCAAACATGTGCTAGAAAGAAGTTCTACGTTCGGGGGAATTCCACTAGGGCATGGAATCCAGCGAATCTATGTTCGGGAAACTTTCCCGAACATAGATTAGCTTACTTACGAATGGAATCCCGTGAATCTATGTTCAGGGAAACTTACCTGAACATAGATTAGTTTACTTGTGAATGGAATCCGGTGAATCTATGTTCAGGGAAAATTTCTCGAACATAGATTTGCGTACTAGCGACTAGGGCTTATTTTCGGGGCAGGGCTTATATTACGAGTATCCCCCGACAATAAACAGGGTAATATAATTTAGATTTATATTTTATTAGTATGGTTTTTAAGCATCGCATTTGGTCCATAGCTGTTGATAGTGTTTATGTTTAGGTATCTGTGAGGGATTGACCAAGATGAGTATTCAATGCAATTGGAAATATATGTGTAGCAAACATGGATGTTACATTAAAAAATTTTTTTTAAAAAAATAAACATTTTGGGAAAAAAATCAAGCTATTTCTGATGAAAGGTGGGTCAATGTTCCTTTTTATTCAAACTGAATCCCCATATTTGTTTGCTGAGATAGGTGATTTTAAGTAAACTCATAAAATTTTATTCACTGAAGTGTTGGCAATTCAAAATTTTTTTAATTTAAAATTTTAGCTGGAATAGCCATTTTGAAAGTTGGCTTTCAAATTCATAGCTGAGATTTACTGCATCTGACTATGTGTAACAGTGTGTGCGTATGTGTAGTAGTGTGACCGGTTCCTGGTCCTCTGCTGCAATGGATTAAGTCCCTGGCATCAAGTCCACTTTAAGGACACCATAGAGGATTCCACCATGAAGATAATCCTGCAGGAGGCCTCTACTCGTACTCATGACTCAGCGGAGCGGAAACCTGAGGAACTCCAGCAGCAACAACTTCGTACCACTGTGAGAGTGGACGCTCTTGAGGAATAGAGGAGACATTACAATTTAAAGGGCATACCGTAGAATCTGGATCTTACTGACCTACCGCACTTAGCAACTTTAACGGCATTACTACCACCCAAACAACTTATACTATTGGATGGCATGTTTTGCTTATCAAAACTGGGGAAGGCACCACCATCCGCAACCTCATTTATTTAATTCCAATCGATTTAGGACAAGACCCTACTCCACACTGCAATGAGGGGGAAACCCCAGAGTCACTTTGAAGGCTCTACACTGCTGCTGATGTTCACAGATCTCATGAGGAACTTTATTACCACATCAGGGACATTTTCTACAGAAGGGGGATACCAAGAGGGCTCTTATTTACTCACCAAGGAAACACCCACCTTTCCTATTTGAGTTTTAATATATATGGGGTAACATGTTATTCGGATAACAGTATTTTTAGAGATGTTTTTAATACATGGTCAGCAGTTTATATTATCTATACTTCATGTAGTATTGAAATGTGGCTTATTTTGTAATATTTTGCATTACTCAAATGTGGAATGAGATGAATAAAGATTTAAAAAAAAAAAATGTTGGACGTGCCATTAAATATATTTATATAAAGACAAAAATGAATTGCAGACACGCCATTTTGCAGGAATGGTGGTGCTGCCGTAGTGATCAAAAGTCATACATAATACAGATTAAGCAATAGCGTACACATAGAAATACATCACATATAATAGCGTACACATAAAAATAAAACTTTAAATGTTATCAGGCTACTTAAAATGACCTATCTCAGACAACATGTATGGGGATTCAGTTCCACCGTATCGCCATATCGTGTTAAGCCCAACGCTACTTCACAGTACCCCAATATCGCGGGATCCTACACTAATTCTTAATGTAGGAGACAAATAAATAGTGCTAGTGCTAAAAGGGCTGAGGTGTATATGCTGAGGTGTATATGCTTTATGAGTATATACATCAAAGCACTACTACTTTAATTGTTAAGTTTTGACACTACATTTAAAATTGTGTTTATCACTTTAAGTTTGCATTATATATATTCACAATGCTGTAACAGATTATTATAATTTACTTTAGTTTATTTAGCACTAGCACTCACACTGGAATTAGTGTAGGACCCAGCGACATTGGGGTACTGTAAAGTAGTGGTGGCCAATAACACAACATCGCCATATGATGGAACTGAATCCCCATATTTGTTTGCGGAGATAGGTGATTTTAAGTAACCCTATAAAATTACAACTGTATTTTTATGTATATCTGTTCCTTAATCTGTATTATGTATCAAATATATTTGAGGCTGAAGCCCACGTTCTGTTTACTACCTAGAATGCCCCTGATTGAAATGATTACTAATAGGTTATTATTTCTTAAATTGGAATCTGTATACATCTTCCAAATGTCTTTCTCTCGCCCATCATTTTTACTTACTTTGTAACCCGTTAATCAAAGGACAACATTCCATAACAATTTAACAAAAATAAATACAAAATAAACAAACACTCTCTTCAACACTACAAATCATGCCCAGTGCTACTTATCCATTCCTATAGACCTGTTGTTCCCAACCCAGTCCTCAAGTACCCACTGACAGTCCAGGATGTAGGGTTTACCAAGTTGTGTTTTTAGAAAGAAAAAAAAAACACTTTAGACACAACAGGATAATGTCTAAATCCTGGACTGGTAGGGGGTACTTGAGGACTGGATTGGGAACTCCTACTGTAGATGTTCAAAGGCTTCCCAAAGAGAAGCCTCTGATTGGCTATCAGAAATTCTCTCCTGGAAAAAAAAGTGGATAGCTTGCAGAGGGTGCAGTGCATAAGAACTGCAGCTTTTGCAACCTGTTTTAAGATATACCCCCAATGAAAATGTCTACAAAACAGTGATTTCTAACTTATTTGAGCAGTGGAGTGTTCCTCTACAAATGAATGGAAGGACAGCGCCTGTAGACAATGAAATGAAGCAGTCAGTTATGGTGCCTCCAGTATCCCTTTAAAGGAACACTCAACGCACCATAACCACTGTAGTGGTGTTGGTTCTAGGAGTGCCCTGGCACCACCCATTTTAGAAGAACGGTATGACTTCTTACCTGGGGTCTGTCACACACGGCTAACCACCATCACTACTTCAGACAGAGAGCCAGAAGCTCTCTGTTTAAGCTAAGCCCACCGGTGCAGGGCTTAACGCATTGGTTGAGAGTGCAGGGCTTTGCTCAGGAGAGCTTCAAGCTCTCTATGGAAGTAGTGGAGGTGTGGACTTCAGGTAAGACATTAAATCGTTCTAAACCAGTGTGACTACTTACATTGAAAAGCAGCCGGGGCACACCTTACACCATAACCACTACATAGCTGTGTAGTGGTTATGGTGTAGTGGCTATGGTTCTTCTTGTAAAACAATCTCTCACAAATAAAATTAAAAAAAAACAAATAAAGAAACATACCAAAAAGTTAATGTAGTTTACTTATTTTAACTCTTTCAATTATCACTTTTTCTTTCATCTTTAAAACCTTTTGATTTTGAGTTCTAGTGGAAATAAAAAGGAATAACCAGGTATATCTGAGACCCACAATGGAGTGTATTCACAAAACATCGAATTGAAGTAAGTAGCAATTCAGCTAATTTAGCCTAGATTTTGCAATTCAGTTTTCAGCTGACAACAATTCTCTGTCTAATGATTAAACCCTATATGGGTGATTTAGTGCTGTGCATTCATATGCATTAAAAATATATAGTAATGAAGCTCACCTCTAGGCAGGGTGGTGTCTGTCAGATAAAGTAATGACATTTTTAAATACCCTTGTGTTGTTCTCTACCTCCTGAGGGCAGACAGACTAAATGGGAGATGCTATCACAGTACCGGAGGAAGAACTGTAATGTTGAGTAATGGTCAGTATAACACTAATGGTGAATGATAGCAGGGCAGGACTAACGCCATTGGCTTATAAAGTGTGGGTGTGCATGAATTGGAAGCATCAATGCAAACATGAGCACTATTCAGTCTATCGCTGAGAACTACCAATCCTTCAATCCCAGAGCATACCTGCAGAATAATTACATACCACCAAGGGCAGACTTCGACAACCCAGGCAGCGTGGTGCCGTGGAAGCTGAGATGCCTGGCCGACGCGTGTGCCTCAGGTACGTCAATTTTTAATCTACTCCGGTCACCTAATTCTTGACAGCCTCTCCGGGATGCACCGGATCAAATTCAAGATAAAAATGGTCAATGCGCTAAACACTGAATTGAAAACCAAATTGCACAATTTTAGACCAAAAGAGACGAGTTGGAAAAATTCTGCAATTCAACGGGTTGTGTGTGTGTGTGTTTTTTTTTTACTAAAGCGGGGGTAGGCAACGCTCGGCACCCCACTTGTTGTGGACTACATCTCCCCTGATGCTTTGCTAGCCTTATGGGTGATGTAGTCCACAATATCCGGAGTGCCAAAGCTTGCCTACTGCTGCATTGCAATTTGGTGTATAGTGGATACCCTCTCTCCTAAACTACGGTTGTCCTATAAAATTTTACATAGCAAAAATACGCAGGGGTGTGCCTTTAATTAGATTTACTCAAAGTAAACATTTTAATCGTGTGTGCGTCCCTGTGCTGGAAGACCTGTTGTAATACAGGGTGTAGTATACGAAGCTATAGATCTGTAATTTTAAATCTATTCTGTGTGTAATTATTTTTACATTCCAATTGTTTTGTGGTTTGTGTGGGTGTTTTTTACGGTTTTTAGTACAGAAATCAATATGCAAATAGGGGTTATTAACTATATGCTTTTTATCAGTTTAGGTTTTTTTGCGTGTCTGTTTTTACTTGCTAGCTAAATCATTGTTAAGTGGATAGAGCACATTAGGGAAAAAAAAGTAGATTTTTAAATCAAGGTTTTTATATGAGAATGGGAGCTCTTAACTGCTTTCACAAAAGAGCGATTATGTGGGAACTGTATAAAATTCATACATTGCAGTTAGGTCGAAGATAAAAATGAATTTTGGGCAGGATAGAGCTGGGTAGCTCAAGCAGATATTTGCCAGATGTACCACATTTAATTGGCTGGTATGGCCACTAGTTGGTTTGAAGTGGGAAAATCAGAGTTTAACAAAAGTGGAATGCGGCAAGGGGGGGGGGGGATGCAGTGTAGGATCATGGGTATCTGATGGACGCTGTTGTCAAACTGTTCCAAACTGGTTTGACTCTTCAACGGAGGAAGACGCAAAGGGACTCCAGGCACCATAACCACTACCGCACACTGTAGTTTTTATGGTGCTTAGATTGTCCCTTTTTTTTTAAGGATGTGTACTGTCATATAATGAAAAATAAAACCATACACAATTAAATTCATAATTTTTGCAAGTTAAATCTGAATGGAAAAACTGAGGCAACAAAAATGCTGATCTGAGAAAATTCTCAAACTCTACCATAGTCACAACTTGGCTATTTTGCATCAGTTTTACCTTCTATATCTTTTGGGGCAAACTGTTTTCTGGCACTGCAGGTCCCCACCCCAGGTGATTGTGATCAAACTTATACTACAGATTTACAGCCAAGAACCGCAAATTTGGCTGTTAAAGGACCACTATAGGCACCCAGACCTGTTTGTGTTTGTGTGTTTTTTTTTGTTTTTTTTAATTTTTTTATTCCAGAGAATTTGGAGTTTAGCGAATAACCCTTTGAGAGCTTCCTACTCAGGGCAGTAACTGACATGACTTTTTTGACAGTCTGAATTCTAACTTAATCCTCAATCTCATAGAGCTGAGAAATCCAAGATGGCTGCCCCTGGGGCCATTATTAGAGGCCAATAATAATTTTTGCTCCACTTTGATACAGTTATGTGATGTTCTGTTATCCTGAAATATCAAATAAGCTCTAAGAGATGTAACTGGTCACCAATGCTATCTTGGTCTAAAATGTAAAATCCACTTTGAATTCTTATTTTGGTAAATAGCTCTGCACATATCTGTTGAAAACAGCTAAGGTCTAATCTACTTTAAAATTTGATATCAACCCATCTCTGTGCGTCTTTGTCTGCAGGTGAGATTGGAGGGCAGCTTATGGTAGACATTGGCACAGGGCCCACGGTGTACCAGCTACTTAGCGCGTTTGAGCTGTTTAAAGAAGTGGTTCTGACTGATTATTTGGAAGTGAATCGGGACGAGATTAGGAAGTGGCTACGCGGTGAGACAGGAACGTTTGATTGGGGCCCTTACATCAAGCATGTCTGCAATATAGAAGGAAAGGGGTAAGTTGATCCATTGGTGGTAGATTAGGTCTGAGTGTCAAATCAGCTTCAATTGCCTGGGAGTAAATGGAAAAATTATTTTAGTACAAAACTGGCACCGGGAAAGTAAAACTGTTGCTTCTTACTTTTACAAAATAACAAGCAAATTTCTTAGTTTTAAGGCAAGATAGTGGTACATGCATCTCCGATCTACAATGTATTGGGTTGCCAGATTCTTGACCTTGAACTGTTGTATGTGGTGATGGGAAGCAGCCAAAAAGTGTTTTCCTATCATGTTAAAGGGAAGGAGAAAAATTAAGTAATCAAAGAGAAATATCAAAGCAACTAATTAATAAAAGCTGCAGCATGTAAATGCCCCAGACTCTCCACCTCTTCCTGGACACATCTCTATATGTAAAAAGATGCCCAGTGGCATACTTAGGGAGGCAGTCTAGAAGACATCAGTGGAAGGGCCCCTGTGACTCTGAGGGCCTCCACAAACTAGTGCACCCCTCTGTACAGTTACCAGTTGTAAGTAGGAACAGAATGCAGGTCAGAGCCTGGTAAATGTTGTCTGAGCAGACAGGGGAAGGATAATGAATTAATGTCATATTCAGCCTCTCTATTCGCTCACATAGCATGCAGCACACCTGGATGTTTAATGAGTAACCCTGCTAAGGTGCATACGTGGCCTCTGATGCCATTCAACCACATTACAAGAGTCCACATAGGTGAAAAGGGGTTGGAAAGACACAAAAGCGGATCAGGACGTGGAGAGAGACTCAAATGGATCATTTCCTTTACAGACTTAAAGACCCACGTAGGGGAAGTGGTGAGAGAGGTACTTGTAGAAGGGAGACACAAGTTGGGAGGTATGCAGGTGAGATCCGTACAGGAATGGTGGGGATAGGGCTGGTGCCACTAACTGCCCCCAATTAAAAGGGCAATGCATTGAAAATATATCAAAATGAACTTGGTGGAGGGCAGCAGGTGGTGAAGACCATAATAACCCTTTCCTCGCAGGTGATACACTCATACACCATGTATTACTATGTTTTAATGCCAAGGAGGTCATGGTAAATTAGTATATGCATCCTTACTGAGGTGAGAGGGGTGCAACAAAATGTCTTTGTTGCTATTCTTTTTGCCCTCCCCTCCCAACCCACATGTACATTTTTGCTCCAATACTGTAGTTTAAATCCCAGCATGGGTTTATTGGAGTAGTACAAACTGTAACCCCCTAGCTGTGCCTATATTTCAGCTGGTATGGGATAATTCAGCAGCACTGTGTAGGCAGTTAAATAAACATTCAAATTGGCTGAGTTCATTCCTGGTTGCAAAAACGGAATGTGATGTTAAATCTGCACAGACTGCAGATTTGCAACCCGTACAGGAAATACAAATGAGGTGTTTGGGTTTTTTTTTTTTGTTTTGTTTAATAGTTCATCACTGTTTTTATGTAAAATACTTTGTTTTTAAAAAACACTTTAATAGCAGTAAGATGTACCCTTCTTAATTTGCTGTATCTAAAGGCTTCTACTTTCTATCTATTCTACCTTCTCAGAGAACCATGGGAAGAGAAACAGAACCGTCTCAGAGCTCGGGTATCCAAAGTTATCCCAGTGGACGTCCACCAACTCTGTCCGTTGGGTAAAGAGTTGGGTCCTGGCTCAATTGATACCTTGGTTTCTTCATTCTGCTTGGAGGCCTGCAGTCCAGACTATGAGGCATTTAAAAAGGCCCTTGGGAATATTACAGGACTACTTAAGCCTGGGGGTCACTTTCTGATGATTGGGGCTTTAGAAGAGTCATTCTACATGGCAGGAGAGGCAAAACTCGGTGTAGTGAGTCTCACAGAAGAAATGACAAAAAAAGCACTTTGTGATGCGGGCTATAAAATCAGGGATTTCCGTGCCTATGTTATGCCTCAAAGCATGAGAACCGATGTGGATGATACCAAAGGAATTTTCTTTGCTTGGGCCCAGAAGAAGGAGACAAAATGAGGACATATCTATCCGGCATGAAGTAAAATCACTTTCTAACCAAAAGGGTTATTCATGAAAGGGAAAAGTGCTGGGAATTTCAAAGCGAATTATAAAATTTAAGGAAAAAATACGTGAATTAGAAAAAGTAAATTCTGTTTTCAGTTTGGCTAATTTGGCCTTAAATTTAAAATTCAATGTATTGCTTTATTGAATAACCCTGCAAGACATATTCTGCTGTCGCACACCATTTCCAGTGCAAAGTATATCTCTGATGTGTAATCTTTAAATATTAATATAATAAAGCGAATTCACTGCTGCAGTAGTCATCTTATTTTAAACATGCATATCAAACAGCCAAAAATAAATAAATCGCCATTGACAGAAAAAAATAGGTCACGTTCTGATTAAACAGGTAGAATTTATGTAAAATACAGAAAACCAAGATAAAGCTACATTATGATTTTATATGTTAAAGAAAGATCCGTAAAGGCCGCTTTTTAAAGGGACACTCCAGGCACCCAGACCACTTCTGCCCATTGGAGTGGTCTGGGTGCCAACTCCCACTACTCTTAACCATGCAAGTGTTATTATTGCAGTTTATTAACTGCAATAATTACCTTGCAGGGTTAACTCCACCTCTAGTGGCTGTCTAGTAGACAGCCACTAGAGGGCACTTCCTGATTCATAACAAAGATTTTCTTTGCTAGAGCGTCGCTGAACGTCCTCCCGCTGTGTGAGGACCTCCAGCGCCGCTCAATTCCCCATAGGAAAGCATTGAAAATCTTTTTCAATGCTTTTCCAATGGGGAGACCTAATGTGCGGCACTGCCGCGCATGCGCATTGTTTCCTCAGCCGACAGGATCAGTCTCACCCACCGGCTGACGTGATGACTTGGAGGAGCGACGCCGACCTGAAACCACCGCCGAGGGACATCGGCAGGGTCTCAAGTAAGTGACCTGAAGGGGTTTTCACCCCTTCAGCTACCTGGGATTGGGAGGTGGGAGAGAGAGGGTACCTGCAGTGCCAGGAAAACGGATTGGTTTTTCTTGGCACTGGAGTTTTCCTTTAAGTGGATCTTAATGTCTAATTCCAGTTTACTTAGATATAGGGGTGTAAGTCCAGAGTAACAGATGAGCCTACAGTTCAACTTTTGTTTTTATTGCATCTAAATGTTTACTGACTACTGCAATATTTATATTTATTGCTGTTGTGAAGACATAAATGTAGACAGAATGCATTTTAAAGGAACACTGAAGCACTATAGACTGCTGTAGTAGTTTTGGTACGAGGAGTGCCATCTCACCATCCCAGAGTAAGTAGTCAAACCATTTGAGAGAGTTGACAACTTACCTGGGATCCACAAGCACCCGTCAACTGGGTGTTCTCAGCCAATGAGTGCAGCCCTGCACAAAAATGCAGGCTTGGCTCCATACAGGAGCAGCGGCTCTGACCTCCTTCACCCCTCATGTCCAATCAATTGGCCAAATCCTGCCGCTTCAATCTCAAAAATATTGCGCACATCCGACCCTTTTTAATGCCGGATATTGCAGAGGTGCTTGTCCATGCCGCTGTCCTCTCTTGCGTTAGCTACTGTAATCAGCTTCTCAGTGATCTTAGGTGCTCCTAACTTGCCCCATTGGAGTCTATAATGAATGCGGCGGCGAGGCTCATCTTCCTGTCTGCCCGCACCTCCCACGTCTCCCCCCTTTGGCTTCCTGTAAGATATGACTCAATTTAAGATCCTGATACTTGCTTACAAATCTCTACACAATGCTGCTCCTACCTACTTATCCTCACCAATACACATGTCCCATCTAGGCCCCTATGCTCTGCTGGACACATACGTCTAACCTCTGTTCTAACTCCTACCTCTGATGCTCACCTTAAATACTTCTCTAGGGATGCAACGTTCCTATGAAATGCCCTTCTCCTCTCTGTTAGACTTTCACCCAGTCTCCACTCCTTCAAAAAAATCTTTGAAAACTTACTTCTTTAGGAAAGCATATCAATTAAACTGAACAGTTTTCCCTCCCAACACCCTGATTCCTATCCTGAAACTGACATCAAAACACTAAGCCCTCAATGAATACTATTCTAGCAACCTACTTTTGTATCCTACACTTACCTTGTGTCACTATACCCCACTCCCTCTAGCATGTAAACTCATTGAGCAGTGCCCTCAACCCCTCTGTTCCTGTGTGTCCAAATCGTCTGGTTACAAATACGTGTCTGTTAGTCCACCCATTGTACAGCACCACAGAACTTGTTGACGCTATATAAATAATAATGTGAGGTCTTTTTTAAAACAAAGTTTTGCCGTTCGCATGTTTACGTGTCATGTTACAATTGAAGCCGACTTCTACACAGTGAATGATATAGCCACATGGTGTAACTTAGGTGTACACAGAAAAGGCTCTTCTCATGTGGACATGTAGTGCAAGCCACACAATTGGGGAGAACGGGCATATAGTAATATCCATGCGTCGGCCTAACTGCTGCTGCCCAGGAAAATCAGAAGGTATCAGTGAGAGATTCTTTCTAGAAGAAGCAGGAAAGCCAGTCCACACAATTCATCAGGGGTAGATAGGGCTACAATGCCTTCCGTCCACAGGCACCAATATAGAGACACAGTTATGCAATGATTGAAGAAGTGAGACTGGGTATGGCATTCCAGAACCCAATCTCATTGACATCACATGGCAGTGGCCCCAGTAGGTCCGTCATTGCCCCCCCCTCAATCTTGTGCACCTCTAGTGTAACCATATCCCTATACATTTTGCTTAAGACACGTGATTAAGTCTTCATGAAAGATTTGCAAACTACATATATTGTGTGCTCTGAAGAAACAAGCATTAAAGGACCACTATAGGCACCCATACCACTTCAGCTTAATGAAGTGGTCTGGGTGCCAGGTCCATCTAGGATTAACCCTTTCTGCTGTAAACATACCAGTTTCAGAGAATCTGCTAGGTTTACATTAGGGTTAATCCAGCCTCTAGTGGCTGTCTCATTGACAGCCGCTAGAGGCGCTTCTCACTGTGATTTTCACAGTGAGAAGACGCCAGCGTCCATAGGAAAGCATTGAGAATGCTTTCCTATGGGGTGGCCGAATGCGCGTGCCGCGCATGTGCATTCAGCCAATGACAGGGAAAGGAGGAGGAGAGTCACCAGCGCCGAGGGAGCACGGCGCTGGAAAAAAGGTAAGGGATTAACCCCTTCCTCACCCTAGAGCCCGGCGGGAGGGGGGCCCTGAGGGTGAGGGGGACCCAAGGACCCTATAAAGCCAGGAAAAAAAATAAATAAAGTGATATTGAACAGAGTAAGTATGTCATTAATGACCATCCAGAAGATTAATCTAATCTCTTCACCATACCCATTCTTCTTTAGATTCCTTTACTTAAATCTAGCCCCTGCTTATCCCTCCATACACAAAAAAAAGTACAGACTTTGAATACATTTTCAACCATTTTTTATATATATTTTCAGTTTCTTGTTATAAGAAAAAGATGTGTCAAACAGAAAAGGCTGACATATATTGCACAGAAACAAGTACTTTTGCCACAGACATTAAGGCACCGCATGCACCCCTCCCCCCGGGGATAGGAATGAAATTAAAGAGAGCAGCAAAGCATGAAAAGCACGAATGGTATGGCAACAGAACCCACCACAGTACCCAAGATTCACAAGCATTTTCCAAATTTCTCTACCAGGACCCCAGCAACTAGAACACAACACTAGTGGTAATATCTGGTAGATCAAAGCTTCACATTATACATTTAGTGAAAACACTTTTTCACAAAGAATCATATCAATGGCTCAATCAGGAAATAATGCCCACTCACTATCACCACAAGTCCACATTTAGGAATGGCTGTAGAAGTTAAAAGTCTTTACACAAGAGCAATGTCCTAACTAATATAGGTACATAATGTGTTTGTTTTCCCTCCTTTGGGAAAATCACTTCCAATATGACCATAAGGCACTTCTGGGACTCCCTTTCTTCCTTGCGGAGTCAGTCGGTGGCACCCAACCAGAGGTCTCCTATATGGTGGACAGATTCTCCGTATAGGGGGCACACCGTGGGGACCATCCTGGGAATGGAGCAGATGAACTCCACCCTCACTTCATTCTAGTCCAGTTTTAGTACAACAGAGTTCATCTTCAGTAAGTATAGACTGTCATCCTCCAGAAAACTGTAAGCAGAAGTGAAATACAGAGAATTTTTTTTGAAGTGTAAACAGCCATTTAATAAAATCATTAACATCACTGGTACACGTTCTGCAGTGCTCATACTTTGAGTTAATCAAACTTTGTTTTTGCAAACAAAAAACATACTGAGACAGTAGGTCTTGGGGGATCTGACAATCTTATATCAAAAGACAAGACAAGGAACAACATGTTTACAATTAATATTGCTCAACTTTCTTTTGGATCAACCGCAAAAACGGATGTGAGAAAGACAACTTGATGGGCGCATGTCTCTTTTTAGCTATGTAACTATCAAGGCTTTTTTGCTATTTTGGCATTTTCATGTTCAACCATGATTCCCTGCTTTCATATTTAATGCTCCCATACGTACTATATTGGTTTCTTAAGGACCGTTCGTGCTGTCCAATAAAAATCAAACCCATAGACATCTGACGAGTGCTCCAAATGGTCCACAAGTGTCTCACATTTTCCGAAACAGTTATTAATACAAAGAAGAAGCAAATAAGTGCAGGATGGCCAGTAGTAGAATCATTTGAGACACCTTTTGGTTGAAAACTCTACAGTGCTTGTGGGTTGTTTGTGTGCAACAGTAAGAATCCTAGTTGGAAAATGCTTTCAAGGACGCCTGCCAATGTTCTTGGCAACAAAACGTTCATTGTTTGCTGCTCAAACAAAATAGTTGTGACTTTATTTATCAGTTATTCAAGGTAAAATACTTTGAAGTCTTTGCCTTACTGTCTGTACAGTAAATATGAGCTGAACAATGTCATTCGTGTCAGGTATATGGCAACCTATTTGTATCATGAGGTGGTTTTGTGATGCACTAGACTTGGCTTCAAAAACTGGTCAACTAGGAAGATTCCCCCACACATTCATTATAGTCTAGAACAGAGGTAGGCAAACTTCAGCACTCCAGATGTTGTGGACTACATTACCCATAATGTTGGCAAAGCATTGGGGGAAATGTAGTCCACAACATTTGGAATGACGAATCCCTGGTCTAGTATACACTTGGGTTGGTTGATTGGCATAATGTCCTCCTCTTTCCATTACTGGCTGAGCAGCTTCGGTGTACATCATGGATAGGAAATTAACATCACTATTGTCCGAGTGCTAAAATTGCACCCTGCCACAAATCAGACAGGTTTTCAATATTTTTGTTTGGGGTACACTAGTTCTTAGGGAAAACCTCAGTTTTTTTCCACCTCATGCCATAAGTCGAAGAGTCCAAACATAGCAGCTCTCACTTTAGGAAACAGCCCTGTAATTTAACCACATCATTGTAAAGGGTGGTACGCATCTCATCAGATGCAGTAGCAATTTCATTATCTGACCCTGGTAGCATTTTGTAAACTTGCAAAGCATTAGAAAAATGTGTAATTTTTACTGGAAAATGTATATTACTATACATTATTTTTATCGTGGTTTCTCTCTCTACCTATCAGAATTATAATCATAACTTTAATTCAACCTGTAATGCTATTAATCATCTAATTAATGGTCACTACTAAATATAACTATCTAAACCCTAGCCTGAATTAAACTGTAACCCTAATCCATCCCCCCCAACCAACCCAGGCTTAAATATTAAGTTAAGGGGGGGAGAAAACTAAAACCAATAACCATAAAAACTAATATAAAAAAAAACAAAAACAAAATCAGCACTGATCACACTACTGACTTCAATGATCACTGAAGGGGGTGAGTTGACACTTTTGACACAGCAGAAAAGATTTCAAACCTATCTGGGAAAACCCTATCAGTCTGGAGACAAGCTGCATTCACTAGCTGACAAAGTCAGCGGTCTGCTCTGAACCAATGACTGGCATTCTGTGCAAGGAAACTTGCACAGAATTGGCACAAGCCAGCTCGGAACTCTAGTTCTGGGTTGGCTGGTGACACACCAATGACACTGCCGGAGATGGAGTTACAGCTCCGGCAGCAGAGAGGTTAAACTCTTTAATAGAGAAACACTGCACACACAGACTCCAACCACCATGACCACTTCAAATCACTGAAGTGGTCATAGTTCTTGGAGTAACCTTGCATGGACAAAACTCCATTCATGACACTTAAGTAACTAAACAGTTAAATAGATCTCACTTTAAAATGAGACTGTCTCTGCTATCACAGAAACATGGCTCCTATGTGGTACTGCAGTCTCTTTCTCACACAATTTTCCATTATGTTCAAGGTCATTCCAAATTAGCGCTGAGAAGTATTTTAGAAACCCTGATAAGTCACGCATCCTTCCGTAGTGTAGATCCTTAGAATATCATCCTGCTTTGAAATCTCTTCACACTGCATCTGATGTTAACTAATGCTCTTGCCTCCTCACACTTAATCTGGCCACGGATATCCCTCTTCGCTCGATGGCTCACAACAACCTTACACATAATATCTGCAGTAGTATTACATTCCCAGTTTCCTGTAACAGAATTAGCAAACAACTGTGTGTGGTACTTTCCCCTGCCTCCTACTTTACTTCTTACTCACAGAATGAAACAAACAATCTCACAATATTTCCTACTGGTTTTATCCTCCCTCCTCAGATCTGCCTTTACTTACCATTCACATACGTGTTCGTGTGTCACTGCATTCTGCAGCATTGTTTTTGCTCTACTAACATTATAGCTTAAAGGAACACTAAAGGGCAGGGGTAGGCAACCTACAGCACTAGTGCCATGCACGGCACTCGAGGTGTCTTTGCATGGCACTCAAGGCTGCTAGAGCCAAACTTCCTCCCACAAAGAGAGGAGTGCATGGGAAAGGAGAGTAGGCAGAATGGAGGGGGGCTGGCCGCGAGCGCTAGACCCCAACTCCCAAACACCTTCAGCCACCAGCAGGATAGGTAGGAAACTGGAGGGTGGGTTTTAAAGTGTATGTCTGTGTCAGTATGTCTATCAGTATGTTTGCGTGTCAGTATATATATATATATATATATATATATGTGTGTGTGTGTGTTTGTGTCAACATGTCTGTGTGTCAGTATGTCTTTGTGTGTGTCAGTATGTCTGTGTGTGTGTCAGTATGTTTGTATGTCAGCATGTCTGTGTGTGTGTGTGTGTGTGTGTGTGTATATGTATATATCTGTGTGTGTATATGTGCATACATCTCAGCATTCACACACTAACACTACACACAAATACACCCCTGCATTCAAATTTTAGCACTACGTACAAACACATGTCTGTGTTACACACCAAAATTATATGTAAATACACCCCTGCATTCAAAAACCAACACTACACAAATACATGCTTGCAATCACACCAACACCACATACAAACATATTCCATACAAACACACTGAAACTGCTTAGTGCTAAATATAGAACTGCAAACATGGGTAAATGGTAGAGCCTCAGCACCTCTTCATAGATATGCATTGAATCTATGAGAAAATTTCAGCGTCTCCATGCAGAACATGGAGACGCTGAACGGCAGTGCTGCCTACTGTGCAGCATTGCACTAGGAAGCACCTCCAATGGCCACTAGAGGGCAATGTAAGCACTGCCTTTTTCTCTAGAAAGACAGTGTTTGTATAAAAATGCCTGAAGGCAATGATTATACTCATGAGAACAACTGCATTAAGCTATAGTTGTTCGGGTGACTATAGGGTCCCTTTAAGACTCTACATACTCTTTAATTGTGCATTATCTAGGGAACTTCCCTCTAAAAAGTGGTGATTACTGCACACCATATACAAACCTTTCTTTGCCCTCATTCAGGTTTTGGGAGACTCAATTTCACTACCAATCAAGGACTTACGTTGTTTAAAATGGGAGGGTGGGTTGTAACCTTTGCAATCTTATAAGAATTTATAAAGAATTTAGTACATCGGAGGAAGGAAATGCAAGTACTTTTAATAATACATTTTACTTTACTCAACACATCACTCAAACTGCCAACAATGATTTATTGGTATCTGTATGCAATCAATAGAAAGGACACTATTTTGGTCCTCTTTACTGACCTCATATAAAAAGAATAATCTCTCTGTGGTAGCAGTGAAAGATGGCTTCCTGATGGCCATCCATTTCTGCCTAAATGGAGCACATGCAGGTTAATGCCTTATGAGATAGATCTGCAAAGATTCCCTAGGACTTCATACCTGAAGAAGAGGAATGGCAGTGGAATGGTGCTGAAATGCCAGAGTGCATGGGCATCCAGCACCCATAGGAAAGGGGGGAAATCCAGCAACTCCAGCAGTGCCAGGCTCTGTAATAGGACCACAACCAGCACGCACTTCCAGAGGTAAGGCTGGTGAGAGCGTCTCCTCATGCACCATGCCAGCCACCACACCAGGTTCACCATGCCTGAATAGATACATCAGAAGAAAGAAACAGAATGTGTCAATATATTAGAAATCAATGAACGTCACATCGTATGTACCAAAATTAAAATGATATAATGAGCCAATAAAGCTGCATTTTTGGAGAAAAAAAAAAATATTAACTTGGGTATTTCCAGCACTTAACTGTGGGAAAACACACATATGTGAGAGAAGTTAAATATTGCTATATACATTAATAAGTGCAATAAGGCACATCTAGGAAGAGCAACCAAAGAACAGAAAACATGAACAAAAAAGAGAAGCACCTTGTCTTCATAGAACTACTTCACATTACAAACTGCCCGCAATCATTCTCAGCAGCTGCCAGTGTCACGGCATTTAATGGTATGTGAGAGTGAATGGAAATGGACACAGACAAAAGATGTACATCTGCAGAAAACAAAACACTAAGTAAATAAGCTTAACAAAGCAGTAAACACTGACAACTAAACAGCATAACTACAACACTGTTTTAAAACAAACTACAGAGGAAAGTTCCAGCGCCGCAGCCCGGCGCTGTAAAAAAGGTAAAGGATAAACCCCTTCCTCCCCCTTCAACGCCACGGGAGTGGGACCCTGAGGGTGGGGGTACCCTCAGGGCGCTATAGTGCCAGGAAAACGAGTTTGTTTACCTGTGCATGTGTTACAGAGTTCCCCAATAAGAGTGCATGAGAGTATTACAGAGCTTTACAATAATTAAACAGACACTATAGACACCCAGAACATGTCATCTCATGAAGTGGTCTGGGTTTCCTCTGTAGTTTCCTCACTTTACCTGACCCTCTTGTATTTCGAAAACCTAAAAAAAGTGTTCCTTTAATACCTTAAACGTATAGTTGACTGTGTTACACAGCTCAGAAGTAATGCAGTCGTTGAGTGTATTAGAGTTCTACAATAATGCCAAGTATTTGTAAGCATAATAAAGAGCTTCAGTTTAATGTAGGGGTTTATTACAGAGTTCCACTGTAGTGCACAGCATGTGTGAGTGTAGCACACAACTACATAGTAATGTAAAGTATGTGTTAGTGTATAACAGAGTCCCGCAGTGATGTAGAGTAAGTCTCATTCTACTACAAAGCTCCATAAGTATTTAAGAGGTGTATGAATGTAAAGTGCATTACAGAAACGTACAGTGTGTCAACATTACCTGGTATCAGAGTGATATGTACACGTCATGGACAGTCAGAAAAAAAAAAGCTACTAGTGGTAATTTAATAAACCTTTCTATAATACTAGTCACTACACTCAATGTATTGTAACTCCACTGGTTGTCATCTGCTTGAAGTAAAGGATTACATTCACGAGATATACGGGATAGTAATTAACTCAAGGAATATGCATGACATACATTTCACAAATAATCTGCCCCTGCACATAAACGTTAATTTAACCTGCAGATATAGAGAATCATTTTAGCACAGAGAAAGCTCTGGATCTGTCTGGGACATGCAAGGTTACAGGTCATCCTATAAAGCAATCTCAGAGTAATACAGTTACACATAGTGAGGCTCAATTGCATCCCCTTTTCTGGCTGATCCTAGCTCTTTCTATAATAAACTTGCTCTGCCCTTTGGTTATCTAATGCCTTCCTGTCCTGCACTCAGATGTATGGGTGGACACCAGGAAAGGTTTGGTAACATAAAGGGCTCAGGCACGATCATTATAATCATAACCCGATGTATATTATACAGTCTAGTAATGGATCAAACCCCCCCACCCTCCCAAAGGTTAAAAATAAAAATAGACAGAGGAACATACATACATATTACAATTGGCTTGACTCACTAATGCCTGCTAATAACAAGAAATATCTCACAATTTACTATATTCTAAACTCTAAGAAAATAAAGAAGACGTGATATGGTATAGTTTACTGAATATTACTAGCAATATCCAGAACATCTAATCTTGCTCTTTGTTTAAGTAGAACTACAATAACAGTCAAGAAAAAAGAAAACCATACATTAATATCTAATTTTCCAAATGTCTTCCCATAGTATCAGTGTTATATGTTGTTTGTGGCCTCATCTGTTTTATTATTCAGAAAGAGACAATATCACATTACAGTAAAACTGACATTCTGGATATCTTACACAAAATAGAAGGTAATTAGCTGATGACCACTCACAGCCTAACGAGAGACAGGGCAGATGAAAGGAAATGGGGATAAAGCACCAGTAGTAGGCTTGTGCTATGAATCGGAAATATGCCTTGTTACATTCTTACAAAATGGCGGTGATATCACATGACAGCTGATGGAAACAAAATGACTCTGAGTTGGATTAATGTACACTGTAATGCTTGTATTTCCTCTTAATATCCACTTCTCGACATCATTCCTATTACTTTGAGTCTCCAGCAAAGTATTTAAGATTACATTATAAATGACACTGGTATGCCTTTGTCTTACATACATAAATCATGGAGGACTAGATCATCACTGGACACCAATTATCCTAAAAATTGACTCCTAAAGGATATATTAAATTACACGGCCTCGTCCCACATATCTGCCGATCTGGAGTCATAACATATGGTTCATGAGCAATACAGCACGATGTGTGCGTTCTAGGTGCTGTATTGCTCATGTGTGTTCTAGGTGAGTTTTACAGTGTTGTGTGTATGTCATTGTA
This sequence comes from Pelobates cultripes, assembly GCA_933207985.1. Classification (NCBI taxonomy): domain Eukaryota; kingdom Metazoa; phylum Chordata; class Amphibia; order Anura; family Pelobatidae; genus Pelobates; species Pelobates cultripes. The sequence continues at coordinate 224,574,697 of OW240917.1, read as the reverse complement.
CTGGTGATACATTTATTTTATCTACGAAAGATTCTAAATCAATTCCTGCAGTAAGGGATACAGGAAGGGTCAATAATATGCATAATTAAGAGACATCAAGTCCGGTAACACAGTTCGAGTCAAAAACTTCAGCAAACTCACCAAGGCTGACATTTGCCATCATATTGTAGCTGTAGTCAAAGCTCCCAAGGGTCAAGTAGGAGACATGGCATGCAAACAGGAGCACCAGGACAGCACCAAACACATTGGCAAGGGAAGGGTACCGCAGACCCAGAGTCCTGGGGGAACACAGGATATCAGCATGTGGAAAGCAGACACTGCCAGGGAACACAGGAACCGGGCACTGCCGGAAAATGCATAATGAGTTCATGCAAGCTGGTTAAAGAGAAGAAGAGATCCAAAATTATAACCAGCAATATGAGAGAGGATGGGAACAACGGAGAGCAAAAAAAGCAAAAATGAGAAGAAAGTAAAAAAATGGAGAAGAAAAGATGAAGATATATGTGAGTAGGAACTTTACCCCAGGAGCTTACCTCATGCAGCACAGGTAGATAGAGTGAAGAATAACTGAAGAGGCACAAAAATAGTCCATTTTCTGTGGGATCAGACAATGACAACAGTATATGGATATGGGAACATACTTCAGTAATTACGTGAAATCAATTGTCATTTAGAAGAAACCATTAATCCTAGCTCTTACTTCAGTAATTGCTGTGTCTTTTGTGTGGAATATTGTGGACCAAAACCATGCATTGATGGAGATCTGCAGCACAGGAGAAGAAGACAGTTATGGACATGAGCTTTTTAAACAAGGTCCTTCTGTCACTAACATAAGGGTAGAACCTACCATGGAGAAAGCCAGGCATGTGTGATACATGGGGCAAGAGGAAGGGACGGTGGAGCGATAGCGCCGCAGCATCCAGATATTGGCTATGCAGTTGAGGAAAGAGGCCAAGGCAGAGGCTGGCTCTTGGAAGAACAGGAATCGAGAGAATGGCCACTGGCGGGGAGAGAAGGAAAGGGCAGATTATTAAAAATGTGTAGCCTTCATCTTTCTAAACTGTTCCAGAAAAGAGAGAGAAAATAATACTTAGATACATATAAATATTCCCTATGAAACATTTCATACTAATGGACCATAATGATAATTACAAACAATACTTTAATGTGGTCATCCATCTATTTGGGAATTACGTTGAGAACAAGTTTCATTTCAGCAGTCAATGACATTAGTGTTGAGTTGCATTTTAGCAGTATTGGCTTAACGGATTAGCTTTTTAGTTGGAATTTACCCAAAGGAGAGATATGGTTACAATGTATAAATGAATAACAATAACAAGGGACACAGAGGAACATAAAAAATACTATGGGACGGGGAGTTGGTGATAAGGAACACTGTGGGAAAGGTGGGGGGTGATGAGGAACACTGTGGGAAAGGTGGGGGGGTGATAAGGAACACTGTGGGAAAGGTGGGGGGGTGATAAGGAACACTGTGGGACAGGGCAGGGGAGTGGGTGATAAGGAACACTATGGGACAAGGGGTGGTGGGCGGAGAACACTATGGGACGGGGGGGGGAGTGGGTGGTAAGGAACACTTTTTTCTTATTGTTTTCCTACTCTAAAAACTAGGTGCGTCTTAATGCCAGGTATGTCTTATAGAGCGAAAAATATGATAATATCTTTCATTGCTAATATTCTGATCAAATTAAAAGGATATAAACCCGTTGAAGTTGTTTACGGAATATATCATACCTACCTATGATATACCAAAAGGTATTATAGTAGGAATATTACCACAACTAATTAAAAATATTCACACACCACAATGTAAACAATAAGGGCTCCAACTCTCCCTCTATCTTCCTACCCCAGGGCTTGACAAATTTGTTTGGAATCTAGGATCCAGATAGAAAAGGTTAGGAGCCCGTTTTTTAAACTAGCGAAGTATGCGCAATATGTTCTAATATCTGTTTAGCTGAGATCTTAAAGATTGATTATTTCAGTCATGAAGGCAGGACAAGCCACAAAAAACTGGCACGGCGTGGGAAAGAAGGGGAGTAAAAAACACCTCTCTTGTGATCGTAGGGGTGCAGGTACTTAAACACACACACAGACACACTGACAGAGAAAGAGAGAGAGACAGAGAGAGAGAGACAGAGAGAGAGAGAGAGAGACAGACACACACTGACAGAGACACACACACTGACAGAGAGAGACAGACAGACACACACACACACACACAAATTGGCATGTTCCATTTTAATCCACCTAGTCCACCATCCTACCTGGGAGAGCTGAGTGGACTTTCCCTGGGGTCCAGTGGGGCTGCTCGCTCATCTTGTGTGCGAGGGAGCAGTAATCTTCCTGTACCTCCTGTCTCCTCCCTGTAGTGATGCCGGGGCCGGAATGACGACATATTCTGGCTCTCGGCATCACTATACAGTGCGAGGGAGCAGATAGGAGCTACAGGAAGATTACTGCTCCCTCCCGCTCTGCCACAGCCTGCAGACTGCACGATCCCCAGGGCGGCCGCCTCCATGCAGACCAGGGCGACACTGAGCCGACCGGCCAGCCCCATTGTTCCCCCCATCCTGCCTTTAGCTAAAGGGCTTCTAATCCCAGGCACCTGGGCAAAATTTCAAGTCGCCATGGCGACCGGGCACCTGGGATTTGTCAAGTCCTGCCCTACCCCCTCCTTTCCTGATCTTCTTTTCCCATCTACCTATGTTTCATAAAGACAATTTTCTTTATCCCCCCAAAAAAATATATATATTATAATGATGTAATTATATTATTATTGTACCTATTTTGAATATTTTATCTATGTGTAAAGTTCTATAAGTCTAAATATCCTATGTAATAATGATAGTGTAATACATATATATATATTGTTATAAAATATAACACTTTTCAATAAAAAAATATTTGAAAACGAAGCAAAATGAAGGCAGTTTTTTTTTTAAATAAAATAAAATGTCTAGAAAATAATGTGAATTGGATAGCATGTAAAAGTATGATATGTCTTGTTAATCTAGTCATTGTTAACAGTCCAACTGCACTCACCTTCCCATGGAACTGTGGGACTGGATACCCCTCCTTGATGTACAGGGATACAGTGTGCCACATGCATTGGTACTGACAGTCATCCAGACAAGCCCAGCCTGAAATATTGATGAGAGCATAGGTAGCAGTTCACAAACAAAACTTGGACAAAATTAACACAAGCAACCAGGAACTCCTGTTTTGGGCTACTTGATTGACAGGCTTACAGTTACAGTTTTAAGCCACCCTGCGTATTGAACGTTGGCCCAGGATATCTCTACACCATCAAATATGCATTCATGCAAAGTTGTGATGGTGCTTTGAGTGATCCCATAAGGTTGTCACATTTACAATGCTAGAGACGGCTGTGGGAAGTGACAAAACTTGACAGTGGTACCTCTGCCTATTGTCAACTTGAGAATTCACCATAAGACAAAGTAGTCCCAATTTTATTTTTTAACTGCACTGGAATTTCAATGAAATTTCAGCAGAGTCTTTATGGCCATTGCATAAGAATGTTATCTTTATGAAACAGTCATATTTTTTTGGAGTGTTCCTTTCAATGAATTGGTTATAGTGTCTGGAATTCCCTGGCAATGTTCTTCCATTTGGCATTAACGCAATTGATGTTTTAATGCTAAATGAGAGTCTTAAGCAGCCCCATCCCCTCTGTCCAGCTTGGCCCATAGCATAAGCAGCAATGGGCATCTGTGATTAGCAGAGTTTTCAAGATCTCTAATCAAGAATGATGTTTATGAGCAGTGCATTATTACTATTACTGGTATTTATATAGCTTATTCTACAGTCATTTACAATATTATAAAAGGGGGACATTTAACAATAAATGAGACAATTAAAATATTACAAGAACAATAGGTTGCGCTGGAGAATCCTGCTCAACGACGTACAATTGTCATGGGGAATGAAAACAGTTCAATGTACAAGAAATAATCTCAAATGAACTCGCTTGATTATAGCCAAATGATTTCCATCCTGGAGCATATGAGTTTATGGTAGAATGTAAGCTTGTTTGAACAGGGTCCTCAACACCCTCTATTTCTGTGGGTCCAACTCGTCTTGTTGCAAATACTTGTCTAAAAGTCCTCCTATTTTGCAGCACTGTGGAATTTGTTGGCGCTTTACAAATAAAATAATAATGCTGCATACCACAAGATAGCACTTTTCATGCACTGCCAATCAGCATATATCAATTAAATGTGAGTAACAAAAATGGTTGATTTGACAAACCTACCGGCCACCCATAACTTCATTGAGCTGTCACTGCCCAGAAACAATGAGAACCCTGATCTCCATAGCTTCACAGCGCTGTCACTACCCAGACACAATGGTTATCCTGATCTGTCACTCATAGCCTGATAGAGCTGTCACTACCCGGATACAATGGTTACCCTGATCTGTCACTCATAGCCTGATAGAGCTGTCACTACCCGGACACAATGGTTATCCTGATCTGTCACTCATAGCCTGATAGAGCTGTCACTACCCAGATACAATAGTTACCCTGATCTGTCACTCATAGCTCTATAGAGTGACCTACTCATTCTGTAATTGTCTATGGACATTCCATTCTCTCATTCCTTTTAGTAGGTCTCCCCATAACCACTTACAGCTGTCACTGCATGGATACAATGGTTACCCAGATCTGTCACCCATAGCCTCTTAGAGCTGTCACTACCCGGACACAATGGTTACCCTGATCTGTCACTCATAGCCTGATAGAGCTGTCACTGCCCGGATACAATGGTTACCCTGATCTGTCACTCATAGCCTGATAGAGCTGGCACTGCATGGATACAATGGTTACCCTGATCTGTCACTCATAGCCTGATAGAACTGTCACTACATGGATACAATTGTTATCATGATCTGTCACTCATAGCCTGATAGAGCTGTCACTACCCAGATACAATAGTTACCCTGATCTGTCACTCATAGCTCTATAGAGTGACCTACTCATTCTGTAATTGTCTATGGACATTCCATTCTCTCATTCCTTTTAGTAGGTCTCCCCATAACCACTTACAGCTGTCACTACATGGATACAATGGTTACCCAGATCTGTCACCCATAGCCTCTTAGAGCTGTCACTGCCCGGATACAATGGTTACTCTGATCTGTCACTCATAGCCTGATAGAGCTGTCACTGCATGGATACAATTGTTATCATGATCTGTCACTCATAGCCTGATAGAGCTGTCACTGTCCGTACACAATGTTGCTCCCACCTGTCAGTCTCATGTAGAGCGGCTGTTCCGCCCGGAATTCCCGGAGCCGAGCCCCGGTACAGTTCATCTGCTGACATCCCGCCACACATTCCCGGTACACGGGCTCCCGGTCCCCCCGAGAAGCAGCCGCGGCCCCGACCAACAGCAACAGCAGCAACGGGGCCATCACCGGAAACAGGCACTTCCGCACTGGGTACGGCGATAAAGCGTGCCTTCCGGGGAACACAGAACACCGCACAAAGGTTCCGGGAGAAATATCATGTTACCTCTCAGCTCACTGTATGGGTGTCAATGTGGGTGGCTGGGCTTTACCTGCAATTACAACCAGGTCTTAGTGAAAGGTAATCAGTTGTTAAGCCTGTGACTCAGCAATGCCTAAAGGAAATGACTGCATGAAAATAAGACAAATTAATTTCATCTGTCTGAGCAAATGACCTTTTTATCCACACTGACACACGTGCAAATACACAGACACACACCTGCAAATAGAAAGGCACACTGATACCCACTGTGACTTGGCTATAGATACACATATACTCACACTAACATACATGCAGATACATAGACACGCATACAGATACACATACTGACGCACGCACGCACACACACAGTGACACACATACACACCATGACACACACATACTGACACACACAGACATAATGTCACACATACAGACAGACACGCTGATCAAAGGGTACATATTTTTAGCCACCCTCCCCATTCCTACCTTTCAGGTGGAGGAGGGTGGCTTCCCTAAGGTCCAGTTGGATCTGCTGGCCGAGGATGTTGGGTACAATGGTTATCCTGATCTGTCACCCATAGCCTGATAGAGCTGTCACTGCCCGGATACAATGGTTACAGCTGTCACTGCCCGGATACAATGGTGCATGCCCCGTTCTTCTCTGTAGCGCAGAGGTAGTGATGCACCATGCGAGGGAGGTGAATATAGAAGGAAGAAGCCAATGACAAAGTTGACAAACACCATGGAGCTTGATTAAAGCTCCACACTTTGTCAACGTTCAGGTTATACATCCGGAAAAGTAGACCCTACTCTCCTTATGTTTACTGAGAGAAAAATAAATATTGTAATCTCCAACTAGGGAGATCTAAGGTGCTGTTAATTTAATGAATGAACAACGTGATTGGAATAATAAAAAAAAATATCTCTAAATTGGTTATGGTAGGTAATGGAGCGAGGGAAAAGTGGAACCAATTGTTTGTTTAAATGATATTTACATGTGCCCTTTAACAAAAACTATATACATGTATAACTTTATTGATCCTTTATTAAAAGTAGGAAAAGCAAAGGAACACAAAAAACCTTAAGATAGCTTGTTATAAATTGGCAGTGTGATGTCTGCCTTAAATAATATTGCACAGGTCTATTTATGGCGAATGTTTCTATTTATGGTGAATGTTCTGTTTTAAGATAGCTATCAAAAAGGTGAAAGTATCAGAGTTTCCCTCAAACCTTCTTTTTTGTGTCATATTAACAAAAAAAGAAAAACAGGCCATGGGGGAGTGTGAGGGGAGTTTACGGGACAGTTACGCTTTAACTCCTTATCTGGAATCTCATTCTATACATACAAAGAAAGCAGGATCTCTTTAAGAGCCGGAGCTGGGTAGTTAGGCACTGTAAGCTCTGTAGTTTCACCACTAGTTCTAAATTAGCCTTTTATGATGTGAGTAAAAAGGTTTATGTGCTCTTTATTCAAGAGCTACTGCCAATAAATAGTCTGTACTTCTTCGAATTCTGCATATTCGCGTTTGCTGGAAGTACACAATAACACAAAGGTGTTGTAGAGTTTTGTGAAGTAAATAAGGCTGGCTAAGCTTCATGGGAAATGATGCTTGCAAATGTGTGTTGCGTAAAAGCAAAGTATTTATTTATGGAGATTGGAATTTTCCATAGAGTTATAATGGGCACTTTGCAGTTAGGTTATACATTTCATAAAATCAGGGCCGGATTTACCCTCCTTGCTGCCACAAGGTCAGTTTCCTCAATACGATACCCACAGTCCCTTCATATATACATGTATATAAATGTATGTGTGTTGTAGTAATTTTATATTTTGCTTAATATATATATATATATATATATATATATATATATATATATGTCATTATTACATGTAAATATTAATCTAATACACATATAATAATATACATGCCTACATGATACTCTCCCACAATTTAAAAGTATTGGGTTTTTTTTATTATTAAAACTTTGGCCTTTATGATGACCAATGCAGACACACACACACACACACACACCCACTGAACCATGTAGATACACTCACACTGACACATGCAAACACACAAATAACGACCCATGCAACACACACATAACGACCGATGCAGACACTAACATTGGTGGGCACAGGTGACTGGCCTCTGGGCTAAGCAAGGCAGACTACTGCTGGCCTAGCAGGTCCTTTGTTGGGCAGCTTGGTGGGTAGTAGTGGCCCCAAGCTGGAATGGAGAAGAAACAGGTTTGTAGTCACCTTCTCTGATGGGCTGGCCGCTGCACTCACTGCTACAGTGGCCGGCTCCATCGGCATGGGAATGGAATGGCTAGTGAGGAAGATCTTAGATTTTTCCATCGGTCATGCCACTTCTCTCATACGTGCTACCACAAGGTCAAGGTCCAGTGACCTTATGGAAAATCCAGCCCTTCTCAAAATACAATGTCATGGGCTTAAAGGACACTGCAACCAACATAACAATTGCAGCATATTATAGTGATTATGGTACAAGTGGATTCAGGATGCAGGTCCTCTCCTCTGTGTTTGTGTCCCCTTAGCTTGGGACATGATAAGATCTCTTCCTATTATTCCTCCAAAATATTTGTAGGAACTCTGGATATGAGAAAAGAGGGCAACAATGTGATGAAAGGCAGGCCCATCCAGAAAAGGGGTTCATGCATACCTGCGTGCCTACTGGATATTCTCACTAGATCTTCCAAGGGCTGCACATGGGCAACGTGCTTTTAACACGCTGTTGTCTGGGTTCAATGTTCTGAGAGCAGCTTGCACAGCGTGAACACTTTTCACAGAATTGGTACATCAGAGAACAAATCCAGGACAGCTGGACAAAAGCCAACATTTGTGACTGTCCTGACAAATCTGGGACTGTTGGGAGGTCTGAGAATAGCAGTTATAAAACTGACATCATTGATCCCAGTTTTAATCCCAAGCAAACTGATATATATTTACAGGGTGTCTGTATCAATTTGGCAATGCAAAATGGTGACCCAGTGTGGCAAAACACAGGACAATTAATTTGGTTTACAATAAAGACATGAACTTTCTGATTATGACATCTTCAGCGTATTGAGGGGGCTTTAGTGTCACAGATTTTGTCAAACCACTTGAAATCTCTTCAACACAAAGTGTAGGACCTCACCCATAGCTTCTTACTACCATAACCTTTACAATAAGCTATGGTGATAATGATGCTTGATGCTGGTTTAAAAAAGAAAAAAAAAAAGTATGATTGCGCACGCTTACCAAATCATCCAGATTTACCAAAATCCTAGAAATTCTGGAGCTACATTATTATTATTATTATTATTTATAAAGCACCCACATATTTCACAAAACTGTTTAACAGGGTACATGAAAATTGCTGCACAATGCGCATAATATGGAGGCATAGAAGTATCTAGTAATTAAAGGAACACAAAGCACCATAACCACTACATTGTCCTCTAGCGCTTCTGGTCCTTGGACTGTTCCTTTAATTACCTTTGCTGCTGGGAAATCCCCAATTTTTTAAGCAGCCAGTAAACAATGGGTGAGGTGCCATCTGTTGTTAGGAGGGGCCTTTTCATAACAATATGTCTATTGCACGTCCTTTGTTTCTGAAAAAAACGTTCTTGCTATCACAACTCGCAAAATATTTGCAGGCCTCAAAAATACCTGCGTGTCTCTCTCTCTATTTGGCTCTCCTATTTTGGTGGTTGTAAAAAAAAAAACCAAAAAACTAGATTTGTAGGTTTGCTGCTCTAAAACACGTGAAAGGTAGCTTGGCTAATTGTGTTTCCTCAGACTTGTTTACGGTTTAGTCACAGGGAGGGGACACAGGAGAGAGCTGCTGCGTACTAACCGACCTAACCTGTCAGGGAACTGTGTTAGGAATGTTTATTTTTACCATTGCCTCCCCCTTCTCGTATATTTGTTTCTGCATGGTTTACCATGCCATCCTTCTAAATCATGGCAACCATATTCAAACTTTAGTAATGTCTACATATTATTCTTAAAGGACCCACAAATGAAAAAGTTACATCATTGATGTCGAGCAAATAAAACGATGGAGTTAACAAAGTTTGTACTTTATTTAAAAATATATATATTCCCAAAATAAATAAATTAAATAATTAAAATATATATCTACAGTGCATTCTTATGCATTATGGAATAAAAATGTCTTTGCAATGCTTCACATATTGGCTATTTATAATGCAAATAGGGGATCGGCCTGTTCACAAATAATAAAATAACGTAGGCCTCTCTGAAATATATTTCCCTAAGGATGACAATATTTCAAGTTATGATCATAATCCAATCTTTGAAGAGCCTGTAAATAAAAGCATGGATTGTCCTGGCTTTTTATTTTTTTACTATTGACAGTTCAGCCCTGGATATGGTAAATGAATGGGGAAATTACATTTAAAATGCAGACTGCTCTGATAAAAATGTATCGTTGTTGTTCCATAAGTGCAGGGCCGCCATCAAGGGGGTAGAGCCAATACAGCTGTAAGGTGCCCTGGCTGTCAGAGCGTTACCACGGGTTACCACTATATACACACACTGTATCCGCTACACGCACACAAGCACTACATCCATTATATTTACACATACACTGCACATAGACACTGCATCTCTTACACATACATGTACTGCATCCTTGTGGGCAGACTCGGTGGTGCGTCCTGTGGACGGACCCAGGGGAAGGCCCCAAGGGCCCAGACATTGAGCTGAGTAAGGGTCCCCAAATTTTCTGACGGTCGCCCTGCATAAGGGGATATTAAGGGCCTGATATACACATGAAAAGAGGCTACACTGACCTATTTCTTGCCGCCAGTCTTTTCAAAGTGTTTTGCTGGCGCTTCAAGAGTTCTACAAATGAAATCAGAAAAAACAAGTTTGTTGTATCTTGTTTTTCTTTAACATTTCAGATAGATAGATGCCTGCTTTGTTAGTATTGCATGTTACAATTTAAATAAGCATTTTTTTTCTAAACTCTATATTGCTTGTAAAGTGTTGTATAAACAGTGTTGTAACTGATACTTCTTTTCAAAGTTTAAACTTCACTTTAAAGCTGATGTTATCACTACATTTCCCACAAAAGAGAGCTCTCAAGTATTTCACACTAGTAGGGTTATTCACCAAAGTGAGAATTCAAGGTGAATTCAAAGTGAATTTCAAATTTGAGGCCAAAGTAGCTGAACTGGAAAAATTCAACTATGCTTGCAGTTAAGCTACTCTGGCCTTAAAGGGACACTGTAGTCACCCAGATCACTTCATCTAAATGAAGTGGTCTTGGTGCAGTGTCCCTATCCTTTTAGCCCTGCAATGTTTTTGAGATACTGCAATGTTTACATTGCAGAGTTAAAATGTCACTCCTGATCCCTAAACAACTTTAGTTTGCTGAAAAGCTTTACGTGTGAAAAATGTGTTCTCTTTCTTTCATTTTGCAAAAAGTGCAGATTTCATTAAAAATTTATGCTTTTATTAAAAAAACCTGGTTACACCCCCCTTGGCTTTCAATCAGACAACAAATAAATTACTTCCTGGTTTCGCTGGCTCAATGCAGATGACCTCAAGAGGCAGGATTTGCTCAGGGCACCTGACTACAAAGACTTTTTATTGAGCTGTATTAGGAGGTCTGTGATTGGACAGTCACAGAAAGTCTGGCGGGGTTAGAAGGGGAGAGCTTTCAAAGACAGCAGACAAGAGAACTGCAGGTTTTGCAAGCCCGATTAAAAAATACATAATTAAATGCATGCAAGTTTTCATTTGGTGTATATCTCAGGGATAGGCAACCTTCGGCACTCCAGATGTTGTGGACTACATCCCCCATAATGCTCTTACACCCATAATGCTGGCAAAGCATCATGGGAGGTATAGTCCAAAACATCTAGAGTGCTGAAGGTTGCCTATGCCTGGTATATCTACTAACAAGGCATTTGTATTTATTTTGTATTTGAGCAGTGTAGTGTTCTTTAAGTCCACCTTTAGAGGCGTTTCTGCTGCACTGACAGAATAACCCCCATAGCAAAGCATTGATTCAATGCTTTTCGATAGGGGATTTTGAATGCGCTAGCATGCATTCGCATTAGGCCTCCAATGCTCCTTTATGAGGAGCATTGAATTGGACTGTTGTGGAGAAGGCCCTTCCTTCTTCGTGTCGTTACTGGAGGCGGATAGGTGAGCATTCCTAACACTATAGTGTTCCTTGAACCCCTTAAAATCGAAGGGCGTACTATTACGCCCTATTCTAAGCGTCTCTAAACGCCGCAGGGCGTAATAGTATGCCCTCCGGTTTTTCTTACTTACACGGTCGCCCAGGGGGTCCCCCGCAGCGGATCCTGTCTCCTCTGGCCCCCATGGCCATGTGAGAATGAGGTCCTTGCGAGGACCTCACAGTCACATGTCCAGGTTTGCTGGCTGATGCATTGCCAGAAGGGGGACTGCCTGTAATGACAGTTAGTCCCCCTGCTGGCTGGAAATCAAATTAAATTAAAATCAGTGTAAAAATTATATAATATATATATGATCTAAGTATATATATACACATATACATACAAACTCATACGCTGTCTAGGTGTATTTTACTGTTAATATATATAATTATATATAGATATATTAATATCAAATTACACGTAGACTGATACTGATTAAATATATGTATAATTATTGTTATATATATATTTATATATAATATAAAAAAATGTAAAAAATTAAATTTAAAAAATAATTAAAAATAAATAATTAAAAAATATATTGATGTGTGTTATTTCGTTCTAACTGTATTGTGATATTAATATATATATTTATATCAAAATACATGTAGAACAAAATAATATATATATATATATATATATATATATAAACATAAATATATACGTATATATCACTATATATATATATATATATATATATATATATATATAAATAAAAATATTTTTAAAAATTATTTATATATATATATATATCTATATATATATATAGATATATATATATATACACATATATTAATTCTACATATATATTTATGTAATATTTTTACATAATTAGGTATTTTAATTAATTACAATTAGCGAGACCTGCCTGACAACCCATGCCGAAAGTATAAGGAATTTAATTTGCTAGCACTATATTTAACCATATTACTTTCCAAGACACCATAAAACCTGTACATGAGGGGTACTGTTTTACTCGGGAGACTTAGCTGAACACAAATATTAGTGTTTCAAAACAGTAAAATGTATTACAACGATGATATCGCCAGTAAAAGTGACGTTTTTTGCATTTTTCACGCACAAACAGCACTTACACGGACGATATTATTGCTGCGATACTTTTTACTGTTTTGAAACACAAATATTTGTGTTCTGCGAAGTCTCCTGAGTACAACAGTACCCCTCATGTACAGGTATTATGGTGTTTTCAAAAGTTACAGCGTCAAATTTAAGGCTTGTGTTTCATTTTTTTCACATTAAAATTCGCCAGATTGGTTACATTGCCTTTGAGACCCTATGGTAGCCCAAGAATGAAAATTACCCTTATGATGGCATACCATTTGCAATAGTAGACAACCCAAGGTATTGCAAATGGGGTATATCCAGTCTTTTTTAGTAGCCACGTAGTCACAAACACTGGCCAAAATTGGCGTTTTTTCTGCATTTTTCACACACAAATATTGACGCTAACTGTGGCCAGTGTTTCTGACCAAATGGCTACTAAAAAAGACTGGACATGTGCAATACCTTGGGTTGTTTACTATTGCAAATGGTATGCCATTATGGGTGTACATTTCATTCCTGGGCTACTATACAGTCTCAAAGGCAACGTAACCAATCTGGCGAATTTCAATTTCAAATGTAACGTGCTATATTTGACCCTGTAACTTCCCAAAACACCATAAAACCTGTACATAGGGGGTACTGTTTCACACGTGAGACTTTGCTGAATACAGATATGTGTGTTTTTATTGCAGTAAAAGCAAACAGTATTATGAAATTGACAGTTAAAATGTCATGTAGAACAAAAAAATAAATAAAAAATAAATCTTATTTTCTCCCCTTTATTTTCATATTAAATTATGTTTCATAGGTAAATATTTGCTATTAAATGAAAGCTCTGTTTCCCCTGAATAAAATGATATATAATAAGGGTGGGTGCATTTACTATGAAAGAGGTGAATTACGGTTGGACAGACATGTAGCGCAAATGCCAGGTTTTGTTTACATTTTGTTTTAAGGGGTTAAGGACTGAGCAATTGTACAAGTTGTGATCAAATTAAAACGTAAACAAAACTTGGCATTTGCGCTACATGTCTGTCCAACCGTAATTCACCTCTTTCATATTATGTTTACCCACACCTATCATGTATCATTTTGTTCAGGAGAAACAGGGCTTTCATGTCACATCCAATATTTGTATATTAAGCATAATTTAATATGAATAAAATATAGAAAAATTTGAGAAAATAAGAAATTCTGTTATTTTTTTAGTTCTGCATTGCATTTTAACTGTGAATGTCACAATACTGTTAGCTGTTACTGCAATAAAATACACATATTAGTATTCAGTGATGTCTCACGGGTAAACCAGTACCCCCAATGTACAGGTTTTACATACCGGGCCCAGGCAGGGAGGGGCACATAGGACTGACCATTTTATATAAACTCACTAGAAGCAAGTAAAATGTGCTAAACTACACTTTTACCTCAGGATTATTCTGAAACAGTTTAGATAACCTACTGATAAATAGAAAATTTCCAAAATATTCCTAAATATATTTTTTGTAGTCTAAGTAAGTCTGCCCTCCACAAATACTATGAATGACAAGTTTGTGACATGTTTTCATGCAGGTAGGTATTTAAAGTCGTAATCAAAATTATTCAACCCCTATTGAAAGTCAGGTTTATTGTCAAAATGTACTTACTTTCAACTGTTTGCCATGAACAAATTAAACAAAAACAATTAGAATAGCTCAACGTAAATGCTTCAAGTGGTTTCCATAAATTCAACTATAAATACAACTTATGATGACTACTCCAGTCTCAAAAATATTCAACCCCTTCGTTGCAAGCATCTCTAGTACTTAGTAGAGCCCTTTTGCTGTGATGACCTGTTGCAAATGAGATGCATAGCCAGACATAAGCTTCTGGCAGCGTTCCTGAGAAGTCTTAGCCCATTGCTCCAGTTCAGTAATATATTTTTGGGGGTGCATTCTGCAATCTCCTTCTTCAAATCCCACCAGAGATTTTCTATGAGATTCAAGTCAGGTGACTGATGGCCACAGTCGAATTATTTTTTTATTTTTTTTGCAACCAAGCCTTGGTGGAACTTGAGGGTATGCTTGGTATCATTGTTTTGTTGTAACTTGTGTTTTATTATTGTTTATCCTCTTATCTTTTTTTTTTGCATACATTTCAGTGTCATACCTATATAAAGCTTTAAGAAGTTACTTTAAAGGGTTACTCCAACCACCATGACCACTCAGTGACTTGAAGTGGGCATAGTGGTAGGAGTCTGTATGTGCAGTATTTCAGCTTGAGACCCTGCACATACTGTAGCCCATGGAGAAGCACAGCTTAGTGAAATAGGGCATTGACAGAACTAGGAAGCGGGCATTCACAGTTAGTGTGTTTGAATTGGCTAGTTATATGGGATGGGCAGGCGGATACATATAGGCCAGCCATCTTAAAATTTTCCCATTCTAATGTTTTCTCGCAGACCTTGTTGTTGTCCCTCCCTGATTTTGTGTTAGGTTTGGAGTTATCCTCTGTTTTGTGGGCTGGATAGGTAAATTAGGGTGTCGAATGGGTTGTTTTTAGGTATTTAATTAATTATGTTTTTTAAAAGTTGGTATGGTAGGTTTCAAGCTGGCCTGTGGTTTAGAACCAGGGTGTAGGGGTATATCGGTATACTCCTACATCGGGTCATACAGGCAAGTTAGTATGGTAGGTTTCGAGCTGGCCTGTGGCTCAGAACCCGGGGTGTAGGGGTATCTCGGTATACTTCTACATTTGGGCAAGTTAGTATGGTAGATTTCGAGCTGGCTTGTGGCTCAGAACCCAGGGTGTAGGGGTATTTTGGTATACTCCTACATTGGGTCATTCGGGCAAGTTAGTATTGTAGGTTTAGAGCTGGCCTGTGGCTCAGAACCTGGGGTGTAGGGGTATCTAGGTATACTCCTACATTGGGTCATTCAGGCAGGTTGGTATGGTAGGTTTCGAGCTGGCCTGTGGCACAGAACCCGGGGTGTAGAGGTATCTCGACATTGGGTCATTCAGGCAAGTTAGTATGGTCAGGGCCGTCTTTAACAAGGGGCAAACGGGGCAGCTGCCCCGGGCCCAGTTGCTCCTGGGGGGCCCAAAGCAGCTGTCCCGTGGGCCCCCTGCCCGCAGCCAGGACTGAACAGCCCACCGGGATACTGAGAAATATCCCAGTGGGCTTCGGCAAGTGAAGTAATCAGGGCCCCCCGCCCTTTAATTGAGCACCCGACCGGGCCCCTGTCTGTATGCCTGCTGGGAGGAAGTGAGGTGAGATCACTTCCTCCCAAGTAACAGAGTGCCGCTGGGGAGGAGGAGACACACATGGAAGTGGAGGAGAGGGAGGATGCACACACAGGAGGAGGAGGTGAAGGAGAGGGACTGAGGTAAACATGTTCATCAGACTCCCATCAACCTCAGCCATCCAGCTTCCACTGGACCCCAGGGAAGCCACCCTTCTCTAAAGGTAAGGAGACAAGAGGGTGGCTAGACTTAAATTGATATAAATGTGTGTATATCTGACTGTATGTGTGTATATCTGACTGTGTGTGTATATCTGACTGTGTGTGTATATCTGACTGTATGTGTGTATCTGACTGTATGTGTGTATCTGACTATGTATGTGTATATCTGACTATGTATGTGTATATCTGACTATGTATGTGTATATCTGACTGTATGTGTGTATATCTGACTGTATGTGTGTATCTGACTATGTATGTGTATATCTGACTATGTATGTGTGTATCTGACTATGTGTGTATCTGACTGTGTGTGTGTATCTGACTGTGTGTGTATATCTGACTGTGTGTATATCTGACTGTGTGTATATCTGACTGTGTGTATCTGACTATGTGTGTGTGTGTATCTGACTATGTGTGTATATCTGACTGTATGTGTGTATCTGACTATGTGTGTATATCTGACTGTATGTGTGTATATCTGACTATGTGTGTATATCTGACTGTATGTGTGTATCTGACTATGTGTGTGTATCTGACTATGTGTGTATATCTGACTGTATGTGTGTATCTGACTATGTGTGTGTACCTGACTATGTGTTTGTACCTGACTGTGTGTGTATCTGACTGTGTGTGTATATCTGACTATGTGTGTATATCTGACTATGTGTGTGTATCTGACTATGTGTGTGTATCTGACTGTGTGTGTATATCTGACTATGTGTGTGTACCTGACTGTGTGTGTGTATCTGACTATGTGTGTGTATCTGACTGTATGTGTGTGTATCTGACTGTATGTGTGTATCTGACTGTATGTGTGTATCTGACTATGTGTGTGTATCTGACTATGTGTGTGTATCTGACTGTGTGTGTGTGTGTATCTGACTATGTGTGTATATCTGACTGTATGTGTGTATCTGACTATGTGTGTATATCTGACTGTATATGTGTATCTGACTATGTGTGTTTGTGTATCTGACTATGTATGTGTGTATCTGACTATGTGTGTGTATCTGACTGTATGTGTGTATCTGACTGTGTGTGTCTGACTGTGTGTGTGTATCTGACTATGCGTGTGTATCTGATTTTATGCTTGTGTATCTGTATGTGTGTGCGTTTGTATCTGGCTGTATGTGTGTATCTGGCTGTGTGAGTGTCAGTGTGTGTGTATCTGGCTGTGTTTGTGTCAGTGTATGTGTACCTTTGTGTCAGTGTTTATGTGTATCTATGTGCATGTATACCTGTGTCCGTGTACTTGTGTGTCAGTTTGTATGTGTACCTGCGTGTCTGTGTATGTATATGAGTGTCAGGTTGTGTAAGTGTGTATCTATGCGTGTGGCAATGCATACATTCCATCATTCCAGTACCAACACTGCACACATATACACTACTACATTCCAACGCTAACACTGCACACAAATACACCACTGCATGTGTATCTGTGTTCCTGTGTGTATCTCAGTGTTTGTGTAAGTGTGCATCTGTGTGGCAATGCATACATCCCAGCATTCCTTTGGCAACACTGCACACAAATACACCCCTGCATGTGTACCCGTGTGTCTGTGTGCATCTTAATGTGTGTCTATATCTGTGTCAGTGTGTGTAAGTGTGTATCTCTGTGTGTGGATGTGCCAGTGTTTTTATCTTTGTATCTGTGTGTGTGTATGTATGTATGTGTGTGTATACGCCAGTCTGTTTGTATCAGTCTGTGCATGTGTCCAGATGTGTGCATGTATCAGTGTGCTAATGTGTATGGATATCTGTGAATGTATGTCATACATCCAAGCAATCAAACACAACATGCAAACACACCCCTGCAAACACAAACATTACATACAAACACGCCCCTGAATTCAAACTCAAAAAGTATATAGAAACACACCCCTTCACTCTAACACCAATACTACACCGTACATGCACACACATACTCTATACAACAACATGCTCACATTCAAATTTACAAACACTGCTCACAAATACAGCCCTGCAAGAATGACCAAATGGTAGATCCCCAACTGGCATAGCATCGTGGGAATTGTACAACAGATGAGGATCTATCTTTTCTCCATTATTGTGCTAGATGGGAGGCCCAAAAAAAATGTCTTGCACCTGGGCCTTCTCTACATTAGTTATGCCACTGTATTGGGGTGGAGGGCATGACTGCATGCCAGGGGGTGGAAATGTGTGGAGGGGAAGGGCAGGATCCAGGGGGCCCAAGCAAATGCTTGCCCAGGGTCCAATCAATGTTAAAGACAGCCCTGAGTATGGTAGGTTTTGAGCTGGTCAGTGGCTCAGAACCCGGGATGTAGGGGTATCTCGGTATACTCCTACATTGGGTCGTTCGGGCAAGTTAGTATGGTAGGTTTTTAGCTGGCCTGTGGCTCAGAACCCGGGATGTAGGGGTATCTCGGTGTACCACTACATTGGATCATTCAGGCAATTTGTTTGCACTATATTATGGTTCATGATGTTATTTATGTTGTCATATAGTTATGGTGGTATGTTGATTTTTAGGTCATTGTTATTGCAATGTTGTGGGGGGTTAGTTAAATACTGTGTCAAAGGGTTTGTTGAAAATTACTTTTTGTATTAAAATATATATTATTAAAAGCTGTGGACAGAATTTTACCCAACATATTGGTGTCCGTGCATTATTGGGTATGTATAGGGGTTTTTAATCTTAATGCCCAAACAGTACGACTATGCACCTGTCATGAGTTATTGTTAATTGTGTGCTGGGGGCTAGTTGCACCCCGAACACACGTGAGATTAGCAGCCCAGAACTCTTTTTTCGATCAGCACTGGGAGCTTTATTTTGCATCTTTTATTGCAACTCAAGGGAGGGCGACCTCCTCCACAGTGTCCATTAGGGCATTTTACACAGTAAAGGTCTCCCCCCTAAAAACGGTTAAAGAAACCCTTTAAAGACACATTTACTCTGAGATTTTTGAGAGCATTTTTTATATTTATTCCAAAGCTCAAATTTGGAACATTACAGCAGGAGATCCCAAATTTAGTACTGAATCTTAGTCTGTTAGGAAATGTGTGTTTACAATTTCCCCTTATCCTTAATTTTAATTAAATTTTTTTTAAAGTATTTTCAAAGTAACCTCCCGAACAGGTTGCAGGTGGCTATGACTAAGTGCCGCAGTTTGCTGCTGTAACAACTCTTCAACAGATGTTATAAATAGCAGTGTCTTCCTTATCTGTGGAACTTGCAGGCTCTCAAACACTCCCCTGACATTCATAGATCCTGCCACATTTTACCGCACACCAGCTACTGAAATAGCACTTCCCAAATTGACTTCCATAACCCAGTAAAGGAACACTATTGTGTTTTAGAATCGATGTTTAGGTTCTGGCCCCTCTCTCCGTGGAGATGAAAGGGTTAAAACTTACCTTTTATCCCACGCCGCTCTTGTCTCGCTGCAGCTGGCCCTTCCTGGTCCCGCACCATGGCTGAGATCATCAATCTTGATGATCTCAGCCAATCCAATGCTTTCCCATGGGAAAGCATTGGGAGGCTACCCATGCGGAGGAAAACACCATGCTGCACCAATCAGCATCTCCTCATAGAGATGAATTGAATCAATGCATCGCTATGGGAAACATTCAGCGCCTTTATGCAGAGTGTTGAACTGTGCAGCACTGTGCCAAGAAGCACCTCTAGTGGCTGCCTGAGTGACTGCCACTAGAGGTTACTAGTCAGTAATGTAAACACTGCCTTTTCTTTGAAAAGGCAGTGTTTACATTGAAAAGCCTGCAGGGACAGGCTATAGACACCAAAACCACTACATTAAGCTATAGTGGTTCTGGTGACTATAGTGTTCCTTTTAAGGATGAAGGCAATTATTTACTGAACCAAAACAAAACCTGGAATTTGAGCAAAATGTCTGTTACCATAATTTACCTCTTCCATATTAAGTGCACCCACACTTATTATAAATCATTTTGTTCAGGAGAAATAGGGCTTTCATTTTACAAATCAATTAAATATTTCTATAAGGAATAAATTGGAATCAGAGGGTCAAAATTTAGGTTAAAGTCAGTCTGTGACTACAACTGAGTTGGAGAATTTTTCCACATTAGCTACTTTGGCCTTCATTTTGGCATTTAGCTTTCAATTCATTAGGCTTGAATTCATTCAATTCATCCAGGGCTCAACAAATCCCAGAAGCCAGGTCGTCATGGCGACCAGAAAATGTGTCCTGGCATCTGGGATATGTAAGCCCATTCAGCCCTCGAAGTGGCTTCCTGAGATCGGGGGCATTTTAGAGAGGGCTGAGGCAGAAATGCGGGCGACAGGCTCAAGGAAGATTCAGGCAGGTGGGCTGCTGACTGAGTGTTGAAGCGCGAGGTAGCTGATAATCTCCCTGCTATGCTCCCTCGTGCGCCCTGCACTGATGCCTGGAGCCTGGTTATGACGTCACTTCGGCCACCGCATCACTAAACAGTGCGATCTATGGAGCAGACCAGAGAGAAGATCAGAACAGCCCCAATGGACCCCAGAGAAAGTTGATCCACTCCAGCTTTCCCATAGGTAGGGAGGCTGGGTGGAAATATTAAAATGAAAAAAAAAATTATAATTTGAGAGTGTATGTGAAAATGTGAGTGTGTCTGTCAGTGAGTGAGTGTGTGCGTGGCAGGTGACCTGCATCCCTCAAATCACATGGGAAATGTGTTTTGTTTTTGTTTTTTTTACTCACCTTTTCCCACGCTGTGCTGGTCTGGCCACACTTCCATGGCTTTTTCCTTATAGGTAAGCATTGGGAGACTATTGCGCATGCACGGCTAAAAGCCATGCTGCACTAATCAACATCCCTATGGGGAGCATTAAGCGCATCCATGCAGAGCATGAACATATGTGCATATTGTGCAGCAGTGACCCATGAAGCACCTCTAGTGGCCATCTGAGTGACTGTAAATAGAGGTGTTACTAGGCAGAAATGTACTGTTTCTTTTCTAAAACAGCAGTGTTTACATTGAAAAGCCTGCAGGGGCATACTATAGACACCAAAACAACTACATTATGCTGCAGTGGTTCAGGTGACTAGAGTGTCCCTTTAAAAAATAAATAAATAATAATTTATGTTGAAGAACCTGGCTCATAACTTTTGTAGCTGGATCCTAGATTCCAAGCAGATTTGTCAAGCCCTGTGGAACACAATTAAATATGAATAAAATCCAAGTTCTACATGGTATTTTAATTGTGAATGACATAATACTGTTAGCTTTTTCTGCAATAAAACACACATATTTGTGTTCAGCAATACCTCACGAGTACAACAGTACCTCCCATGCACAGATTTTATAAGCTTTTGGAAAATTACAGGGTCAAATATAGGGTTTTCCACTTTTTAGTCTATACACATTAAAATTTGCCAGATTGATTTGCTGGGCCTATCGTATGGCAAACCAGGAATGCTTTGACTCACTAGAGAGTGCCAGACTGCAAGGGAGCCGTAACTGAAGTCAGTGATCCATAGCTGAATTCTGCCAGCTCTAATTACCCTCACCAAGGCAGCCCTGCCACTTGCCAGTAACAGAGCTAAGACAATAAAACAAACTGTCTTCCCGGTCACTGCTCAGTAGCGCCCCCTTCAAGTGCCAAAGGCACATGCCACACTTGCTATACTGTATGCACCCCACTGCTTACAACTATCAGCTACTTTCTAGTCGAGACAAAGCTCATTGCAGATAGCTGCAAACCTCAGAGATTTGAAAAAAAAATGCTGGAATTTCAGTAAAAAATTATACAAGCCCAAAGTGTCCCTGTGCCCCCATAACATAAGGGTGCATCAGCACCATACCTATTTGGCGTGTTCTAATTTTCATAGGCCAACCCTTGCTGTTTGATATGCCATCCTTGCATTAATATAATCTAGATTTGGAACACTATATCTCCCCTTATTCAGTCAGCTACAATATATAATGAATTAAAAGCTGAATGCCAAAACGAAGACCAAAGTAGCTGATGTGGAAAAATTCTCCAACTCAGTTGTAGTCACAGACTGACTATTTTAACCTAAATTTTGACCCTCAGATCTCAATTCATTACAATTCGAAGGGCTGAACTCAACTGACGTGAGTCTTTTTGTCAACCTAGATTACTGTGTAACTCTCATAGGTTATAAAATTCCACACTTCATTTTAAAAACTTTATGATGGCAAGCATAAATTTCCACTCCTCATTAGCTATTGGCAAGTGAAAATACATCCGTGGCATGTAGAAATTCACTTCTGGGAAGTGTGCCATGGACTCTTAATGCTTGTAGGGGCGGGTAACTATTAAATCCTGGCTAGTAGTTTAATACTTAAAATTTTAGGCCCTAATGGAAAGTAGCTTTTATTCTTATTATTTAAATAGCATACCTCCCAAGTGTCCCTCATTAGTAGGGACAGTCCCTATTTTGGCCCTAAATCTTTGTCCCTCTTTTCTATCCTAATATCATTCTTTTGAGGGAAATTAGGGCTCTCGGTGTGTCTTAATTTATACCAAAGCTCCACAGCAATAATAATCACAGTAATTCGTCTTTAAACTACAATAAATATGTTGAGAAATCAGTCTGTGTAAATAAGAAACGTTGTTGTTGTTCTAAATTAAATTTCAGTTGCATCAACTGTTATTGTTTAGTCACCTAAAATTTTTCAGAACAGCCCTGCCCCTAAAATTTAAGTGTCCCTACGTTTTAAATGTTGTAAGTTATGGCATAGCCCCAACATATTTCTTTACAATTTCACAATGAGGACATAACACAAATTCAGAACCCAGCTTAAGTTAGTATTCATCCCCTTTATATATTTTCATGGTTTGAAATGTTACAACCCAGAATTAAAATGGATTTCATTTAAAAATTTTTACCATATGATTTATACTTTTTTTGTGACGTATAAAATGTGCATTAGCAACTTACATGTATTAATTTAATTTGCTGTGAATCTTTATATATTTTGGTACAAATAATTACCTTTAGAGATCACAATAAATACCGACTGTGGCGAAAGTAACTTCGCCACTGGTTTTTGGAGGGGCCTGTTTGCCAGCCTTCTACCCTGTGACTATGGCCGATGCAATAGAGTGGGTTAATATACTTTAAACAGGCTCTGTTCGTGCAAATTGGATTATGTGGTTCGTTTACCAAACAGCCGCACGAACCGGAGACCACCCTGGAGGTTAAGCTTAATTGACACATTGTTGCAATTTCCACCGCAGTGGTCTAAGTGTTCCTCTGGGTGGCCGCAATCTCTACGGATGACCACAATGTGGCAGCCACCTTGTTTGCATGGACCAAAACCGCGAATAGACTTCAGGGGGACATAGCCGCGAATGCCCTGGAACTATTTTCGGCATGAAAGCTTTGCGGTTCCTGGTCGGTCCTCCAGTGGCACTTAGCCGCAATTCTATGGAACAATTTTTGGCTATGGGACCATGCCTGCGGTCGGTCAAATAAATGACTTTCAGAAAATTCATGAACCCCTGAACTGATCTGGGTGATTGTTGGATATGTTGGTCACTCAGATCAGGGCTATCAGGTAACATTTGTGGGGTTTTATGTATTTTTAGGGTACTTTTGGGGTGTTTTTAAACAGAATGTTTTTTCTGTGCTTGGAGATAATTGGATTAAAATTAGTACAGTTACTGATACAATTATCTCCCAGGCAGAGGGGAGGGTTTGTGTGCTGTGTGTGGGAGTGTCGTGGCTTGTAACCTAAATAGCTCTCATCTTCATGGGTGAAGCAAGGCTCTGGTAGCTTCTTATTGTCGGGATCCCTTTTATTGGCAGAAACTGAGCAACTAGTCTGGACTGATCCAAATAGATGTAAATTCTTGACTGATCCAAATAGATGTAATACTAGAGGAAAAATGCCAGGCTCCATGACTCCAGAGTCTAGGATGGAGGTCCTGCTTCTAGCATGCTAATAACCCTAAGCTCTCCGCCAAAGCCTCTCTGGAATGGAACCAAGAAAATGTATTTCTTACATGGTCCAAACTACAATCCTATTGATATAGTTGAGAAACTATGGACATACTTGAATTTTGCTATTCATCATTGGTCTCCATCCTAGCTTCAGAGTTTGAGCAACTTAGCAGAATTGTCAAATATTGCGAAATCCACAGCAGGATGAACTATATGGTGACATAAAGCAGTTGCGTAGAACCCAGGGATGAGACATGGACACAGGCACCATGAAGTTACTTGGTCGAAGTTGTTTCCATTCACCATCCCTTTTTGTAAGGGGGTAATTTGCTTAGGGACCTAGCGGGTCTTTAAGAAACACTCACATGCACCATAACTACTACAGCCCGATGCACAGGAGAAGACAGATATCTCTCTGCAGCCGACCAGTGTTACTTTTTTGTAGTAAATGTCAATTTAGTTTTAGTCGTAGTTTAGTCATCTGAATTGTTTTAGTTTTAGTCTAGTTTTAGTTGACGAGATTAAAGTCTAATGGGTTTAGTTAAAGCCTCTATCAGTCTCGTTTGCTGCTTCCCCGGCAATTTTGTGTCTCTTTGTGTTCTCCCAGACCCTCTAGATGTCTCTCTCCCAAGCTCAGGCCTGTCTCTTTTGCCCCTTCCACAGCCACTCTGTGCAGTTACTGCAGTCTTAATTTTCGCGGCAAGTTTCATTTTAGTTTTAGTCATGATCATTTGACTAAGAAGCCATTTTAGTTTTAGTCGTATTTTAGTCATCTGAATTGTTTTAGTTTTAGTCTAGTTTTAGTCGACTAAATCTCAAAAATGTTAGTCGACTAAAATTGTTCGTCGACAAAATTAATACTGCATCTGACGTAGAAACGTGATCATTGGCTGAGAGCACTCTGTTGACATTCTACTGCAGGATACATCCGAATGCAGTGGATGCAGCAGCGGGCACATGGCAGTACCCCGGTAAGTTGGCAAACCATTCAACAACTCACAAATTACAGTGGAGCGGTGCCAGACCCCTCCTGACACCATAACCACTGTAAAAGGCTGTAGTGGTTGTGGTGCTTGGAGTGCTCCTGTAATCATCTAAATATATGCACAGCTGCTTGTGTCTTATCCGAAACATTTACAACTGTAATTAGAGTTAATAATACTTATACCAAGTGTGACATTAAAGAAAAATAAATGATTAGCTTTTTTGGTATGTTTCGTAAAATGAAATGATAAAACCCATTTAAATTCCAGGTTTTAACATCATTAATGGGTTATTCCAACCCTTTTTGCCAGTTTGCTTTTTTGATCTTACAATGTTCTAGTGGGCATTGCTAATAAAGGTTCCCGTCCCCTTAAAATGTAAAAAAAAAGTCTTAATACTTTCCGGTAATCCACAGATGGGCGCAGCTCCTGGCGCTGACTCCCTCCTCTGACATCAGCAAGGGTTTCGCTCAGTCCCGTCACAGTCCCCTCATTGAGAAGCCAGTGATTGGAATATTGCGCCAACTCAGAGCGCAGGTGCGGGCACTGAGCTGGCGAAGGAAAGTAGTGGGGGAGAGGCTGGGAAAGATTATCATTTAAAAAAAAAAAAAGTGCTACAAATAGTGCCAGGAGGTGGGAGGTACCACACCAGGGTTGGCAACCTTTGGCACCCCAGATGTTGTGGACTACAACTCCCTTGATGCTTTGCCAGCATTATGGCTGTAAGAGCATTATAGGAGATGTAGTCCAAAACATCTGGAGTGCCGAAGGTAGCATACCCCTGTACCACACAGAGAGAGGGGAGAGTAAACTTCACCTTGCAGGTGTGATGCTACAAGGTAGAAGATTGTTACGTCTGCTACCAGCGTTAAGTGTGTACTGACGACAGCTGTAAATTTTGCACAGAATTGACTATTGGCAGACTGGAGCAGAGTCCCAGGCTGCCAAAGTCACTTGTACAGGGGGTGTAACTATTCCCCGGCACACAAGTGCAAATATCTTTGCTTGTGCAGCGTTTCAATAAGACCTCCATGACCACTTCAAATCCCTGAAGTGGTTATGGTATTCGGTGTAACCCTTTAAAAGTGTGGAAAAAATCCTTGAGTGAATACATATTCAAAGAACTGCAAACTAAATTTTAAAAAGAAATTGAAAAGAAACATAAACAAAAGGCTTTTTTTTCTAGAAGGAGTTTACAATCTACAGTAAAGCAGCATTCTATAGAACACAACAATATAAAACAGCACTATCTCACTGCTTAGAAAAACGAATATCTAGTGACCCAGAGGAATTTAGGGTACACAGAGTAACCTTTCAGGTCAGTAAAGGCAGAGCAGAGAGACACACACACAGCTTGCTTGCAAAGCAAGTGAGTGCCACTCCTATGTGGGGCATTTGTAACTCTCAGCTGGCCCCCGCCTCTCCCTCCCTCACTCTCCCCTCCCTGCAGGAAGTGTTGTGTAGGAATGAAGCAGGACAGCTTAGGAGTGACTTGAAAAAAACTTTCTAGGGAGAGAGAATCAGCCTACAAGAAGAAAAGAAAAAAAGTGATTTAATTCTGGCAGAGAGAAGGCTGGCAAACATGGCACTCAGGGTGCACTGACAGGATGGGTCTACAGCCATGGATCTGGGGTCTTTGTGCCCTGTTTATTCAGGGGGCTCTCTGCACAGAAGGTAGGTGGGTGTGCTATAGGAAGATACAATGTGTCTTGTTGAAGGTTATAGAATTCATTGCGTAATTGACGCACACTGGCTAAGTTGTGGATCAGATCACTGAGGGGTGCTACTAAATGCATGGCTTATGCAGACTTTATTTTTGGGTTTGTGACAGTAAACACCGGAGTTGTTGGGTTTTTTTTTTTTGCGGGGGGGGAGTGCACTGTTTTCATAATGAAAGAGCATGCACAGACATTAGAAAATTGAGAGGATTAAGGTTTGCCCTCCCTCATGTCAAAACATTAACCTGACAGTGTGGACAATATAGCAATAGAATGTGTTTATTTATACCCGGGATAAGATAGCCTGTGAACAAGCATGAGGTTAGAAGTTTGTGGTCTGTTTGTGTATTATGAGGAGGTTAGAGTTGTATGTTCTTATGTTTTATAATAGGAGGAGGTGATATATATGTGTTATAATGTCTTTGTATAAGTAGGTGATAGGTGTGTATTCTGACTGTATATTAGGAGGTTTTCTAATGCATATGTATTAGCAGAAGTTGAGAGGTATGTGTCCTACTATCTGTATATTAGAAGATGAGAGGTATGGGCCCTGATGTCTGTGTATAAGGAGATGGTGAGAGGTAAGTGCCCTGCTATCTGTATATTACAAGATGAGAGGTTTGTGTCCTGCTATCTGTGTATTAGCAGAAGTTGAGAGGTATGTGTCCTGCTATCTGTGTTTTATCAGAAATTGAGAGGTATGGGCCCTGATGTCTGTGTATTAGGAGATGGTGAGCGGTATGTGTCCTGCTATCTGTGTATTAGAAGATGAGAGGCATGTGTCCTGCTATCTGTGTATTAGCAGAAGTTGAGAGGTATGTGCCCTGCTATCTGTGTATTAGGAGATGAGAGGTATGTGTCCTGCTATCTGTGCATTAGGAGGAGGTGAGAGGTATGTGTCCTGCTATCTGTGTATTATGAGGAGGTGAGAGGTGTGTGTCCTGATGTCTCTGTATTAGAAGAAGATGAGAGGTATGTGTCCTGCTATCTGTGTATTAGGAGGAGGTGAAAGGTATGATGCCTGTTTATTAGGGGGAGGTATGTCTTTTGGTTTACCTGCGAACACTTACATTTAACAGAGATGGTAAACATAAAAATGAAATCTGGAAAATCTTACCAACATCAAAAGGGTGAAAACACAATACATAATGTTTTTGTCTACAGCCAATTCAAAAAGGCACAACATGCAAACAGTAGAAGTGTAAAATAATGACCCTGTTTAGAATGTAAGTGATAGGTAAGTGTTGGGAGTAAATCTCAGCATACAGGTTTAGTGGCAATGCTAGGTGTAAGGATAAAAGTTTGAACAAGCAGTTCAAGGAAGACTAGCTCCCACAGCTCCTTATCTGCAAATAGTGTCTAAATGGGTTAATCTCGCAGGCGCATACCTTAGGATTTATTAAAAATGTACACAACAGCATTACAAGTGCATGTCTGCTTATATGTGTGGATATATATATATATATATCATCTTTGATTGTATTATCTGTGTATGCACAACATAGTCACAAAGTTTTACTACTATACTTTTATTATTATTATTACGTCTATATTTATTTGCGGCAAAATTAGTTAAATTGGAGAATTTTTTTTGAATCCTAAAATTTGCAATTGTCTTGTTAATTCTCTACAATCCCCAGTGAATTTGTGAGTAGATCCATCATTGTATTGATGTATGCTGTCATACTAAAAATCTGTGGGTCAACACCCTTGTCACCGTTTATACTTATGGTCCTTCATTTGCCTGTCATCTTTTTTTTGTCACTGTACAGCGCTACAAAATAGGTTGGTGCCCTATGTAGCAATAATATTAATAGTGGTAAAAATGGAAGAGTTCATTATGTCAGACTCAACATCCTGATACAAAATGAAACTGTTAATATCTGTTTACCTTTACACCAGGGAACAGAGTATTGCAGACCATGTTCGGAAGAAAACCCTGTATTCTTAATGCTATAGTGTTTGCATTTAGTTTAATGTCCCACCAAATCTAAATAAAAGGGCCGAGATCCAGTCGCTGTAGCCACTTGATCTGTCTCCCACAACGTCACATTGATTTTTCTCTCTTGTCCAATCCAATACTTTTCATAGAGAAGCATCGGGGGACTAAAAGCGCATGTGCGGCCACTACTGAACTCCTCCAATGAAATGGAGGTTAACTGTGAAAACAGAGTTTGACTCCATTCTCACAGTTGATCCACCTCTAATGGCTCTCAGGAAGACAACCACTATAGGTGTTTTCAGCCTTGCTATGTAAGCATTGCGGAATCTACTAAATGGCAATGGTTTACATTGCATGGTTAAAACTAAAGGCCCACTGCACCCAGACCTCTTTATTGAGATGAAGTGGTCTGGGTGCCTTTAGTGTTCCTTTACTGTCAGTGTAGGCCCCACGTTATCCTTATTGTGAAGAACATCAAAGGGCTGTCTGCATTATTGATTTGAGAATTTTGCAAAACTTAGGCCAAAGTAGCCGATATGGAAAAAATCTCCAACTGTGATAAATTTTAGATCTTATCCCACCAACTTTTTTTTGGATTATGTTTTTGAATTGTGTTCTCAAGTGACCACAACTTCAAAAAGTACAAAACATATGACCTGTCCATACGCACCAGAGACACAGTACGAAGCTGCACACATCATTATGAATGGTATCAGTATCACAATGCAGAGCAGCATGCATTTTTATCAGTGTAAAGACCCCGAACATCAATATATAGCAGCGTGCATTATTATGACTGTATAGACCCCAGTATCTATATAGAGAGCAACATGCGTTATTATTAGTTTATAATTTCCTGTAGCACAATATAGTGCAGCATACATCATTATGTGTATAGAACAGCATGCATCATTATTGCCAGTGCAGACAGCCAGCAACATAATAAAGAGCAACATGTATCATTTTGTATCAGTGTATAGACAACTTTAAAAATTGAGCATCATTATTTTTAATGTATAGACACATTGTATAAATTATTTCCATACAGAGCATCATCCATCATCGTCATAAACATGAATAGCACAGAAAAAATTTGCACAGCCTCTAAACATATTCACTCACAAACTTTTATTCACTATGGTGGGAATTGCTGGGAATTCAAAGTGAAATAAAATTTTAGGTCCTTAGCGGAGAGATGCATTTTTATATATATATATATAATGGTGATGAATACTAGAATCAAAACTAGGGACTGATTTACAAAATGCGGGGCACTTGGCAGCTATTAAAGTGCATAGATCAAGATATGTCCCCAAGATATTTCTAGGTTAACCAGGATGCTGATGTCAAATTGGTGGTATGTCGTACAATGTACAGGTGGACAGAGGTCTCTTTGTCCTGCAAATATTATTGTCCGTGTGGATGTGACCTCCCAATATCACCATGCTATGACCTCTGACCTACAAGGTGAGATAAGTGCCCTATAGTCCTATATTATGAGCAGTGCCACAAGCATTGCAGAAAGGTATTATCTGTGTGCGAAACACAGCATCAAATAACATTAACGTGGAAAATAGTTTGAAAGGCACTCTGAGAAACAGTAAGGTAGTAAGATCAGAGCCCTAGGGATACGGTGTAAATACTGGTATTGCAGGTTAAATCGAGGTCACTTATCTTGCCTACAGTAGGTGCAATACTTGTGTCCTGGTTATTTACCAGAGTGAAAATTCAGAATTAATTTAAAAGGGTAGAGTAGCCAAACGAAAGCATATATTATTTTTTCTATTTTGACCTTCAATTTTAAATTCTACGTATGTTTCAATGGCACCTGTGTTATAGGAAGAGGCGAGAGTCATATTTACCCTGATACACGTGTATTAGACGTAGATGGACGATAAGTGGTCTGTTATGTATATTGGACTGATGTGAAAGATATGTCCTGTCTGTGTATTAGGATGTGAATGGTATGTGCCTGATACTTTTGTGTTAGGACAGGGCTCAACAAATCTGGGATTTGTCAGCCTTTTACCTAAAGTGGCCAGCTGGGCAAACAATGGAGCCGGCCAGCTGCCCGGTCGCTCAGGGAGTGTTGTAGCCGGCCGCCCTGGGAGGTATGGAGGCGGCCGGCTCAGGAAGCTGTGTAGCCGGACGTCCCCGGGATCATGGTGGCGGCCAGCGCAGGGAGCTTTGTAGCGGGCCGGCCGCCCGCAGAAGGTATGGAGGCGGCAGGCTGAGGCAGCGCGCGAGGGAGCCATCTTCGTCCAGCTCCCCTCTGCTCCCTCACGCTGTGTAATGACGCCGGGAGACGGAATATGATGTCATTCCGGCCCCGGCATCACTGCAGTCAGTGCGAGGCAGCAGAGAAGAGCTGCAGGAAGACTGCTCCCTTGCGCACAGGAATATCAGCCCCACTGGACCCCATGGAAAGTCCACTCAGCTCTTCCAAAGGTAGGGAGGTTGGATGGATTAGAATTAAAATATAAATGTGTGAGTGTTAGAGAAAGTGTGTGTCTGTGTGTGTATATGTCTGTGTGTGTCTGTCAATGAGTGTGTGTGTGTCTGTCAATGAGTATGTGTAAGTCTGTATGTCTGTCAGTGTGTGTGTATGTCTATCAGTCAGTGTGCGTGTGTATGTCTGTCAGAGAGTGTGTCTGTTTAGGTACCTGCCCCCCTCCGATCACATGATTGGTGTTTTTACTTACCTTTTTCCCCCACGCCGTGCTGGTTTCGCTGTTGCTTGTCCCGCCTCCATAGCTCAGATCTTAATGATCTCAGCTAAGCCAATACTTTCCCATAGGAAAGCATTGGGAGGATATTACGCTTGTTCTCTATGGGTAACAATCAGCGCCTCCATGTAGAGCACTGACACAGGACTCTAGTGGCCGTCTGAGTGACTGTCATTAGAGGTCTTAGTAGGCAGCAATGTAAGCACTGCGTTTTCTCTGAAAAGGCAGCGTTTACATTGAAAAGGCTACAGAGACAGGCTATAGGAACCAGAACAACTACATTAATCTGTAGTGGTTCTGGTGACTATAGTGTACCTTAAAAAAACTTTTTTAGCTGGCTGCTAGATTCCAAACAAATTTGTCAAGCCCTGTGTTAGGAGGTAAGAGGTATGTGCTCTGATACCCATGTATAAGCAGGCGATAGGTACTACTGTCAATAATTATAATTTTGTCTGTCACATTCTTTTCACAATGAATTTGTAATCGTTTTATTGGTTTTAGTAAAAAGGGAGAGGCAAGTTTATTTATTACTAAAGCCTGAACTAATCAAACTAGAAATGTATATTTATAATTTAATTTCAGCTATTTTGCCCTTAAGTTTGAAAACACTTTGAAATGGACAATTTGCCATCTTTTAATGCACTATATGTTCAATTTAGTATTAGATCATTCTGCAGGAAAATGGCAAAACATACTGTTTTGTTTGGTTTGATTTAATACCATTCAATGCCAACAATACGTAACAAAACGAAAATACATTTTTGTGGCAATGTAGATATTTTATGTCTGTGAATTAGTAGAATGCATGGGGTATGTATCCATATTTGTCTTAAAGGAAAACTTTAATAGTAAAATTCATTATTATTTGTTGAGATGTTGTTAATTTGGTTCTTAGAGTTTAATTCAGAGCTTAGCTCAGGAGAGCTAACGAAAGCTCAGAGCAGGAGATTACAGGTCTAAGGACCGAAAAGAAAGGGGCAAGAAGCTGCGCCCAGCGAACTCTAGGTAAGTAGTCAAACTATTAGCAAATGGTTGACTACTTATATTGGGAGGCCACTAGGACTTTACTTGTACCATAAATACTACATTGTGCTGTAGTGGTGATGGTGCTCGGAGAGTTCTTTTAACTCTTCAAGTTTTTTAACTCCGATTTTATGTATCTACATGTTTAAATGTGAAAATATGGCAAAATGTTGGCTAGCTGAGACTATAGCATGGTAGATGGTTTTGCGCACATTTTGCAATTCTATTTCCAATTCTTTCCAATTCAAACCTCATTGAATAAGCTGCACTATGGTTTGGTGTCTATATTTTTATGTAAAAAGAAAGATTCTTTGTTTTGCTGGATAGAAAATTACTGAAAATGTTCTGTTTTACTTTGCAAAGGCAAATTGTATCCATTTGTAATTCTCGAGTGGCAAAATTGCATTTTTTATGTTTGTCAGAAAAATTGTTACAACAGAGAAATGTGAACAATTAGTCATGGATTCCTGAAATTGTAAGCTTTTAAACAAGTTACTTGTCACTGGCAACCTCATGCCTTCAAATGAAAACCACTTTGGGTACCAAAAACGCAAGAATGCATCGGTTTTATTTGGTACACTGTCAAGCAGATGTTATTTGCATAAAATGCAAAAAACTAATATAGCGTCATAGCTCCACCTCTTGTATCTCGTCCAAAAGGACGCACTGAGACACCTAGCA
Source organism: Pelobates cultripes (assembly GCA_933207985.1). Taxonomy (NCBI): domain Eukaryota; kingdom Metazoa; phylum Chordata; class Amphibia; order Anura; family Pelobatidae; genus Pelobates; species Pelobates cultripes. The sequence continues at coordinate 224,541,448 of OW240917.1, read as the reverse complement.
CTAAATGTATAGTTGTACAGGGCTGTCTCATTCTAGGATGTGAGAGGCACACATTCAGAATAGAGTATCGTTTGACTTCACGTTATGGGTAAGAATTTTTTTTTAGAATGAACTGTTTGTAACTCTTTTAAAGGAACACTTCAATTTAAAAATAATAAATGTGTGTATATATATATATATATATATATATATTTTATACGATATATTTTTAAAATAATATATATATATATTTTTTTAATAGGAGTGTTTCTTAAACTGTTTAGAGCACTGCCCATTTTGGCACTTAAAGGGTTAAGAATCCATTAAGCTCACCTTTTTTTTGCATGGCTGTGAAAGCCTACTCATTGCAGCTCTAATCCATCTCTTGTGAAATCAGTTTTACCGATGATGCATTCGATCAGATGCTTCTCATAGAAAAGTATTAGGAGACGTGGTGCATGCGCAACATTCGCTTCCGGCCACCAACAATTGAATTGAAACCAATGCTTCTCAATGAGCTACAGTTTAAAGCAAGTGAGGAAGGAAACTCTCCCTGCCGTCTTCTTGTCTTCTCGACAGCGGGAGGTGTTACTAAGGAGATTTCTAAAAGTTTCTATTTCTTTAGAAATAAGCCAGAAAGGACATGTAGTTACCCTTTAATGTAGTTCAGTAAGCTAAAGTGTTTCAGGGGATTAAGGAGTCCTTTTAAAAACAGATGCTAAAATGGATCAGACGTAATCAAACTTAAAAATGTTGTTATAGAACATTGCTGTGACACTGTCAGTTTAAATGATCCTGCATTGTACAATTACATTTCCACTTTATTAAACCCCTGCTGTACATGCACATGCATGTTGTTGTAAAGTGTGTAGCATATTGTTGCTTGGCACAGAATATAAGCCCGTGCAAATGGTCCAGCTAAGGTCAGAGTATGCGCGGGTGGTAATGGGCATTGCGCCACATTTGTAAGGACAGGATTTTGCGGAGGAGAACTTTTAGGAGTATTTGAATTGTGATACTGGAAGATGTGATAATACTGAGAGACGGGAAGAAGAGATCCGGAGTGGGGAAAATAAGCTGTTAAAATGAGAACTAAAAAGGAACTGTGGTTTAGCTCACGATCGTATTTACCTTCACAACCAGCATAGCATTAGATTGTAAACTATATCGATCAATATCCTATTAATCTAAAACATCTTGCGCCTTACTCCTTTCCTCCTCATGTATTATAGATTGAGCAAAAAGCACAGAACAGTGTATACTGACAGCATGTTAAGGCTCATGATACCTCCCAACATTGTGAGATATGCCAACGGGAGAGGGCATAGCAGTAGGGCGATGTTCTCATGCCATCTTTGTGATTTGAACTCTGTATAGTTGTTTAATATCTATGTACGTCCCCGTGGTACACACACACATTGAAGGAGATTAAATAACCCATGATTACGTGAAAGCGTGCAATAATAGCATAATATAATGACATCATAACTCATGGCCAATTTTTATCCAGAATTCACAGACTCCTTGCTGGAATGACAGTCTTTAACAGTCTATCTATGTCATGAAAATTCTTTTCTCCTGCAAATATAACCGAATATATATTTTTGATACATGTGTGGAACAAGCAACTGTTTGCGAATGTATATATTCTGATCTATGATCATTTTGCAGCAATATTGATTTTCGACTATACCGGCTACTTTACTAAGTGTGAGTGTTGGGGTCTTCCAATGATCCACCTGCTGTTTTCTCTGTAAAGGTGTTACTGATACGGACATGGGATTCTGTAACAATCAATCGGAGTTACAGGGTATTGCCTATAGAGTGATTAGTCAACAAGCCAAAGTAAATTTCACATCTTAGGCCCAAAGTAGTCGAATCAGAAAAACCAACATTGCTCGGTTATTTTGACTGAGAATTTGAAAAGTGTTTTTGAATTTCCTAATAATTCACATTAAAGGATTAATTTATCATCGTACAGGCTATTTCCTGTAGGCACAATGGGTTTCCCTCCACTGTTTAGCAGGCAGAAAGTGTGTGGTTTGTTAGTAATCATATGTCTGAGAAAACCAATGGTTCTGTTTTCTGAAACAGGGTGATCACAGGTCCCCTGTAACCAGCAGGACAATGGAGAGCAGATATTGTAATTGTAATGCTATGCTGCATGATGCATTTGTTGTTTATGTGGATCCAATTAAAGGGAAAATCTGTTCACCCTAAATAACCGAAAAATGAGACGCTTTCGTCTGTCAACACAATAATGTCTTATCAGTCCATGCTGGGATTAATTATTAATCACTTTGCTATCCTGGGATCACACACACCTAAAACTAGGCACAAAGAATGCAGGGTTTAAATAATTCAATTGGGAAGCCAGAAATGTACTTATAAAACTTGCAGGCTATTTACTAAAGTGAGATTTCAAAGTGGATTTCAAAATTATCATCAGAGCAGCTAAAAGGGAAACCATTGCTGACTGTTAAAATTTCTGGTTCGGCCATTGTGAACTTAAATGGTCACCAGAACAACTACAGCTTGTTGTATTTGTTTTGGTGAGTATAACAGTCTCTTCAACCTTTTTACAGTAAACACGGTCTTTTCAGAGAAAATGCAGTGTTTACATTACACCCTAGGGATACCTCCAGTGGCCACTCCTCAGACGGCTGTTAGAGGTGCTTCCTGGGACAGTGCTGCACAGTGTGACTGACATTCAGTGTCTCCACCCTCTGCGTAGAGACAACGAACTTTCCTCATAGAGATGCATTGATTCTATAGATGGTGGTTTTAACACTATACATGTTTGTTTTCCTGACCCTATACTTCTCATTTTCACTTTAGTGAATAACCCTTTTAGCATCACAACATAAGCACAAGCACTACGGAATCTGTTGACACTATATAAGTGACGATAATAATATATATATATATATATATATATATATATATATATATTCACAGGGTGCCACTCCATGCTTTCTCTCAATCTCTAGACTCAGTCTCATATTACAGCCATGCTGTGTTAATAAAGTACATTTTCAAAATATCTCCTTGGTTTTGAGTTGATAGTTAGGAATCCGTTGTTGGGGTACAGTGGCAAAAGAGAAATGAGTTGGCTAGTTGTGTGACATTGAGATGGAGTTTATTGTATTTTTGAAAGCATGCCTAAAAGTGTGTCTGTCAATTATTGACTATTTGAGTGACAGATATGAACACCCCTAGTATGGAAAACATCAGCATTTTACCTGACTGCTATACTTAAAATCCTAACTTTTTAAACTATAGAGAATTGTATCAAACCTGAATAAAGAGAGAGACATTAAAGAGACACCAGTTATCTGCAAATTCAGAGTTCTTTTTTTCCAGTCACAGAATGCAAAATTGCATGAATTGAAAGGACTACGGGTCAACAGCAGCAATTGTGATGATTTTTTAGGGATGCTTATAAAATTTACATCCTGCAGGGCTGCAATTCATAAATTGCATCCATGAGACACCACACTTACCATGAGGATGCCTTGATAAAAACAGCATAGCAGGACTGCATTATAAATCAGTGCTAAGCATTACAGCATGCTAGCCATATAGAAACTGGCTGGATGGAATTTGTACCCAGCTTACAATTCTGCGGAACAGACATTGAGCCATTGATTAGTGTGTTAAACTTTGAGCGCTATGTGATGATAAGGTGAGGTAGAGGCAGACTCGAGGACATATCATGGCATGGTGCCATATTTTGAAGAATAGAACGTGTCTCATATATAGTACAAACCACATACAATCTCAGCTGCGGAGTGTGTCCTGACTGCATGGTGTGTGGTTGTCTTAGTGGATAGCAGCTGGGGAATAGATTATATTTTATCAGCATGTTCTCAATTCTCCACTGTATAGAATGTGCTCTTAATGATTAGACTCCATAGATCCCTATCATATACCCAATATATTCAACCTGCAGTGTGTACCCCATTGGGTACTTATAAAATGGCTAATATGCACTTCAACACTTTTTCCAAGCCAGTTTAGTGGATGGGGAGTCACTGGCTGAGAGCGTCAACTGATTGGTGGCACGCAACGCTTCCTGAATCTTAACATTCAGAAGCCGGGGGGGAGTGGACATCACCGCTGGAGGCAACTTTGGGGTTAAACCGTTGTCCCCTTTAGATAAAAGTGCCTCCAGAGGCCTCTGGGCACCAGTACAACTTCATTTAGATAAGATGTTTTGGTGCCTGGAGTGTCCCTTTAATGTCACATATTTTGTGGTGATTGATACCAAGTATTAGTACTAAGGGTACTTGTTAAATAATTGATAATCTAGTATTTTGTTGGAAAAGCTGCTAATTAAGGTACTCTGAACAAGCTGGAGAAACATTAGCTTATCTGATTAAGGGGTCATTTGTGATTTTAGCCTTGTAAAGGACTTGATCACAATCTGTCATGATAATTATTTATGTAGTAATTGACCTGCAGAGATCAGAAAATTACACGTTTCCAATGTCTTTCAACAATACTTATGGCATTTTCTGTTCAGCAAATGAAGGACCGATATCAACAATTTAGCGGTTACAATGACTCCAGATATATATATATTATTTTTTTTAATGAAGAAACAAAGGAAAAACGTATCTGCAATCCAATGATGCCATGGCCAAGTTCTCCCTGCAGCCTAATTTTTTTATGACATCACCCTTACTGCAGGTAGAGGCAAGTCCAGGGAGACAGGATAACTTGGGACGGTACAGAGGGGAAGTCTGTGCTGTTATTGGTTGTTTGTCATGCAATGCGTGCTGACAACAGATGCCCAATATGCACAAAATTAACATTAACATCAAAATCAAGGAGGGCACTATAAAATATCAACAAAATATCATCAAATAAATAGATAAACCAAAACCCAAATATGAATCAAAGAATTAAGAACAAAGCTGCTAAACCAGCAAAACCATTCATTAACTGTACTGCATAAAATAAAACACACAAACTGGCAGCACTAAAAAGAGGTAAACAGTGTCTTAAAGGAAACCATCGTAAAAAGCATAGTAATTATTATTCCCCCGTATAAATAAAATCTCCACTAAAACATCCAAATAAAACATAACTATAGATACATAGACAAGTTCTAAATATGTAGTTCATCTGAGAATAAGTATAAAGTTTAACTCTTAATAATACAACAATGTGACTCCTCGAAAGGTCCTATCGGATAACCACAATGCACCAAAATGCCAAATAACTAAAACAAATATATTCAGAGGTGCATAGTGTGAAACTGATGATTTGTTTGAGAATAAGGTGCAATTAAAACCCTTACAGCAGCGGAGCCCCAAAGGTAGATCCCCATATGTTTTAAAACTGCAACTTGATGCTTTGTCATTCTAGAAACATTCTAAAAGCATGCAAAGCATCATGGGAGTTGTAGTTCCACAACATCTGGGGATCTACCTTTTGGGCACCCCTGTCTTACAGCATGAAATAGTGAGACTTATTTCTAAGACTCACAAAGATAGGACAGTCACAGAGTCGGACTCTCTGTTACCACTCTCCCTGACAGCCACTAGACGCCGCTTCCACGATTTACACTGAGTAAATCACACTTATTTGACGCTGGAAAGATCCCCCAAAAAAGATCCCCACAGGAAAGCATTGAGTAGTGCTTTCCTATAGGCAGGTTTGAATGCGCACGCTTCTCTGGCCGAGCATGTGTATTCGGCTCCACTCGGGAGCTGACGTCGACGGGGGAGGAGAGGTCACCAGCGCTGAGGGAGCCCGGCGCTGGATTAAGGTAAGTGGCTGAAGGAGTTTTAACCCCTTCAGCGCTGAGGGAGGAGGGCACTCCAAGAGCCTATAGTGCCAGGAAAACAGGTTTGTATTCCTGGCACTATAGGATTCCTTTAAAGAGGAACTATCCCTTCTTTGGATTTGACATCATTGAGTAAGACATTGAAATCACCTATAACTTGTGTTAACCTTTTTTTGTTTTCATTAAAAGCTCTATTTTTATTTTAAATTGATAGTAAAGGTTTAGCAAAATACATCATAATCCTTTTTAGATGAGGCAAACGGAGGAGTAAATTTGTACATTTAGTTTTGGTTTTCATTCCTCAAATAAAGCAACTGTTTAATGTGAGGATAAGTGAACACAATGCTAAAAATCCTCGGTAGTCACAGGTCCCCTTTAAAATGACTGTGTTACCGCGACACACAAAAAAAAGAAAATTAAAGGAATTGTCATGGCTGCCATGTAGGGATTTGCTTCCTGTCCCAAGTGTGTTAAATTCATCAATGCAAAAGGAGCTTATGACAATATAATCTTCAACTTTCCCACAATGCTGCGCATATTTTCATTGTAAGCTCACGGGCAGGGCCCTCTACCTGTTGTATCGGTCTGTTCTTCTTGTATTGTCTTTTTCCCAATTGTACAGCGCTGCAGAATATGTTTGGCACTTTATAAATACCAGTAATAAATAATACATAAAAATTGTTTCCCAGAATGCCAACACAGGTATTGGTTGAAGGGACATTCTAGATACCTAAAGTGCTTTAACTTCGAAGAGTGTGTCTGTTCATTTTACAGAAAATCCAGATTTCAAAAGAATCCGGCACTTTTAGATGTGAACCTAGTTACTCCCTCCTGGCTGTCAATTAGACAACCGATCCTGTTACTTCCTGGTTGTTTACCTCAGTTGAACCAAACTTAAAGGACCACTATAATGCCAGGAAAACATACTCGTTTTCCTGGCACTATAGTGCCCTGAGGGTGCCTCCACCCTCAGGGTCCTCCTCCCGCTGGGCTCTAGGGGGAGGAAGGGGTTAAACTTACCTCTTTCTCCAGCGCCGGGTGGGGAACTCTCCTCCTCCTCTCCTCCTCCATAGCGCAGGAGCCGCGCGCGCATTCAGCCAGTCCATAGGAAAACATTCTCAATGCTTTCCTATCGACGCTGGCGTCTTCTCACTGTGAAAATCAATGAGACCGCCACTAGAGGCTGGATTAACCCATTTATAAACATAGCAGTTTCTCTGAAACTGCTATGTTTATAGAAGAAATGGTTAATCCTAGCTGGACCTGGCACCCAGACCACTTCATTAAGCTGAAGTGGTCTGGGTGCCTATAGTGGTCCTTTAAGGCAATTACCTAGAGCGCCTGAATGGCAATTACTTCTCATCGAGCTGCATTACGAAGTCTGTGATTGGACAGCCACAGAAAGATTTTTAAAAATGTTGGTATTTTGTTTTATTTTGGGCACATGTGATAAAGCTAAAATCTGAAGGTGCTGTTATCACTTCTCAGTTTTTAAAGGTAGAATCTTCATGAAAATCCCAGATTATTTTATTGCAATTCCAAACAAATCACAAGACTAAATATGGACCAATTTGTCTTATAAATGTGTTTATTTTTTGTAAAGACATGGCGAATAGAAGCGACTCAGTCACCTTATTTGTGCCACATCCTGGCAATTCCCAACATTGTTAATTTTGGCGGCAAATTTCAATTTGGTTTTATTCATTGTCTTTTAAATAAAAGGCCATTTTAGTTTTAGTCGTATTTTAGTCAACTGTATTGTTTTAGTTGAATAAATCTCCAGCAGAGTTTAGTCAACACGACTAAAATTGGTTTAGTTAAAGCCTCTATTTGTCACTTTTGCCCATTCCCTATCCCCCTGTGTGTCTTTCTGTCCTTTCAGCCCTTCTAGGTGTCTCTCTCCCAAGCCCTGGTCTGTCTCTTTTTGCCCCTTAGACAGCCCCTCTGTGCAGTGTTAATTTTGGCGGCAAATTTTAATTTAGTTTTAGTCATAGTCTTTTGACTAAAAAGCCATTTTAGTTTTAGTCGTATTTTAGTCATCTGAATTGTTTTAGTTTACTAAATCTAAAATTTTAGTCAACTAATATTTGACTAAAATAGTTAGTCGTCCAAATTAACACTGCATCTCATTCCCCTTTGATACTTGTGAGCAGATCTGTCAGCTAACATCATGGCAAAAATCCAAAGAACATTCAAGTGGCAGTGTGGCAGTATTGTTTTAATCCATAGAGGAAAACCCATTTATAGATTGATAATAGAATCAATCCATTTATAAAAGCTCACAGCATTTTTTATAATTGATGCATATACAGGAAGACTTTGCTTTTAAAACATAGGGGCTTATTCGCTAAACTGTAGAATTATGTATGGAAAACAGAATTGCCAATGTATGTCCTTTTTCATTTTTGCTAAATTTACCATATGTTACAAAACAGAATTTGCAAAATGTAGTGGAAAAATTGTGTTGAAAAAATGTCCATTTCTCACACCCCTAGATTGTAAACTGAGACAACTTTGCAAATACTGGTTTTCCGTGATGAGTGTAAACATAAAAACTTATCTACTTCCTTCTCAGACAGATGTAATAAAATTACTCAGAGTTCAATTGAATTATATAGCGAAAATTATGGCCTTGATTTAATAATTTTGGACAGACATAAAATGATGGAGTCTTTTTTTTTTGTTTCAAAATATTACAATATTAAAAAATATATCATATATATAAAAAATATTTTCATAATATTAAATCATTTAAAAAGCTTACCTAACAATATTAAATCGGGGCCCATTTTAGTACGGGACTAGGTCATTCTTCATTCCACTGTTTGCAAGCTGAACTGATCACTCTTGGGATTAGTGAAGCACAATATGTCGATTTTAGTAATCTGAGAAAGAGACATTCTTAAGGGGACACTCTAGACACCATTACCACCTCATCTTTTAAGTAGTTATTTAAGTAGTTATGGTGACTAAAGTCCTCTGGCAGTGGCTCACAGTTAATTGTTAAATTATTTATGAACTTTTTGACAATGAAGAAGGGTCACTAAGCATTCCTCCCTTGCTTTAGCCTGAACAGAGATACGTGGTAGTGATTGGCTGGGAGTGTCAGCTAACCGCTCTCCGCCCATTACATCTGCGCATTTCTGGTGTTAGTTAGTATGGCTAAAGTGGGGTGTGATGTCTTGCCTTAGAAATACCTACAGCAGGGTGGGCTGTGTGTGAAAATGGTTTAAAGGAACACTAACAACATTTTAAATAATTACATTTTATTTATAAGGTTGCAGTGTTGCTGATCTTCCAGGACTGAAGCAAAGGAGCTGCAAGAACCCTCGGGCACCATAACCACTTCAGTGAGGTGAAGTGTTTAGGGTGCCTAAGTGTCCCTTTAAAATGGTGCAAATGTGTCTGTATTTATAGCACTGAATTTATAGTTCTGGTAACCTGATCACAAGTAATTTTTCCGTCATTAACAACGTTTGCAAACACGAATGGCGTGTTCATATATGATCCTGACTAGAATGGGGGTTATATAGCAATTTATGGATCCATGCTTTATACACATGCTGGAAGAGTCTCTTATGCAATTGTTTAGCTGTAGCAGTCTTCCCTCTTCCTGTTTTCCTTAGTTGGACTAGTCTCCTGGCATAAGATCAGGTTGGAGTTATCCATTAACCAGAAACAGAGTCCCTCAGCAACAATAACACACAGTGCACAGAGGTGTGACAGGTCACTGAGTGGCAGGAGCAACATATTGCAAAGCATCAGGCAATCTGCTGCTAAAATGCAGTGGATTAACACGCCACACTGTCTGCACACAGTTGCACCCTAGTTGTAAATAGAATTATAATCATTAAATGTCAAAGCCTTTTCAAATCTCGGTAGTCTGTCATACTTATGGTTTTAACATTCCTATATTCACAGGTGTCTTCTTTAGCTGTAGAGATCATTGAAGTCCTTATATGTCTCTTTTTTACCTGTATATATCATTTTAGCCCTCAAAGTAATTTTCTTCGCTTGTATAGATTGTTCTAGGCTTCACAGGATTTTCACAGGATTTTACGTCACCTGTACAGATCGTTCTAGTCCTTATAGGACTTTTCTACACCTGTACAAATCATTCTAGTCTTCACAGGACTTTTCTTCACCTGTAGAGATCATTCTAGCACTCAAATGTCCTTGTTCATCTGTGCAGGCCATTATTGTACTCACTGAACTTTACGTCACCTGTACAGATAATTGTAATCCTCAGTGGTCTTTTCCTCACCTGTATAAATCATCTTTGTCCTCACAGGTCATTATTTACCTGTACAAATCAGTCTAGTCAAGATAGGATTAGTCTTCACATGTACAGAATATGCTAGCCATCACATGTCTTTTCTTCACCTGTACAGATCATTCTAATCATCACAAGTCCTTATTCACCTGTACAGATTGTTCTAGTCCTCACAGGACTTTTCTTCACCTGTACAGATCGTTCTAGTCCTCAGAGGACTTTTCTTCACCTGTACAGATCATTCTAGCCCTCAAAGGTCCTTGTTCACCTGTGCAGGCCATTATAGTCCTCACTGAACTTTACGTCACCTGTACAGATAATTGTAGTCCTCAGTGGTCTTTTCCTCACCTGTATAAATAATTTTAGTCCCCACAGGTCGGTTTTCACCTGTACATTTCATTCTAGTCACCTGTACAGAATATGCTAGCCATTACAGGTCTTTTTTTCACCTATACAGATCATTCTAATCATCACAAGTCCTTATTCACCTGTACAGATCGTTCTAACCCTCAGAGGACTTTACTTCACCTGTACATATCATTCTAATCATCACAAGTCCTTATTCACCTGTACAGGCCATTCTAGCCCGCACAGGTCCTTCTTCATCCGTACAGATCACTGCAGTGCTCATCTTCACCTGCATTATTCCAAACCTTACAGATCTATTCTTTAAGTGAACAGATCATTCTATTTGAGCTGTGATATCAAATCACTGCAGTGCTTGTAAATTAGGGTATATTTGCTTATTTGCTAAACCGGGAAAAGCGCAGGGTTGACAAAGAGATTGCAAATGTCAGGCCAAAAATATTCAAAATGACAAAATCCTTGGCTTGGACATTTTTCTGGCATAGTCTTTTTAACTTTTTAAGAACCAAATGATTGCCCCAATCTATTCCCTACTAGGGGTCAGCACACAATAGATCGTTAGATGTTGTAGAATTGCAACTTCTTCTGTGATGGTTTGACATTACAAAATCTGGCAAAGCAACATGGTTATTGTAGTTCTACACCTTGGGATCTACCTTTTTGCCCAGACATGTGAGCAATTTATATCAACATGTCTGTCCTGATTATTTAATTCTGGTAGCTCTATGCAACCCCTCAAACAGTGTATAACAGAATAATCTGTTTTCTAGGGTAGGTGGATTAAAAGGGATACATTGTATCAAGGTTACAGGTGTCTACACTTTAATGCTGGGAACAGTCCCTTTAAATTAGACTCAATGTTCACTCTAAACTACAGGGTTGATCAGAGCATCATTTGTTTTTATTATCACCAGTGACCTGGCTGGGTTTTCTGGGCTCTCTCTATCGAATAGTATTTTTAAATTTCTGCAGAATATTGCTCTTGTATAGTACATCATGCTATAATATAGACTTGTCTTGCAGATAGTGCTGACTTTTGCATGCTTGTATTTAAAAGCAGAACAATTATCTTGGCAGTGAAGACATGAGAAAACTCAGATCCTTACCCCCTTTGCCTTGTGAGCTAGCACAAGGCTTCATTGTGTGAATCAGTCCCTCCCACCCCTCTGTATTTAGAATGGGGGCTGCTGTTAAAGTCACAGTTCTGTACCACCCCCACATCCTTACCATGGACTTTATTATTACTGCATGGATATATAGCAGTATGTAGACATGTCTAAAACCTCTTAGGCAACTGAGCTATAGATAGGTAATAAACAAGATTGGGCAACACTCGGGCCGCCGCAGACTGTACCTCCCATCATGCTTAGCAAGAATAAAGGATGGCTGGCATTGATAGGATTGTAATTTGCAGTTGCTAGGCCGCTGGATGCTGTTTAATCTAGAAAATAGGGTATCTGCTTTTTATTGATGTAAAGAAATTCTTGGGCATAATTTACTGAACATCGCTTCAGCAGTATTCTTCATATAATGGCTGCCTAAGCATATAGGAGTTGTAATCCGTGGTGGCAGGTTACCAAAGCCTTTTATAGCAGTCAAATATAAGATTACGCACTGCTCTCCATGAGTTAGTGAACATAGTGAAAAAAATGGAATTTAAAATTGGGGGCCCCGTTGCACATTATTCATTTGAACACGTTCTATGTTGCCCTGTGCCTTGTTATGATTGAAGCTGTAAACATTGTGGTGTCTGCACTGTTATCTGAGCTCAGAGCTGGAGATTCTCAAAGGCATTTCATAAGATTAGAAATTCGAGGGTTCAAAGGCAATTATACTCCAGACAATGTATCAGTCATGTAAAATATAGACAACAGGGGGGCATACAGGGAGAGGTTATATGGAGTAATAGGAGGAGTTATAGGGAGAGGTTATATGGAGTAATAGGAGGCGTTATAAAGAGACGTTATATGGAGTAATAGGAGGAGTTATAGAGAGAGGTTATATGGAGTAATAGGAGGAGTTATAGGGAGAGGTTATATGGAGTAATAGAAGGAGTTATAGGGAGAGGTTATATGGAGTAATAGGAGGAGTTATAGGGAGAGGATATATGGAAAAATAGGAGGAGTTATAGGGAGTAATAGGAGGAGTTATAGGGAGAGGTTATATGGCGTAATAGGAGGAGTTATATGGAGTAATAGGAGGAGTTATAGGGAGAGGTTATATGGAGTAATAGGAAAGGTTATATAGAGAGATTACATGGAGTAGCGTTATAGGTGTTCTATGAATCAGTAAGAAGTGTTAATAAAAGAGATGTTTCACAGAGAAATATATATTGTTCTTTGGAAAGGTTATATATGATGAAATAGGACTTTTACCGAGGCTAATTGGCTCATCGAGGGTGTTATATAACACTATAGCAGGATTTTATGTTGAAAGTATATTTTCAAATATCTGAACGTGAATTTTATTTCAAATTTCAAAATCACATTTATAGGCTAATGATATACACATACTGATACAGAGTTACATGGCAACCATAATTCATAGCAGTAATGTGAAGGAATTATATGCAGTGATTTGTCTGTTATTGCATTGCTAATTTACAATTCTCCAACCCATAGCCACGTTCTAATCTAGAGCTATGTTATTGCTAATTTAACTTATGCTATATGGCATCCTGATCAAAACACTCCAGCAATAAAAAGATGCATATAGATGTTTGAAATTGAAAGGGTGATCTCTCTCATTCATGTAAAAACAGTGGAGACGAGAGGACCTCCCCAAGGGAAATATCCAAATGTCTGAAAATCTCACATAACTTTTAAGATGATATGTTTCACTATTTAAGAAACATAAGAAAATAAAAACATGTTAAAAGAGCTGTTTACCCCATTTTGCTAGTAGACTCCTTAAAAGGACACCGTAGGCACCCAGACCACTTCAGCTAAATGAAGTGGTCTGGATGCAGTGTTTATATTGCATGTTTATATTGCAGCTCTAAGTCTGCCCTCAGCGGCTGGCTTCCGGAATCAAAACGGACCTTTGGTCCGTTATCTGACAGTGGAACGTCCTCACGCTGTGCATGAGAACCTTCAGCGTCAGATTTTCCCCATAGTAAAGCATTGATTAATGGTTTCCTATAGGGAAATCCTAATGCGAGTGCAGCCATTGACGTGCATGCGCATTAGTTCTCCCCCGCTGGCTGACATCGGCGGGGGAGGAATGTGGGCGGAGCTTTTCCCAGCGCCGAGGGACATCGGTGCTGGATTTAGGTAAGTGACTGAAGAGGTATTAACACCTTCAGCTCTGTGGGAGGTGGGCCCAAGGGAGAGGGGGACCTTAGAAATCTATAGCTGTTTTCCTGGCACTATAGGATCCCTTTAATATTATATATATATATATAGTACCCTGTTTAATGAACGCTCCATACGTGTGTCCCCCAGATGTTTTTTTTGGTTCCTACATCGATGGTACAGACAGCTAGTCTGTGGGAACAAACGACCAAATGGTTGTTGGATTGAGAACGGGAGAACTTGTTTTGTGCACATGTAGCGGTGAAATTGCCCAATCAGATTATTAAACATCTTTAAAAGTATTGTAAAACCATTAAAGACAATACTAATGATGGAAACAGAGTCAAAGTTACAGGATGGCCGAGTAGGTGTTTAAAAATGACAAAATAAATAGTAAAAGGATGCTTCTGAATAAAGCAAAGAAAGTTGTATACATACTGAATGGGAAGTGGATCACACAGTATGGATGGATACAGGGTGGGAAGAGAGTGAAGAATGCATGATATGGGGAGTGTGGAGGATACAGAATGTTTTAAGGGTACATGATGGAGAAACAGTGGAGGGTACATGATGGGGAAGAGTAGAATATAGGACAATATATAGGACAGTGAATGACATATTGTGGAAAGAGTAAATGATACAAGATAGAGAGTCGCTATAATACAGTATGGGGAGAGGGATTTTGACTCGGGATGGAAAGAGAGTGGGTAATTCAGTAATCTAGAGAAGGTATATAATACACGATAGAGGGTCTGAGAGGACTAGAAAGGAGAGAGAGAGATGTGATAGTGATATTATGTAAGAGACAGTGATACATGATGGACATAGATTGGATAGAACTAGGTAGAGAGAGAATGATACAGGATGGGAAAGAGTGGACGATACAGGACCGGAGAGGATGGATAATATAAATTGGGGAGACAAGCTGATACATGATAGGAGACAATGAAAGATAGGGAGAGGTTGGATAATACATCGTACAGCGCTGCGGAATCTGTTAGCGCTTTATAAATAATAATATGGCTTGGGGATGGAGTGGGTGATATAGGGTGGAGAAAAAACAGATTGGAGAGAGTTTGCTCCATGCTGTATGGGGATAATGTTTTAGGAAGTGGGTATATTATACTGCACAGAACATATAGAGGATTATTCAGTGTGTTTACGCTGGATTAGGGAAGAGTGGATACTGGGTGATTAATAATAATGTGTTTTGCATGATGCATAGAGTATAAATGGCACTGGACGCTGTGTATAAAGGGTTTATACGGCATAGGATAGAGTGGATTATAATTTTACGGGGATAGACTGGCATTTATAGTTTCTGGATGTAAAATAGTGTTTATACTGTACGGAGAGAGAATGGTTCATACTTCGCTGGAGACAGAGCTTGTTTATACTGTATATAATGCAATAGGTTTATTCTTTTATAGCGATATAGTGAGGTTTTTATTGGATGGGCATAGAGTGGTTTATTGGGCAGTGGATTAAATAGAATGTCAGAGAGCTGATGGCATTTAATGTTGGGTGAGTGGATTATATAGGATGATAAAAAGTGAAACATTGGATGGACACTGAGGTTACACAATGAGTGGACTGCGCCCTTTAAAACCTGGCTTATTGTAATTGACTCCTGTTTTTAGCCTCATGATTTCGATTTCCCAACTGTGACTGCACAGAGTCATTTAACAAGTAATGGGTAACTGATTTGTAGTGATTCGGACTACTTTCTGATTGATAATGCTGCTGACGGATGAATATATTATGTATCAGTGATTGATTCTTCTTTACAATCATGGCCTAGTATTGAGCAAGATTTACAACTGACCATCGAGTAATCCTGCTGTGTCGCTGTAATTACATTAGTGAAACAACGTAACAAGATTGTGAAAAAACGTAAACCTGGTAGGTTAAAAACTCCAATATACTACGCTAAGTCACATAAAAGTAATGCTTTTGACAGTGATACTTTGGTGATGTTGGGAAGTTGAGTGGTTAGGTGGTGAGAATGCTTCAGTGTATTCAAAGGCAGTCAGATTAGTCTGCAGCTTCTATAACAGGAACACTCCATCACGCTGTAGTGGTTATGGTGCCAGGCGTGTCCTGGCGATCCCCTACATGTAAGTAGTCACACCATTTGCTGTTTGACAACTTACCTGGGTGCCAATTTTAGCCTACATGACAGCTATAAGCTCTCTGCATTGAGCTAAGTCAGGCAGAGCAACTGACCCCAAGTAAGTTGTCAAACTATTAGCAAACAGTTTGACTATTTGCATCGGGTGGGGTGCCAGGAGTACTCTGTGCACCATAACCACTACAGCGTGTTCAGTTGATAACAAATGTATACATTGTGGTAAGATTACATTTCAAGGACAAATTGATTCAATTGTGTTTATCTAGATTCTTTTTATGATTTAGTTCTCACAAGAGAACATTTTTCCCAGAAATCACTAGGTAGAGAAACTCATTAAGGAAGTAATAGCAAAAAACAAGGTTCTCACCGAAGTCATAAGAGAACTTGGAACTTGGAGAAAACGTACATACTGAAAATGGCTGCTAAATAGAAACAGGAATTAAATATTACTCCAAAATTAATAAGAAGTCATGGGGTCCTGAACAGATGGCAGCAAAAAGGGATTTCTCAAAAAAAAAAAAATGGGGACACGGACGGTTATGTTAATTTAAATGTGAAGAATTTTAATAGATGCTTCATTTTGGAATTCAAGTGATGAAGCAATGAAGATAATTTAATAATGTGACATGTAGGCTAACTACTGGCCCCAAAACCTTGGATTTGCACAAATTTATGGCTGAGAAAATGGCACTATACCCAGGTACTGCCTGCTTGGATTTGTGATACCTATGGTTTTGCTGCACAGCAAAGTAACACCAGATAGGTACAATTTTAATAAAGCATATAAATATTTAATGCACTATGCATACTTGCTCACAAGAACAAATGTATTATAATAACATTTCTCCCAACTTTTCAAATAGTCATAGAGGGACATTTTAATTTTAGGGGTGTGAGTGGGAGTGTGGCCAGGAGCAGGGCTGTTCTCAGATAATTTAGGTGACTTACTAATAAAAATGTATGTAACTAAAATATAATTTATAAAACGAACAATATATCTTATTTACACAGACTGATTTCCTCAACACAATTATTGTAGTTTAAAGGGACACTATAGTCACCAGAACCACTAAGGCTTAATGTAGTGGCTCTGGTGTCTACAGCATGTCCCTGCAGGCATTTCAATGCAAACACTGTCTTTTCAGAGAAACGGCAGTGTTTAAATGGCTGCTTAGAAACACCTCTAGTAACAGTTGCTCAGACGGCCACTAGAGGTGCTGCACTCATGCAGCACCTACATTCAGCATCCCCACTCTCTGCATGGAGATGCTGAATGTTTTGCCATGCATGCACAATAGCCTCCCAATGCTTCCTATGGGAAAGCATTGGATTGGCTGAAATTGTCAAGATTGATCTCAGCCATGGAGGCAGGGCTAGCCATGGTGAGACCTGCATGGTGATGGAGAAAATGTACATTTAAATATATTTTTTACTTCATTTTGTGAGATGCCAAGATCTAAATATCTAGTCCAACACTATATTGTTACGAATACATGTGTGCATGTGGACCTCTGTTACACACTCAGGCACACCAGCAGTATGGAGCTTCTAGAAAGAGGGCCTTTAGCATAGAAAAGAAGAGAAGAGAAGGGGGATTTGGACCCAAAATAGGGACTGTCTCTCCAAAACAGGGACACTTGGGTGATATGTAAAACATATATATTTATTATACAGCAGCAAAAGTCTCCTCTTAATGTGCTTATGAGTATGTTCTCTAATGGAAATTAAGCTACATTACTTGAGGCTCTGTGTAAACGTAAATATGATTAAACAAATGCTGCTAATAGATTTCCTTTCAGAGAAGGCTGCAATCCACATACTGATTTCCCCTGTTCTTACTTCCTCCCCAAGGCTCTTTCAAACTTATGTCTGGAACACAAAGCCAGATGAAGTGTATTGGCAAGGTCTGCAGATTGCATCCAAGCCTGGCTCGGCTTTTCAGCCTCTGTGTGTAGGCCTGAGTCCTGTAGACCGTTTCCAGGATACCCATCTATAGACATGCAGAAAACGTCTGCCTGGAGCAGCTGCATTAAGCCCCTCTCTCCTCCCTCCATCATTAAAATCCCCTAAGTCCCTTTAGGGATTTAAACCCCCCCCCCCAGAGAGCATATGAGGGGGTTGGAAGATTCAGGGTTGTAGAACACGGTGGGAGATAGTAAATTGGAGGTCAGAAGACCAACTATCATTCTCTATCCTAAAAATATATTGTATCTTTAAATTGTGATGTGAATGGCAGATACATATATATATATATATTTGTCGGCTTCCTTTAGCCTGTATCTTTAAAATAATTTTCATTAGTTTAATTTAAATCATGCTGGCTCAGAGTCTGTTTTACAGGGTAATTCACCATATTGGGAATTCTGAAAAAATTGCAAAGATTTGCACATTTTTGGCCAAAGCAGTCGGGCTGGAAATATTCTCTAAATCGGCAGTTTTTCTGATTTTTCTATTGTGGCCTTACATTTGCAATTCCCTTGTCAATACTGCACACCTCCCAGTTTAGTGAATAATTCCTACTGAGTGCAGAGGGTGAGAAAGGTTAGCAGATTAGAACGCACACAGTAGAGGGTGAGTCAGGGTGAATGATGAATGTTCTGCTTCCTCAGATGAAAGTGGAAAAAGCAGTTTGGTTAAATATGAGCCCGAGGCAAAGTGAATTCAGTGACGAGAACATAATACACACATACACTCACACACAATAGCAGGCACAGCAGCATGGTAAACACAGCCACTATTGGCACAGTAACATGATATATACATACTAACTGGAATGATAATAAAATATACATACACTGCAGGCTGTCTGCACATTATACACACAGCAATATAATTTATGTTTGACATGAGGCACACTGCTGGTACAGTAAAGTCACTTATTCCTATCACATTAACACAATATATTCACACAAATTACTGGTACAGTAACATGATATACACTCTACTGTCACGGTAACACATTACATACCCACTGCTTGCACACATGATATACACTCTACTGTCACGGTAACACATTACATACCCACAGCTTGCACACATGATATACACTCTACTGTCACGGTAACACATTACATACCCACTGCTTGCACACATGATATACACACTACTGTCACGGTAACACAGTACATACCCACTACTTGCACACATGATATACACACTACTGTCACGGTAACATAGTACATACCCACTGCTTGCACACATGATATACACACTACTGTCACAGTAACACAGTACATACCCACTGCTTGCACACATGATATACACACTACTGTCACGGTAACACAGCACATACCCATTGCTGGAACACAACTTCCATACAACTTTGCATGCCTTTAGAATGCTTTTGGAATGACAAAGCATCATGGGGGCTGTAGTTTTAAAACATCTGGGGATCTACCTTTTGGGCACTCCTGATGTACACACTACTGTCATTGTAACACAGTGCACCCCGACTAATACTGTCTCAGTAACAGGATACACACACACACACACACACACACACACTACTGGCCCAGTAACAAAATGTACGTATTGTGTAGTAACACAAAAACACAATATACACACAGTCCTTTGGCA
Source organism: Pelobates cultripes (assembly GCA_933207985.1). Classification (NCBI taxonomy): domain Eukaryota; kingdom Metazoa; phylum Chordata; class Amphibia; order Anura; family Pelobatidae; genus Pelobates; species Pelobates cultripes. The sequence goes on along the minus strand of OW240917.1, from coordinate 224,522,036 downwards.
AAGAAAATCAAAACAGACACACCTGACACAGTAACACATATACATGCTGCAAATATATTACATATATGCTACATACACAATACACTACTGAGTAATGAAAAACAAAACACAGACAGTAGAGGCATGACTAATATACATGCTAATGACACAGAAGGACTGCTGGCTAGATTAAATTCCCGTTACCCCCAATAAAGACATGACGCCTGAGTATTGGCCACAGCTTTATTTGATTTAACTTTAAACACCGCCAGCATTATCACCACCTGTCGGCTGTTGGGGTGACTACCCAACAGATAGATAAAACGGTATATTTCCAGATTCCGTACAGCCTGCCTTCCGCCATCAGCCCAAGCAGGCTGCGACTCCCAAGAGCCTTGTTTCGTGAATTACTTGCGCTGGCCAGGAACTCTGCCTTAGCTGTGACAAAAGGAGAACAAAAAACATACAACACCACAGAAATACACCAACATTCATAACCATAGGGTGGGCAGGAAGGGAAAAACCTTTTCATAGCAAGTGGTGAGTGCCCTCCCCTCTGCACCCCTTCTTATACCATCCCATCTCTGCAATCTCTCTATCCCAACCCTTATTGTAGGGCAGCAGTCATGCTTCCCCTTCCTGACAGTCCATGGGATCCCTATATACACTTAGTACACACAAAGACGGGGTGAATTCTTGCACTAAATTGAAAAATGCAGTATACCTGGAGGATAGTATGGGTTCATAAATAATTTAAGCCTGTCCCTAAGTCAAATAAGTGTTGCCCTCTAGCTGTGCCCGGTCCTAGCCTTAGGGCACCTGGTTATCAGTAGCTTAAAGAAAAACTATTCTTTTGTTAGTTCCCATATATTTGTTCATTTCCAGTTGAACCAGTCTTACAGACAGCCTTCTTTACACCGTTTTTCACAGTTACATTGCAGTGCCCATTGTAACGTGTACACATGTACAATGCAGTCGCTAATGTTCCGTACAGGAGGAAGTAATTCTCTTTAAACATATTTCACATGCCAAATTTGTCTCACATAACATTTCATTGCCTGATTTGCTTAAATGTACCTCTCTTACGCAGAAATACATTTGACATTTAATATGTGACTATGGTTTATTAATATATTTAATTGCGTGAGTAAATCTAAACAAATATTAAAATATCACATTACAGGACACCAAGAAATATGCAGTCAAGACATTCTTTAAACACAGTGAGAAAACAAACAAAAAACTGTTTCAGCTGTAGAAATTGAATCAGGTTTAATTGGGCCTTGTATGAATTTGCACAAGAGTGTAAATGTCTTTTCTTGCGCATACAGGTTTATGTACTATAGTAAGAATTCAAAGTGAATTTTAACTTTAAAAGAACGCTATATTTTCAGGATTACAAACGTATTCCTGACACTATAGTTCTAATACCGCTATTTAGGATTCTTACCCCAATTAAAAAGGTGTTTAAACTCACCTTTTTTCCAGCACCACGCTGGTCTTGTTGTGGCTAGTTCTGCTCCGTTCCTTGGCTGAGATTATTTATAATATATAATAGCGTCTCAATAGCCCATGCGCTTTGGTCTTACCAATGCTTTCTCCTTTCTCTTCTACGATAAAGGAGCCACTTACTCTATAGCTAAAGATACAACTATTGAAAAGCGTTTGACCGTTCAGAAAATGGATATTATAGAAATATCTGCTCTAAATCCCTGTGAATGATTTGTAGTCCTTGCAACTAACTACTGAACAAGACCCCAACATAAACGCTTATTAATAATTTATGTCTTCAGGCCCCTGGATGGACTATTGTACACTTGTGCAGATTTAATGATGTAAAAACAGGCTATGGGTGACTCATGGCCAGAGAGTGGGTGAACCTGCAATACAGATTATATCACTGATAAGACCAGTCAGTTATCTCGGTATGCCTACATAAATTACTGCGAAAGTGCCATTCATGGGCAGAAATGCCCTGAAACTACTTCAGTGTGTCGTTAGAGGGGCATCATAACCACTACATCCCAGTTACTACAGCTACTTTTGACAAAAAAACCTGATAGACTGTACCCAAAGCCTATTTGCACTATAACCACTATAAAAAGATGTAGTGATTATGGTACATACGGTATCCTTTTAAGGTGCTTTTTGAGGAATTTCCCCGTTGTTAATTGTTGGACCATCATTTGAAGGGACGTTTACAGAACAACAGCTAATGAAGGTATACAAGGATGTGTCTAGTGGACTAGTAGAATTGTACCAGGCAAGATGCACTTTGACCTTCATGTAAATGTCCTTCAAGATGTGCATGGCTATTCCAGGGCAATTCTGCCAGTGAAATCGCTACTAGTACTCATGCATAAAGGCAGCCTGGGTTTCTGGCCTAAAATGCTCTCTATCATCCTGACGCTATTCACAGGCATGTACCTCTACAATGATGGAAATTGTGACACTGGCAATACTCTACACCAGGTGTTACTAAAAGGTAGATCCCCAGATGTAGAACTACAATTCGCATAATGCTTTGCATGTCTTTAGCATGACAAAGCATCATGGAAGTTCTACTTTTAAAACATCTGAGAATCTACCTTTTGGGCACCCCAGGTCTACACAGTTCGCTGGCCATCTTCAGGCACTAGCTGGGCACTGGGCAGCAAATATTTACTGGACCTGCCAGTTACCTACCTGCCCCTTCCCTATCTATTTTAGGGAAGGGGGCATTGGAGGGGGCACCACCGTTGACTCCCTAAATGAAGGTGTGTAGTCCCAGCTTTATACATGTCAAAGTTGGCAGGCATTTTTGTATCCAGATAGCCTCTGACATTTTGCCTCCTGTGGATTTATACTACCACTATAGGCTGGCTGAGAATAATTACATGAGTTGTAGTGCTATGAAGTCAACTTATCTCATTTTCTCAAACATTAGGCATGCAGTAACCAGTATTGTTTTTCCATCATTAAGTATTTTGCTTAAAACCAAATCTACAGGGTTTTTTTTTTTTATTAATGGGCCTCTGGGGAAACATTTCATTGGTGACTTGGCAGTAATACAGGAAGTCATTTGGAAGTAGTTGGGGACAAACAGAGTCAAACAGATGTCTAACGGGTCATTTCCGGGGAAAGTCATTATTTCCTGAGAGTGTGTTAGACACTAGCGAGAGACTACATCATAGAGCAGCTGGGATTTGTTTAACCCCTTCTAAAAAGGCCAGCGCATACCGGTAGTTTATACAGAGGATACATTTATCTGTAAAGATGTTGATAATAAGTGTCTAAGTACTTATTATAATAAGTACACTGTTAAAAAATATCAATAAGTGGATATAAAGGGCATACTACTATTAGAAATGCATATCTAGAGCAAATGTATTAATTGTAGTAAAGTAGTTAAATTCTCAAGACATTCAGTATAAAACGGCATTATGACATGTAACGCTGGTTATATGGTTACTACTTTCATTGTTACACGGTTCTTTACCTACTCTATGCAAATGGATGCTGATCACATCTCACGTGCATATCACATCCTATGACAACAATACACTACCAAAGTCATTGAATAACACTGCTACAAAGACAGCCCCGCTCCTACATAGTATGTTAAATACATTACTTTTTAAGGTTATTTATTATTCTTCGTTAACTATAAAAAAAACGAAACTCTGGCGGATTCCGACCATGTCGATCACCACAACATGAAGAAAAGCCTTAACAAAATAACTCTCGACTTTCTTTTTCTTTCTGTGATACATTGTCGACATATGTACTATGATATGGCTTTTGCACAAGCCTAACAATGTTAATTTACCAAGCGATCTGCCATTGCAAAAATAAAGAATTTAAATAAATATATATATATATATATATATATATATATATATATATATCAATAACGCAAACAAAAAATGCAAAGTATCTGCAAAGTTTGCAGTTTAAAAAGTTTTTTTAATATTTGCATTAACCATAAAATTTGGGAAATATATTTCTGTTAGTGTAGTAACTTTATTTTGCTTTTTTACAGTGTGCACAGGGACGGATATGAAATTGTTTCGTCCTTCCAGCCAGAAAATACATTATGATACAATACGGACCCTCTATAACGACTGCCAGGTTATTCATGGAAATTTAGAAATCACCTACTTGAAAAATGATGATGATGTCTCCTTTTTAAAGGTGAGTAGATTAACATATATTATATTTATAACATAATATTGTAGGCATACTTGTATAAGTAGACCATAACAGACATGTTTATGTAGTTTTACTGTTTCAGCTTATTTGATGCAGATAGATCAATACAGGTGTATTTATACAGGTAGACTGTTGCAGTTTTACAGATAAAAGTGGAATAGTGTAGATATTCTTGTGGCGGAGCCAGCCTCGCCACTGGGCATTGGAGAAGACTGATTGCCAGCCTCCTGCCATGGGACTATGGCCCCTGGGATGTAGTGCCTGCTCTCCTGTACTGCTGAGGATTGCTACCAACTAGGTGGATTTGGCTATGGAGCTTGTGTAGTGCCCTCTGTTGGTAGCAACAGTAATATGCACTACCTAAATAGCAAGACTGGTAATTTGCATATTCAGGTAGTTTAGCATATCGCTAATTCTGCATGCAGGAGAGACATTTTGTGTTAATTATGGTCTTCTCCATCCATTTATAAATATGTAATTATGTTATAATAAGTCACTGTATGTTGCCTGCTATTATTTGACTGTTTGTAATTTTATTGAGTTTTCACAGCAATGTTAAAGGACCACTATAGTGCCAGGAAAACATACTCGTATTCCTGGCACTATAGTGCCCTGAGGGGGGTGGGACTGGGACCTCATCCCGCCCGGCTCTGGGGAGAGGAAAGGGGTTAAAACTTACCTTGATCCAGCGCTAGGCGGGGAGCTCCTATCCTCCTCCTCTCCTCCCATTCGGCTGAATGCGCACGCGCGGAAATAGCTGTGCGCGCATTCAGTCGGTCTCATAGGAAAGCATTTACAATTCTTTCCTATGGACGCTTGCGTGCTCTCACTGTGATTTTCACAGTGGGAAGCACGCAAACGCCTCTAGCGGCTGTCAATGAGACAGCCACTAGAGGCTTTGAGGGCTGGATTAACCCATTTATAAACATAGCAGGTTCTCTGAAACTGCTATGTTTATAAAAAAAATGGGTTAACCCTAGCTGGACCTGGCACCCAGACCATTTCATTAAGCTGAAATGGTCTGGGTGCCTAGAGTGGTCCTTTAATGTAATGACCATATGGGCTAGTCTCAAGTAAAATAAAGTTTTAGACAGATCTATTTCACCCTCAATTTGGAGTACTGTCTCTTATTGGGGGAATCTGCTACAAGGGATTGCTATACTCTGCATATTCCCTTGCTATAATCACTCCTAAACTCTTTTAAGAGCTTGTTCCTGCTTTGCTCTGAAGGAAGAGAGGTTTGGCCTGCGGTGGTTGTGGTGTTGGCTAGAGTGCTTGGAATCCTCAAGAAGTGCTAGGAGCATCCATCACGGAGAAACCCAGTCGGGGTGGTAGGTGTACTGTTACAGTTCTGATGTAAAGAATTACAGAATTTTTATACATGTACAGTTATGCAAGCCAATCAGTGTAGTTTAAAATATATAAGTGTAGTTATACAAACAGAATAATACACGTCTAGTTATACAGGTATATAATTATATAGGTTTATTTGTTTAGGTAGAATATTTAAAATTAATTAATACAAGAAATGGAAATTTCATATAAGAAAATATATATTTTAAATAAAAAAATACATTTTATAATAAAATATATATTTTATATTTTAAAATATATATTATAATAATATAATTTTCATATAAGAAAATTATATACGTGGATTGATACAGACTGTGTATTACAGCTGTTTTAAAAAAAAATAAAAAATAGAGCCCTGGTATGTTTGTTAACGTAGGTAAAATATTACAAGTGTATTTATAAAAGTATAATGCTGCATGGCTGTTAAAGGAGCCCTCTATGCTTCATAACCACTTGTGTAGTGGTTATGGGGCAAGGAGTTCTCTCATGCCTTTCCCCCAGGGAGCATCATTGGCTGTGAGTGTAAACTAGTTATGGTGCATAGAGTTCCTGTTTAATACAGATAGACTGTTACATGTGTGTCTATACAAGTAGAATGCTGCACGTCTGCTGATACAGGTAGAATGCTAGGTATCTGTTGATACAGCTAGACCATTACATGTGTATTTATACAAGGAGAGTTCTAGGTATCTGATGACACAGCTAGAACATTAGAGGTCCATATACACAATTCAATAAAAATTGATGCTGGTAAACTTTTGCCGGTATATTTATGTTACAGATATTATATTTCAGATTTATTTGCATAGTTAGAATACTACAGATGTACACATACAGGCAAACTACTACAGGTATAATAGTACAGCAAAAAGACGATGAATTGGAGACTGTTTGCAAATGTTTTGTTACTGAGATAGTATTGCAGATTATTTTATTCTGATAGATTATTACAGGCATCAGGACCTTAGGTCTTTAGGCGCCCTGTGCGAAAAATCTTGACAGTGCCCCCTCCCCTTCATCCATGTATAGTGTGTGTGTGAATAGGGGTTTAGTGTTTGTATAGGGCACAGGCATACACACAGCAACACACACATTTACAGTGACACACGCAGTTGCAGTCACACACACAGTTACAGTCAGTCAGTTACATTCATACACACACACACACAGACAGGCAGTCGCATGCACAGATAGGCAGTCACACAAATGGAAAGTTACCTCTCTCCATAATGAGCTGTAAGGGGGGAGAGGAGGCTTTTGCAGCTCCTGGAGTTGTTGGGGAAGCAGTGACTCCTTCCACTTTCCCTTTCCTATGCAGCACCGGCTCAAGGGCACATTTAGCTCCGCCCCTGCCGCTATTTAGCCCCTCTCCTGCTGCTGTTTAGCCCCTCCCTGTCACCTGCTAAGCCCCACCCACATTACCATGTGTTTTTTGGATACTACCGGGTGGAGAAAAATGAAATCCTCCACCTGGGAAGCAGGTGCACACATTTTAATTCCGTCCATGCGTGAGCTATGTCGGCGCCTCCTGCTGCCATAGCGCCCTGTGCGGTCGCACAGCTCGCACACTCCTAAGGCTGGCCCTGACAGGCATACTAATACAGGTAAAATACTGCAGATATATGGAAACAAGTAAAATATTACAGCTGTGGTGATCAGAAATAATATTATGTTGTATTAATACAGTTACAGTTGTGTGATTCTGAATATTTGCCTTCTATAAATGCCACTACATGAAACACGCCATGTGCATCCCAGTGACCTGAACTCCTTTATTCTTTTTTAATATTTTATCAACATGTAGGCTTAGTCTGTCAAGCTGCAAGGGATTCTGGTTTGAGGCCAGTTTTGCCAGCTGCTACTCATATATGTATATTTATGTGACAGTATCCAGTCTGTAATAGAACACCGTGATTGAACGTTCTTAATAACTGCAGACTGTGCCACACAGTAACACACGTCATCTGCGGGGAGGGAGAAGAGAAAATGGCATGCTGTGCCAAGAACCCTTGTGTTAGCCAGGAAGGATTCCAGAATTCCACTGTACAGTTATTAGTCATTAATTGTATCAGGTGAACAGAATGATACACGTAATACATTGTAGGTTATTTTCAAAGGTAGGGCATTACCGGTGTATCAATACAGATACAATCATTAATTGCGACCGCATTGACAATTTGGCGATTAACTAAAGCCAAATGTGGTCAGGGTTCATTCGGTCAGACCCATTCTGTGACATTCGTTCAGAAGCATTCAGAAAATCAGTAATACTGCATTCAAAATAATATAAAGCACAGGAATTGGAGATTTATCAATGACCGCATGGCGGCCGAAGATAAGCTAAATGCATCCAGTAAGATGCACATTCGCAAATTATTATTCACTTTCCTTTTGCAAGCGAATGATACTTTGAAGTACTATTTGCCCCCTGGCAATTCTTGAAGCCTCCGGCCCCAGACAAGTTCTTTGTTTCAGGTTTCAGCAGTCGTGCTGCATACGCTAGAGCTGAAATCTGGATTTAATTCAGGCCAGCTTCTGGTCTGATTTACACAATATGGACAATTCCATAACAATATCTGGATTTCGTAGTCCGAATTTTGTGAATAACCCCAAATGTTTGACAAACCCTGAATGTTAGACAATATAGCAATTTTTTTGTATAGCTTGCAATTAGATGGTACATAAAAATCTAATTATGTAAATATAAAGCATGTTAATTTATCTTGTGTTTGTTCATTCTTAACGGAACCATCTGGGAATGAAGCATTTTAGATCTTATATGGTATAAATTATCTGGCAAACAGCAGAAATAACATTTTGTCTCATTCAGTAGTTTTACAAAATTAGATAAATAAAAATGGTTGAATACCTTGATAGCAGTTTTGGGGATGCCGCCAGAATGTAAAAATAATGTCTGTGTGTGCAGCCATGTAGTTTGACATTAGGAATACCATTTACAGTCTCTCTGCAGATGCACATAGCGATCTTTGCTGATATAGTAATTAATGTTCATAAATCAGATGAGGATAAGTCAATATATTTGACCCTAACTTCCCATCCAACTATCGTCCTATCTCGCTACTGCCTTTTGCATCCAAGATCGTTGAAAAAATTGTGTATGCGAGATTGACAGACTTTCTCGAGTCCAACTCTCTGCTAGACCCGCTTCAGTCTGGTTTCCGCGCTAAGCACTCTGTGGAAACGGCACTGACCAAAGTATCCAATGATCTACTCGCTGCAAAATCTCGTGGTCACTACTCTATCCTAATTCTCCTTGACCTGTCTGCGGCTTTTGACACTGTTGATCATCAACAGCTTCTCATCCTCCGCAATATCGGTCTACAAGATACTGCTCTCTTCTACCTCTCCCAGCGCTCTTTCAGTGTTTCTTTCTCTGGCTCTGCTTCTTCTCCCCAACTCCTCTCTGTTGGTGCCCCCCAAGGTTCAGTCCTTGGTCCTGTTCTCCATCTATACTGCCTCCCTTGGTAAACTCATTAGCTCCTTTTGCTTCCAATATCATTTCTATGCAGATGACACTCAAATCTACCTGTCCTCTCCTGATCTCTCCCCGTCCCTCTTGACTAATGTCTGTGACTGCCTCTCTGCTGTTTCTAACTGGATGGCTGCCCAATTCCTTAAACTAAACTTGGCCAAAACTGAAATTCTGGTCTTTCCTCCCTCAAGTGTTGTTACTCCTGTGTCTGTCTCCCTCCAAGTCTACGGTGCTACCATCAGCTCCACCATGCAAGCTCGCTGCCTAGGTGTTCTCTTTTACTCCGACCTCTCCTTCAAGCCTCATGTTCAATCTATCGCCAAATCCTGTCATTTCCATCTAAAAAACATTGCGCGCATTCGCCCCTACTTAACGCCAGATGCGACTAAGGTGTTGGTCCATTCCACTGTCCTTTCTCGCCCTGACTACTGTAATCCGCTTCTCAGTGGTCTTACGTGCTCCCAACTAGCGCCGTTACAGTCCATAATGAATGCGGCGGCAAGGCTCCTGTTTGCACGCACCTCCCATGCCTCACCCTTCTGTCAATCCCTACATTGGCTTCCTATAAAATATAGAGCTTTCAAATCTCTACATAATGCTGCTCCCACCTATCAATCCTCCCTTATACACAAGTATGTCCCGTCTAGGCCCTTACGATCTGCTGAAGACTTACGTCTATCTTCTGTCCGTACTCCCACCTCTGATGCTCGCCTTCAAGATTTCTCAAGGGCTGCACCGTTCCTGTGGAACTTGCTTCCCTCCTCTGTTAGATGCTCAACCAGTCTCAAAAAATCGTTAAAAACCCACTTCATAAAAGCGTATCCATTAAACTGCTAATAGCTCCTGACTGATTCCTCTTCTGCAACTGTCATTAGTCTAATACTATCCTTACCTTTTTGTATCATTTTACCCCACTCCCTCTAGCATGTAAGCTCATTGAGCAGGGCCCTCAACCCCTCTGTTCCTGTGTGTCCAACTACATGTCTGTTTGTCCACCCATTGTAAAGCGCTGCAGAATTTGACGGCTCTATAAATATCATAATAATAACATATTTGGGTTTATTTACTAAAGTGAGAAGTTTTGGAAATTCAAAATCAATTCAAGGAGAATTTAACATGAATTTCAAATTTAACGCCCTAATAGTTAAGCTATTTTGGTCTTAAATTTGAAATTCATGTTAAATTCCAAATAATTCTCACTTTCGTGAAATAAATAAAGCCCTGAAGGCGTTCTAGTAACAGGTGTCATTTTTTTTCCTACCGAGTGTTACAGGTGTGCACATACTCATTCTCTTTAGACAGATTGTATAGGGTGTATAAATACAATAGAAGAATTATTTTAATGCATCTATATCTATTCACTAAATGCCAAGTTTGTGATGAATAGTATTGGATGAATGCGCAGATGCACATTTATTGTTTATTGCCTAGATTGTTATAATTGTAGTGCTAGAGGTGTATACTGATATTTTCTGAGTTCATCAGATTGGCAAAGTGAGATGCACTTGATACGTACAATTAGCCACCATTTGAAACAGAACATTTTAGTGTTCGGATAATGGGATAATATGTTTTGACAAATCGGATGAAAACCAATGCAGATATAACGGGTGCTTTAGCGATAATGGCAAAGCCACTTTGTTGTCTAATCATTATCTTGAAGGGCACACCTTGAACAATCTAGATTTTGAGCATATTTCGTATGTTTTTCAGAGTCCGTTTGTGAAACGTTTGTTGTGGGGAAGTTATGTTAATGGTTTATTTTTTTATTTTTTTTATTATTAAATGATTAACCTCTCCTGGAAATGATTTTTCAAAATTGTATTCTTAGTTTGTACAAAGTACATACTTGTGTACCTAGGATATTATTGTTATTATATTTTATAAGAAATCTTTTTTTAGTCAATAAAAATACGTATATTTGCATCAAAATATAGAATAAAAGAATCACTGTAAATAAGTAGAAAAGAGCATTACTGTGCAATTTCTAGTGACACTGCAAATGTATATATCTGTCTAATAAAAAAATTGATTGGGTGCAGAGAGAAAGGAAAAAAAATCAGGGGTCAGAATATCCTTTCTTTTCGTTTGCAGATTACTAGTCTTCTCATTTCAACATTAAAAGGGTTAAAAAATATTCCAGCACCGGGAGAGTCTTACTTCTCATTGCAGCTCAAATCGGCCTCATTTTAAGTCATCATTACTGATATCGTGTATCCATTAGGATGCTTCTGGCTGTCAATCTGATTTTTTTTTTTTTAAGCTTATTTATTAAAAGGTCTATTTTAAAAAGGTGTCTATTTTATGAAATGTGCCAGAGGGGACACGCAGTTAATCCTGAAATATGACTGGAGTGTCCTTTTAAACGAAGCAATGAACAGTTCTAAAGAGCAGGTCTTCTACCTTATGTAGCCATTGTAGAAGGCGGCGTACAGGTGTATTAAGTTATATTAAGTGCCTAAGGACACACTTAACCCTTCACTTATAGATCACTGTGGTTAAAAAGGCTCAAAGCCAGGCTTAAGGTGACATCATCACCTTTAGTAAAATGAGTTACGGTCAATCCAGTGCTGACAATCTCATGCACAGCTGACACTCAGACAAATTTGTGTGGCCCTACATGGCCCTCCTTTGTCAGCAGGAGAAAATGAAAAGCAATGAATGCAATTTCATGAGTCTGGAAGTACCCAAGTTGTCGTGCTGTACTTTGACTACTTATCATTGGATGAGGCCAAGACAGTTCAGGCACCTTAACTACTACAGCGGACTGTAGTGATTATGGTTGTGATCCATTTATCCTAGCTGTCTACTGGTCACTAAGCGCTGATCCAACAACTGTTCACTCTGTAGTCATTATGATGCTTGCAGTGCTACTTCAATGAGCTTACAGTCAGATATTCATGCCAATTAATTAAAGTGATTAAAGCAAATTAACTGAAGTGGTTACTGTGCCTGTATTCCGTGGGCGGTGGATCCTGCGTCATGAGCTGCTTAGCTTGTTCCTCGGCAGCCTAGCATCCAGTGACAATATGGCAGAACGGTGGAGGGTGGGAGCTACGAGCCTAATCATGCCACATTCAATCATACCAGGGACTGGGCCAGTGATTGGATGTCAGCTTCTACCAATTTGCCACTGGAGGCTGGGTTACAAGTTGCCAGGCAGAGAGCATCTCTACTAAACGGTAAGTAACATAGTTAGTTACATAGCTGAAAAGAGACTTGCGTCCATCAAGTTCAGCCTTCCTCACATATGTTTTTGCTGTTGATCCAAAAGCAGGCAAAAAACCCAGTCTGAAGCGCTTCCAATTTTGCAACAAACTAGGAAAAAAAATTCCTTCTTGACCATAGAATAAAATAATAATATAACGCAGGACCGCCCAATTTCAGGCAATAGAACCACCTTCAGTCTCTCTTTAAAAAATAAATAACAAGATTTACATCAAAATCAAAGGTTTGAAAATTGCTGGGATGAAGCATTTGTTTTTTGCAAAACAGCTATGTTGGCGTAAATTTAGTAATTTAATTTTCAACCCATTACAAATTGATGTTCAATAAACAAACCCTTTGATTTAAAGAACTATGTAACATTTGATAGATCAGAGTGGAACATGACTAAATCATCCAATATAGAATTCTCAAAATGATCACAAACCCGGTTATTCGGGAAAGTGAGTATTGTTGGGAATGCAAAGCGAATTTCAGAATTAATGTGTCTCTGTCACCCCAAACGTCCCTTTTCCCCATGGTTTCCTCTTCTCTTCCTCTTTCAGAATCTGTTCTTCTTTTCTTCCTTTCTGATCTATTTCTCTTTAAAACGATAAGACAAGATTGCGACTACTTTGTCTTATGTAGATTAGCTACACTTGACAATCTTGATAAAGGGTAGAGCTACCATGAACACTTCTGCTTTTAGAACTAGTCATGGTGGTAGAAGTCTGTACATGCAGCTTTTCTGATGGTAAAGCTGTACTTCCAGAGATATGTGAGTTACACCCCCGGCACACGTGATTTAGGCAGCCAGGCCGCAGTCTAATGTTACTTATGTGCCCGCTTATGACAGATATTAGGAGATTCTCCCTCCCTTCCTCTTTACTTCTTCGGAGCAATCCCTACCTCCATTGCTTGTGTTGTTTTTTACATTTTAATTTCCACCAGTCCTTCATCCGTAGTCTCGCGATATCACCGTGCATTTCTTTTCAGCTGGACTCCATTGACCATGTGCGGAAATTAGATCTCTGGGGAAGGAGAGGGCAGCAACATTACGTCGCTGCCAGTAATTAGACAAATTAGGGATGAGCAGTGGCATACACACGATCCATGGGCACCAGTGCGAAAACTGGTCCATGGTTACACCGCATGAGCCGGGCCGCAACACATGGCACCTGATCGCAGGGGTCCGCAGGGCGGCTGAGCCCCCTGGAGTGACGGGCCCGGTCGCAGCTGCGACCCCTGTATGTACGCCACCGGGAATGAGGATATGTTGTGGCGAAGATTACAAAATTTGAAGTAAAAGAGGATGAATTTGAAGAACATAAATACTTAACGAGCACTGTAAGGAATTGTAAAGGTCGTCTTTTAAACCAAAGAAACTGAACTGGAAAAATAGTACACATTTTTCCAGCTTGACTAGTTTGGTCTTAACTTTGAAATTCTACGGTTACATTAAAATGGGAGTTCCGCCAGAATTGCTAAGTTGATCTTACTGGAGCTTGCTTTCCGTAAATAACCATATTTCACAAGTTCTTCTTCGGAATCTGATGATGACGACATCACTTTTCTATAGATACTATTTACAGGGTTGGGAATCTCCTTACCAGGAAGAAGGCCCTCTCCTTTATAATAAAGACCCTACACAAAGCCCACACTAGTCATCCCAGTTACCCAGAATAATTTTTTACCACTACAGAGGCTTCCTAAACTGCCAATCTGTAAGAGGTGCTTGGATTGAGTAATTCCTCTCATCTGCGACTCATATACAGTATATGTATTTTTATATGACAGTATGTAGTCTATAGTAGAGCAACGTGATGGAGATCTTCTGCCAACTGCACACTGTGCCACGTGGTAACACACACGTCATCAGCACACAGGGAGGCAGAAGAGAAATGGCATTCTGTGCCAACAACCCTTGCGTTAGCCAGGAATAATTCAGGTGTACAATTATTAGTCATCGATTGTACCAGGGCGAGGATATTATTTATTCATAGAATAGCTTTTATTTGTTATCAAAATGCTACAGGTGCACAATTATTATTCATTTACCTAATAGGCTACAGATATAATTTTTTCGTAAAATGCTACAGGAGTACAGGAATTTATTGTTACAATGACTCAGGTGTACAGTTATTATTTATTAATAGAACGCTACAGGTGCGCAATCATTTATTGATAGATTTAATTACAGATTGTAAAAGGAATGCTACAGTCTACTGAAAATATGTATTGATAGAATGTTAAAGTGGTAACAATGTTATTTTGTTGATTGAACAGGTGTACATATAATTATTTTTAGACTATTACAGGAGTACAGATGTGTTTTCATTGTGACAGGTGTAGAGGCAGTATTTATTCATGGAATGTAAGGTAGTGATATTATTTAATGTAGTACAGCACTCTCACACACAGCACTCTCACACACATCATACACAGCAATCTCACACACACACACCACACTCAGAACTCTCACACACATCACACTCAGCACTCTCACACACAGCACTCTCACACTCAGCACTCTCACACACATCACACGCAGCACTCTCACACACAACCGCTTACAGTGCGTGGGGCGGTAGAACTAGCGAAGAAATATGCTAACGCATGGAAGATTAATATTGTGAGTCGCTATTACTCTTCCATTCATTTGGAGCTGACTTGTGAAAATAACTTAAAATATGATAAAGTGACTAATATATAAAATGAGTAATATGCAAAAATGTGTAAAAAAAGAATGTGTAAAATGTTGGGTACTGTGCCTTTAAGAGCTGCAAAACAAAACAGAAGTGAAGGTATAAATGCTAGGTGACATATAATTGCAGTGAATATGTGCCAAACTAAAAACGAAAAGACGTGCCCATAAAAATGTATGGAGACAGTATGTGTCAAAAAGATGAAGGAAAAAAATATATATATATCTATATAATATATATGGTGTGTCACCTAGCATTTATACCTTCACTTCTGTTTTGTTTTGCAGCTCTTAAAGGCACAGTACCCAACATTTTACACATTCTTTTTTTACACATTTTTGCATATCACTCATTTTATATATTAGTCACTTTATCAGATTTTAAGTTACTTTCACAAGTCAGCTCCTGGTATCCATGCACTATCCCCTAGAGTGCTCTTCTTGTTATTAGTTATAGGTTTTTGTGAATCCCTATTATTTCCAGTCTGAGCGACTTAGTGCCAGTTGAACTCCCTCTCCTCTGTGCACACAATAGGTGTACCAGAACTTTTTATCCCGTATAAATGTTGTGTGTTGGGGGGATAAATAAACAAATAAAAAACTAAGGGGGGGTAAATAAACAATAAAAAAACTAAGCAGGCATTAAATCCCCCTCTCCCTTCTTACCTTTAGCCTAGGAGGGGTGGGACAGGCACGTGGCGCCTGGGAGGGGAGGGACCGGCACTCGCACACCATCCCTGGTGGTCCAGCTTGACTAGTTTGGTGGGCCTTTACCATTTGCTCAATGTCATGGGACCCATTGTGTGCACCTACATGGCACACTCCTCTACAGGCCCGGACTGGCCATCGGGCACACCGGGCAAATGGGGCTAGAGTTCACTCTCGCGAGATCGGGGCGTTGCCATGGCAACGCTCCCGATCTCGCGAGAGGAACCTGGCGGAGCTGCAAGATAGAGCTCCGCCGGGTCCTCTCCCTCCCTCCCCAGCCGCAGTTCTATTTAAATGGGCCGGTGAGGGAGATCTTTGATCTCCCCACTGGCCCTCCATGGAATACAGCGGGGCCGGCGCTCGGATAGTGCCGGCCCTGCATAGACTGGCAGGGGATGTCTTGTGACCTCCCCTGCTGGCCTCGGCCCATGGCCACCGTGGCCCACCGGGCATTTGCCCGGTGTGCCTGATGGCCAGTCCGGGCCTGTAGAGGAGTGTGCCATGTAGGTGCACACAATGGGTCCCATGACATTGAGCAAATGGTAAAGGCCCACTTTAACAGTTCCCCATCCTTCACATACTGAGGAAAAGTAAATAGATCCCTGATTGCGTATCTTTTTGGGAGCCAAGGCATTGACAGTTCTCTCAGCATTATGACCTCCAGTGATTTGACGTGGTCATAGTGGCTGGAGTCTGTATGTGGAGCGTTTTAACATGATGGTTTTTTAACACCACTCATAACTCCCCCCCCCCATGGCAGATTTATTGGAGTATCATCATCCACCCCAGAACTAGAGTGAAAAAAGCTGGAAGCTGATCACCACACCACTTTTTATAAACTGCAATAATTACCTTGCAGTGTTAAGTCCTCCTCTAGTTTCTGTCTACCAGACAGCCACTAGAGGGATTTCCGGGTTCTTAGACAACTTTTGGTCATCTAAACGACGCTGGACGTCCTCCCGCTATGCAGCGCTTCCGTAATCCCCAATAATGCTTTCCTATGGGGAGGTCTAATGTCTGCACATGCGAATTAGGTCTCCCCAGTCGGAAGGGGAGGAGTTTGGGCGGAGCCTGACCTAGAGGTGAGAGACATCGGCGCTGGATTCAGGACACTAGTGAATCCCTTTAAGTAAATGGAGTATGCACGCAAAACCAATATCAACATAATGCAACAAGCAATATTAGATTGAGATCCAATATGTTATGATAAATTACATTGTAAAGGTGTTTAGTGATTGAATATTGGAGTTGCTATTTATTGACCGCATATTTAGGTGCACATATATTGTTCATTGATCTATTATTAGTAAATTATTACAGATCCATATTTAAAGATTCACTTTTCAAAATGTTTTCTTTATTTATTTTCTCATTAGGATATTAAAGAAGTACAAGGCTATGTTTTAATAGCTTATAATTTGCTGAATTACTTGCCTTTGGAGAACCTGCGTATTATTCGAGGCACGCAGCTATATGAAGACCTTTATGCACTTGTTGTAATTTACAACTCGGACGATGAAGGGAAATCTGGATTACAAGAACTGCGTTTCAGGAGTCTGACGGGTGAGAATATTGTTTGTTTGTCTGGGAGAAGGCATGATGTGTAATGACACTCTGATGTGGAAACCATTAATCATTTTTAAAGGGACACTATAGGCATCCAAACAACTTTGGCTTGATTAACAAGTTATTGCGTATAGATTATGCCCCTGCAGGTTCAGTGCTCAATTCTCTGCCTTTTAGGAGTTAAATATCTTTTGTTTCTGTTTATGGAGCCCTAGCCACACCTCCCCTGGCTGTGACTGACAAAGCCTGCATGAAAAAAAAAACTGGTTTCGCTTTCAAACAGATGTTAACGTGCTTTAGATATTTATCTCCTGCTCTGTAAAATGAACTTTAATCAAACACAGGAGGCTCCTGCAGGGTCTAGGAGGCTATTAATAGAGATACAAAATTCTAAATTAAACAGAATGTGAATAAAGAAAGTTTAAAGATTAAATCTCTCTTTACAGGAAGTCTTTGGAAAGGCTGTGCAAGTCACATACAGAGAGGTGTGACTAGGGCTGTATAAACAAAGTGATTTCACTCCTAAATGGCAGAGAATTGAACAGTGAGACTCCATTGGCATGATCTATATACCAACACCACTCCATTAAGCTAAAAGTCTTTTGGTGCCTATGGATTAGAATAAAGGGCTTTGTCTGTGAATGACTTGCCCATAATTAAGGGATTTATTTTTATTGTTCCAATCCAGTTGCTGCTGTGTTTAGAAATAATATCAGCTCCCCCCCTTTACTTAAAATTGGTCTTCAATATGTTACTCTTAAAGGAAAACTTAATGGGACACTATAGGCATCCAGACAGCTCGATCTCAAGCAAAATCCATATAAATAAAACGTGATTCCATTCTTTCTTATGGGAAAGGCCTAATGCTCGTGCGGCGCTTGCCGCACATGCGCATTAGGTCTTCCCACCGTCTGACTTCGTGGACTTTGTATTTTTAACACTAAAGTGTTCCTTTAACTAATGACTCATAATTAGCATAATGTGCGATTTGAAACTGCAAGAAATAGTGCCACGCATTCAAAATGATTTAATATTTTTGGATGAAATTAGAAAAAAAAATTCCTACAAAATACATCATAAAAATATCAATATGTAGAAAAAAATGTAAATAATAAAACATTTTAATATTTTTCATAATGTAAAATTTAAAAAAAAAACTATCCAAAAAATACTAAATCATTTGGAAAGCTTATCCAACAATATTAAAAAAACTTACACTTTTTGCCATGATTTTGGCTCCATTGAGCTTTTCCCAGATTTGGAGCTGCATTCCCCTCCTGTTCCAGATTATTTTTTAATAAAAATATACAAAAAAAAATAATGCAAACAGGGTCTCAGCTACATACTAGGTAAATAGCATTCATGAGGGGTATTGAAATAATGCAGTTCAATTGCACATACAAAAAATCCTGCAACATTTCAGTGAGATCAGTGTATATAGTAGTGTGTAGCCGTATTAGTTGGGACGTGATTGTGCATGTGTTGGGGGGAGGTTTGTGCGTATACAGGTTTACTGGGAGGTTAGTATGTGTATTTGTGTTAATTAGAAAGACAATGTGTGCATATGAGTGTAAGGATTAATTAGAATATTTGTATATCTATGTTTTATTGTGTATATTTGTTTGATGAAGTTGGTAAATCCATCAGCATATATAATTTGTTACGTCAGAGTATGTATAAATTTGTTGGGTGTTGAGTGTGTAAATGTGTTAGATGGTAGGAATGAGTGTATACTTCTTAGCTGGTATGTATATGCATGTTGGTATGTGTACTTTAGTTGAGAGGTTTATAGTTGTATGTGCTATTTGGGATATCATGAGCTGGAAGATTAACATATACGTGTTTTATATGAAGTTGCGGGCATACATTACATGGTTTATAAAGGCCACAGTGTGTGCATGAGGTCAGATTTCTATGTATAAAACAGCTGACATAAAGGAATTTAATGTCACGTCACATTGCTTATAACAGATGTACTTACTTTGTCTACTGCGAGATTTATATTGTGGAATCAGATTTTAGCAGATGTTAAACATGGATGAATATATATATATATATATTTTATTTCTAGGTCCACTGGAGCCAGATAATAAGGAGGGAGGCTTTAAATGTTATGCATAACCTATTATTGATTACTGTTATGAGAGATAAACAGTCAGTTAGCTAATTTCATTACCAGGGCATTTAAAGGGATCCTATAGTTCCAAAAATAAACATTTTTATTCCGGTATTATAGGTTCACTTCTGTCCAAACCCGCCCTTTGTGCTTCAGAGAAGGGCTACTAAACTGGTTCATGGATTGCAGGATAAAACTTACAAGGAAAGGTTAAAGGAACCAAACACGTATAGCTTGGAGGAAAGACGAGACACAGGGATATGATAGAAACAAAAGGAGACTATATTTAACCCCTTAAGGACCGAGGACGGTTCAGGACCGTCATCGGCATTTTTGCGTTGCCGACCGATGACGGTCCTGAACCGTCCTAACGGTCAGAGCTACTTACCTGATCGCCGTCGTTCCCCCGGCGGCGATCAGCGTGGCTCCGGTTGTGGGGAGACTGTCTGCAGCCCAGACAGTCTCCCCACGGCAGATTAGGACCCCTGTGGCCATGTGATCGCTTAACACAGCGATCACATGGTCACAATAGGTGTCCATGTGTCTGCCTGCAGGGGGACTGCCTGTGCTGACAGGCAGTCTCCCTGCTAGTGTAAAATCATTTAAAAAAATAAAGTTAATGTTAATTAAAAAAAAAAATAATAATTATATATGTGTATATATGATATATAGACATATATTATATCTATATAATATATGTCTATATATCATATATATAATGTCATACTAAGTGTATTTTTATATTAATATGTACTTATATTAATATAAAAATACACTTATAATTAAATTACACACGTATATATATAATATATATAATAACTATATATATTGTATATATATATATTATAAAATATAAATAATAAGTAATTTAAATTAAATAAAAAATTTTTAAATAATAATAAAAATTTTAAAAAAAATTATATAGCTATATGAAATTTTATTCTAACTGTATTTTAAAATTAATATATATATATTTATATCAAAATACACTTAGAATGAATTTGTATATATATCTATGTATATAAAAATAAATAAAAATAATAAGAAATATACATACGTCCATATACAAAATTACATAAATAATTATATAAATATACACGTAGACTTCAAATATATAAATATGCATATATATTTAAATTCTACGTGCGTATTTATGTAATATTTTTACATAATTCAGTAATTTTATTGATTGCAATTTGAGGGACCTGCCTGCCAACCCAGGCCGAAATTCCAGAGAATTTAATTTGCTAGCACTATATTTTACCCTGTAACGTTCTACGACACCCTAAAACCTGTACATGGGGGGTACTGTTTTACTCGGGAGACTTCGCTGAACACAAATACTAGTGATTCAAAACAGTAAAACATATCACAGCGATGATATTGTCAGTGAAAGTTACTTTTTTTGCATTTTTCACACACAAACAGCACTTTTACTGATGATATAATTGTTGTGATACGTTTTCCAGTTTTTAAACACTAATATTTGTGTTCAGCGATGTCTCCCGAGTAAAACAGTACCCCCCATGTACAGGTTTTATAGCATTTTTGAAAGTTACAAGGTCAAATATATGGGTCAAATATTTTACATTGAAAATGGCCAGGTTGGTTACGTTGCCTTTGAGAGCGTATGGTAGCCCAGGAATGAGAATTACCCCCATGATGGCATACCATTTGCAAAAGAAGACAACCCAAGGTATTGCAAATGGGGTATGTCCAGTCTTTTTTAGTAACCACTTGGTCACAAACACTGGCCAAAATTAGCGTTCAATTTAGTTTTTTTACTTTTTTCACACACAAACAAATATGAATGCTTACTTTGGCCAGTGTTTTCGACTAAGTGGCTACTAAAAAAGACTGGACATACCCCATATTGAATACCCTGGGTTGTCTACTTTAAAAAAAATATGTACATGTGGGGTGTTATTCAGAGATTTATGACAGATAATAGTGTTACAATGTCACTATTGATAAATTTTAAAAATGTATGTTTTGAAACCGCAATATCCTACTTGTACCTATAGCCCTATAACATGCAAAAAAAAGCAAAAAAGCACGTAAACACTGGGTATTTTTAAACTCAGGACAAAATTTTGAATCTATTTAGCAGTTTTTTTCATTCGCTTTTGTAGATGAGTAAAAGATTTTTCAAGTAAAAGTCAAAAAACATGTATTTTTTTCAATTTTTCATCAGATTTTTGTATTTTTTTTAAATTAAAATACATGAGATTATATAAATAATGGTATGTAAAGAAAGCCCCTTTTGTCCTGAAAAAAACAATATATAATTTGTATGGGAACAGTAAATGAGAAAGCGGAAAATTACAGCCAAACACAAACACCACAAAAGTGTAAAAATATGCCTGGTCGCAAATGTACAACATCGCAAAAACAGTCCAGTCCTTAAGGGGTTAAAAGAAGAAAAACTACCACAACAAGAGGACATACTCTTAAATTAGAGGGGCAAAGGTTTAAAAATAATATCAGGAAGTATTACTTTACTGAAAGAGTAGTGGATGCATAAATAGCCTTCCAGCTGAAGTGGTAGAGGTTAACACAGTAAAGGAGTTTAAGCATGCGTGGGATAGGCATAAGGCTATCCTAACTATAAGATAAGGCTAGGGACTAATGAAAGCATTTAGAAAATTGGGCAGACTAGATGGGCCGAATGGTTCTTATCTGCCGTCACATTCTATGTTTCTATGTTAAAACGAACTAAAATAAAGACACATCGTTGGCATTGTCGGGACTCCTCTGCTGCAGCCTCCCGCTCGGCTTTCCTAGATGTCAACATGCCTAGTAACATCTTTGCGATCTTCCTCCAAATCCATTGCTTCTCTGTGATTGGATGCGCACATGCAAGGCCAAATGCCGTGCTCCTCCAATCAAATGCTGAGGTGGATTTAGCCAGGCAATGTAAACATTGGTTTCTGAAAAACTGCAATGTTTTACAGCTGGGTTAAAATTATAAAACCACTTCACCCATTACCATTACAGTAACCCAGACAACTGTATTAAGATGAAGTGGTCTGGGTTACTCTAATGTCCCTTTAATATTTGTCGATATATATCAAACCAACCCTTTAGGCAACCATTTACTTATGTGAAAACCCTAAATAAAAATAATGTAAAAAGTGGGTTGCAGAAATTACATGTAATGTGACCTGCAACATAGACATCCTCCTAAGACTAGTTTGTGAATTCTATTTCAGTTTTGTGAAAAAGCAGAGATACCACGCAGAGATGTGTCATATGTCCCTCCGTGAAGCCATTTCTGGCCAGCCATACTTAGCTGTTCTGCTGTTAGACTTGGCACTGGGTTAAGTTCTGTAGTAAACTGTAGAAAAAACAGAGAAACACAGCTGATATAATGCGAGGAATTTATTAGAATGCCATCAACTACAAGTAATGTGGCATTTCAGATATGAGGTAATGTAATGTAATGTAGTGTAATTATGTCTTACAAAATGCCTACATTTAATAGAATACTATAGTATCCCACTGCCCACACAGTCCCTCCGGCAATGTAAGGGGTTAAATAACCCTTTAAACACTTAAGGACACATGACATGTGTGACATGTCATGATTCCCTTTTATTCCAGAAGTTTGGTCCTTAAGGGGTTAAACACTTACCTCGGCGCTGGGTCGTACTTCTTCTCATCTTATGTCAGCCGATGGGGAACATAATGCACATGTGCAGAGAGTGCTCCGCGCATTAGGCCTTCCCCATAGGAAAGCCTAGTGGCAGCACACCTAGAAATAGGGCTCCCTCACAGGCCCTACAACAGAAATGGTACAAACAAATAGGGGAGAAGTTAGTGCCACTAAAAAACAAATAAGTAATAAATAAAAAGCTTACAACAGGCTAAAATTAACAGAGAATATAGGAATAGACACTTTTGAGTTAAAAACCCTTTACTTACCTGATCCCACCACCGGTGTCCCTCGGTGCTAGGTCACAGCTCCTCCTCCTTCCGACATCACTCCACGAGGTGGCGATGATGTGCATGCGCAGCGAGTGTCGCCAGTGCGTTAGTCCTCCCCATAGGAAAGCAGTGAATCAATGCTTTCCTATGAGGTAATAGCTGACACTAGATGTTCTCATGCAGATTGTAAGGACCTCCAGCATCCGTTACTGGACCAAAAGTCGGTTAGTCTAGTAGACAGCCACTGGAGACAGACTAAGTGCTTCAATGAGCTGAAGTGTTCTGGATGCCTATAGTTTCCCTTTAAGGGAACAAGGACAGTGCAGCCAAACCATTTCAATGAGATGAAGTGACCTGGGTGCCTGTAGTGTCACTGTAAACAGAAATACTAACAGAGCTATATGACTACAATGCAGTTTTGTGACTTTATTAAATTTACATAATTACATAAGTAGGCAAAGATATCCAGCGGTGTTCAACCAATATGTAAATCAACATGCAATGTACAACATGCGTAGCACAAACTTAGTTGCAAAATGAAATTCGTAGGAAAAACATTGACACGCTCAAACATAGAAAGCATAGTGGAATAACGCAATTTTAATACGTAAGCCGTCATGTAGAAAAATAATTTTTTCAATAAAGATAGCAGATTACAAATACTATATTGATATAACTCTGATTTAGTAAGAAACAATTATAACTAATAATGACTCACGGCAAATCACTGAGACCGATGACCTTCTTATAAATGCCGGTATTGGCTGTGCTTTTCTACAGCTTAGTATCTGATCGCGATTCACAGTTCCCTTGAGTGAAGGTCCTGCTGTGTCTGGTGACAGTTTGTCCTGAGTGCGATTTATTACGTTTTGTAATATTGATGGTAATGTCTGTTTTTCTCTGCAGAAATTCTAAAAGGAGGAGTCAAGATAGCGAATAATAGCCAACTGTGCTTCCAACAGTCAATCAAATGGAACGACATCTTGAGCCAGTACAACGCCATGCGTGGAGACATCTTCCTGACACCAGGGAGCCGGCAATGTAAGAAAGCCATTTCTGGAGTTAGTTCTGTGAGATTTGGGTCTCTTCACATAGAAGTGATAGACAGAGTTATTTACTTAAAGGATCACTATAGGGTCAGGAACAGAAACATGTATTAGTGTTAAAACCACCATCTAGCCCCCCTGGGCCCCTCATGCCTCCAAAAAAATATTGCAAAATCTTACTGTATTCAAGCCTGAAGCTGTAACTCTGCATGCTGTTAGACTCAGAAAAACAAGCTGTCTGCTGACATCATCAGAAGTGGTAGCCTGATCCAATCACAATGCTTCCCCATAGGATTGGCTGAGACTGACAAAGAGCCAGCACAATTCAAACACAGACCTGGCCAATCAGCATCTCCTCATAGAGATTAATTGAATCAATTAATCTCTCTGAGGAAAGTTCAGTGTCTGCATGCAGAGGGTGGAGACACTGAATGTTTGGATGCATTTTAGGCAGCCATGACTCAGGAACGATCTCAAACAGCTATCTGAGGAGTGGCCAGTGAAGTCATCACTAGGCTGTAATGTAAACACTGCATTTTCTCTGAAAAGACAGTGTTAACTGCAAAAAGCCTGAAGGTAATGATTCTACTCACCAGAACAAATTCAATAAGCTGTAGTTGTTCTGGTGACTATAGTGTCCCTTTAAGTGAGAATTTAAAGTGAATTTTAAATGTAAAGCCAAAGTAGCCAAGCTAGAATCATATCTGATGCTTTGATAATGTTTCTCGTTTGGGTATTTTAACTTTAATTTGAAATTCACTTTGAATTCTCATTTTAGTAAATACCTTGAGAGAGATAAAATTGGAGAACTTTGCCAGTAGTTGCACTAAAGACATAAATTGTCATATATGACATTTCTTTCTAACACACATTCCATAGGTTGTTGTAAATAAACGTGAAACCATAAATCTGGTTGCACTGAGATGTTCAATTCATTTTATTTGAACAGAACCTGTTTGTTGAAACAGGCCCATAGCCAGCCATCAGCACATTTATTATTTGCCTCAAGGAAAGATTAGACAATTTTAATAGAACATTGTCACAATTATATGGTTACGTAGCTACACACCAACAAATACTCGGGACAATTTGGTGTGTGACTGATTATACGAAACCTGTGTTCAGATAGAGGGGGCAGATGAGCCAAGAAATTATGTATGTACGATTTGTTCAAAGGCAAACGAAACAGAACTTCAACTACCACAATACTTTGCCAGCCTTAAAGCATCATGGGACCTGTAGTTCTGCAACAGCTGTGGATCTACCTTATGGGCATATTTGTATAGACATTGTTCACTGTGGCGCTATCTCTCACAATCATATCCCTGTGTTTATCTTTGTTTTTGGTACAAAAATATTACAAACACATTTGGTGGGAAATATTTTGTTTTATTTTGTTTATAAAATGTCTCCAGATCCATTTTATCTTTTTATGTGAACACTGCAAAATAAACAACCAAAAAAAAAATCTATAGACTGGTGACTGCTACTGTCTTTTGTGTCATTAAAGGTCCTGCTTGTTCTCCTGCTTGTGCTTCATTATCAACCGGGAATGCGGAGGCCTGTTGGGGAGAGGGACCGGAATACTGTCAGATCTGTGAGTATCTGTGTTATATTGTTTTGAGACCATGGTTTGAGGTGGAGTATGGTGGGGATGAGAAAAGGCACGATGAATTATCTTCTATTTTGAATAAAAATGTATCTCTCTAAAATGTGATCACAACGTTTAATCTCTGCTTTTTGTCAGTAACCAGCACTATATGTGACAGCGGATGCCAGAGGTGCAAAGGAGAACACTCCACCCATTGCTGTCACGAGCAATGTGCAGCCGGTTGTACTGGACCTAAGAACTCAGACTGTCTGGTGAGAAAATGTGGATGTGGACTTTTACCCCATCTGACTTGCGCCACTGACCCTAATGACTCTTGTCTGTCACTTTACAAATTTCAGGCTGTTTTTTTTATTTATAAAGCTATGGCAAACTGTCAGCTTTGTACAATACCATAAAGTTAAAAACAGTTTGAGATGTGATTAACATTTTGTAGGATAAACGGTAGCAAGAGCTGTGATTGATACGTTCCAGTGGGAGTTAGGAAAGAAATTTACTTATGTGTGGCTTAAAGGGAATTTGGATACATCGCCATAACAAGCTGGGTTGGAAATTCTAATTGCTGGGAGAGCCCAACAAGAAGTTTTGAAAATCAGAGTTGGACAAGATGTTTTGGTAGATTAAGAGAGTAATAAAATGTATGGACCTTTGGATGATATGTTCAAGGGACCCTTACTTAAAGCCAACTTTTCTTAATAACATGATATTTTGTAATTATTTTCTGTTGGTCATTGAGTCCACTTATGGGAAGAACTTAATGTCTTATAGTCATCTTCTGTTATTGCAATGAGTAAAGACTTACAAAGTCATTTATTTAATCTATGAAAGAAGTAAGATGAGTATTAAAACTGTAAAGATATTCATATCTATGTAACTTTGCTTAAAACATATTTAGCTTAATAAAGCTGTTTTTTGTGTATAGATCACATTGTTTGTTTCATTGAGTTATTTTCTTCTCACAGGCCTGCCGTAACTTTAACCATACGGGAGTGTGTGAATTGCACTGTCCTTCTCTCATCATATACAATTCAGAGACCTACGAAGCAGTCCCCAACAAGGATGGGCGTTATATTTTTGGGACAAGCTGTGTTACTACATGTCCATGTAAGAGATTTTACACTTTTCACACACAAACACTGTATTACTGTAAATTTCCATTGACGCTTTTGTCAATTACGTGAAAGAAAGTCTTTTTACAGAATTTTGACCTATCACATATAATTGCACGCTTATCCACAAGACCGTAAATGAAAAAAAAAGTCCACCACAGATGTCATCTACACATTGTGTTAGCCAGGGACCTTCTCATTCCCCCGCCCCACTCTTAATTAAATTCATCTCCTTCTGTGTTTACTCTCTGGTGGTGGGGAGACATAGAAGACCCAACTGGTCTCGTGGGATAAGTTGATGTCCATATCCATGGTGGCACAAACTCTCCTTGGGAACAAGAAGGGATTAGGTGCCTTAATGCACTACCACTTGGTATTTGTAACACAACATGCAAGTGATATTTTGATCCTAAACTAGTACAAGATTTGTGATGGGTGACTTGTGTGGTGGTAACACCAACCACACAAGAACCATCAAGTCATCTCTGGTAATTAGAAGAGATATCAGAGATCAAACAAGACTTATCCTCTAGTTTTTCCTATGTGCAGATTGAACTGAAATAGAGAAAACATTTGCACAAACAGAAATTATAGTTTTTATTTTCTGGTCTGCAGTTATTTTTCGAGTATCTTTTATTAAATGTCAGCATTCTGATTTGTTTGTAAATGTCAATGCCTACGCATTTTGTGATGGCATGTGGTTAATGCATAAACGCTTTTAATCTTTGTATTCTTCTAACCAGATAACTATCTTGCTACGGAGGTTGGTTCCTGCACACTGGTGTGCCCTCAAGATAACCAGGAGGTGATGGTGGGAAATGTACAAAAATGTGAAAAGTGCAACAAACAGTGCAATAAAGGTAAAAGCTAGTCTTTGGACTATGAGAGGGTAAAATGCATAGGGGGATGAAAACTTATAATTTTTTTTGGGATTGAACAAGGAGGACACGATGAACCAGTTTTATCTTCTGATATGGTGGTCCTATCTGCTCTTCTATGTATGTGTGATGTTATATAGGTTCTGAAGTGATGAAGGGGTTTTACTAACTGTCTGTCTCCAACAGTGTGCTATGGACTTGGAATGGACTTTTTGAAAACTGCCCAGGCTGTCACTTCTCAAAACATCCATCACTTTCAAGGATGCACCAAGATCTTTGGGAACCTGGTTTTCCTTCCGGAATCCTTCCATGGGTGAGATGTCCTCCCTCCGCTATAGATTCTTACCTCCTAAAATTAGTCCATGAACAGTTCTATTTACTACTTAACACTTCAAACGTTAAGGGGTGTTACGTTTTGATTTGGACCCATCTTGCCATGTTTACTGTATGTAATGATCCATGGACAATATCAATGAATATTAATTTCACATTGGGAGTCAATTATTTCCAGTGGCCGGTGCTGGTAACTAGCAGATTCCACAAAAGGATTCCAAAAGCACTCCTGGGGCTTCTCACCTCAAAGTTTTATGTTATCAAGATCAACGTTTTGGTTTAGAATCATAAACTTTTATCAGGACAACCACAAAGTAAAAAACACACATCTATATACACACAAACCATAAAACAAAGTACTCACCCCACCAAAGCTCATCATCAGTGCTGTTTAGAGGTGTGATCAAACCGAGGGTATGGGTAGCTTGTGTCCCAACAAGACCGCCACCATCTGGCCCTGGTTACACTGGTTGTTGAGGTAATCGGTACGCTCCAGGGACGAATCCCTGTGTAATAACAAAAACAAATTGAATAAAGATTTGCCTTACTCTGGACTCGCCAGCTACAAAAATATAATATATGTACTGCATGTAACAGTATAATATTTTGTAGCCGGTGAATCTGGGTTGAAACAAATCTTTATTCAATTTGAGCATACAGATTGGGGATATAGAAATGGGAGGGCTTTCCTCAGTGTGGGAGGGACACGCAATCTTCCCCATGTTAGCGCTCTGCCTGAAAGGGAGAAGCAGGTACGTTTGTCGGCAGCGTGCAGTGCGCACTGACGAAATATGTATTTTATGCACAGAATTTACATTAGGCAGTCCGGAACAGAGTCATGTGTGCTGAACACAAGTGCCAATAACTCTTTATATGTAGTGTGTCAAGCAGAAACACTGCACATCCAGACTCCTACTACCATGACCACATTAAAAAAGCAAAAGTGGTCATGGTGGTTGGAATAACCCTTTAAACAAATTTTATACTTTACATTACACTATACTTATTAATAATTTTATTTAAACATTACCTATCTACCCCTTCAAAGTGTTCTTTTCCAGCCATGAACACCAGATCAATAATTTTAATTTAACAAATTTGATGCAAAAGAGAACAAACACATCTTGTCCAACCCTTGAGTACCAGGGACCAGTACAGCTATTCTTCATTCTAAGGTCTTTTCGTCAAACAGTGTGTGGTCAGGGGAACATAGACAATTAAGAAACCCCGATCATTCGGTCTGCATTGGCTGCGGTATGCAAATATATATTAAATGCAAATCGTTTAGCTTGAACATCTCTCAAAAGATGGCACTCAATCACGTAGCAGTCAGATTACAGTGTTCAGATTGCCCTGGTCTGGGCTGAGTCTGAGAACCCATCATCTGGACAGGAGCCTTTCTCGTTAAAATATTTGCGGCATGCGTGAAATGATGAGAGAGTGGGCTGATATCATAAAAGTTAAGGTAATAGGAGCATAAATCTGAAATGGGAAAGCGCTTCTGCTACATTGCAAAGACGTGCAGTATCATTCATTCATTTCGCCATGCATGTAACAATCTAAATTAATTTACGTAGAAAATATTATGAAATAACAAATAAGGTATTATCAGTGTTTGTAACAGAGTTGGAGAAATCAGCTATTTAAAGGGACACTTTATTCACCAAAACAAGTTTAGCTTAATGAAGCAGTTTTGGAGTATTGATTATGCCTCTGAAGTTTCACTGCTCAATTCACTTTCATTTTGGAGTTAAATCACTTTTGTTTCTGTTTATGCAGCCCTAGCCACACCTCCCCTGGCTGTGATTCTCACAGCCTGCATGAATAAAAATGGTTTCATTTTCAATCAGATGTAACTTACTTTTAAAGTTTTTATCTCCTGCTCTGTAAATTTAACTTTCATCACACACAGGATGCTCCTGCAAGGTGTAGCAAGTTATTATCCATGCAGGAGATACAAATGTTTTAATTAAACAGAATTTGCAATAAAGGAAGTATAAACATTAGACCACTTTTTACAGGAAGTGTTTATGGAAGGCTGTGCAAGTCACATGCAGGGATGTGTGACTAGGGCACATAAACAAAGTGATTTAATTCCTAAATGGCAGTGAATTAAGCATAGAGACTGCAGGGACATGATCCATACACCAAAACTGATTCATTAAGCTAAAGTTGTTTTGGTGACTACAGTGTCCCTTTAAGCTTTGAAGCTGGCATTTGAATTCCAATTCTCTACAACTTGGGTGAACAGTCCTTAAAATCAGTCAGGTTCTGACATGTCAAATACCCCCAAAATGGCCTTATTTAAAATTAAACAAGAACTGCGACTTCTCTGAAAATGACAGGATTGAATAAAAAACTGAAAATCGCCTATAATTTGTGTTAACCTCTTTCATGTCATCCTTACTCTCTTTTAACATGTATATTAAAAATGTAGCAAATAACATCACATCTAAAAAAAGCTCAGGCATAGCCAGGGCACACAATGCAAATGAGGAGGAGTACAGAAACATTGTTTCAGGTTTCACCTATTCCACTAACTATGGTCTATTGCAGAAAAGAAACACATTGATAATGACTGACAGGGAGCCAAAGTGAGGACACTCAGTTCTAGGATAATGGTAAATCCAGCCATGTGGATTTCTACATTCAATTTTAATTTTTAGACATCACAAAAACATATTTGCTAAATATAGGAAAAAAACATAAATCTGAAAAATCACGCAAAGTGACATTTTTTTCCTTTAAAATTTAAATTTCTCTTGCTATGCTTACTGCTCCGTTTCTATTTATGAAACAATGGTGATATCACTGTTGGAACGCAACTCTCCTTACTCTCAGCTCAGAGATGTTTCTGATTACAGTGCAGATGCACACTTACACACCTCCTGTGGACACAGCATTCCTCTGTTTAGATTTGAAACTCTGTCTACCATTGTCTATTTTTATACCATTTCATTGTGCTCTTTATGACTCGTATGTTTTCCTCTATTAAGCATTTAATAATATTGCAGGGATCCAGCTTCCGGGATTTCGGCATTAACCCTTGAGAATCTACAAGTCTTCAGGACTCTAGAAGAAATAACAGGTACTATTCTTATGGCATGTTATTATTATTAGCATCATTTATATATTGCAAACATATTCCGCATCGATTAACAATTTATAAGTTATAACTCTGACAACAATTTTTTCCTACATTTTTCACATTGTAGCAGGGTGTTGGCAGTTAATACTATACATTAGTATACAAACGTAAGCTCTGCGCTCAAACTTCCAGGGCTTAATTTTGTATGCTTGTATTTGCTTTTGTGTTACACAGCTATGTTACAATGCTGCCACCCACTATTAAGTGTTAATAAATGTGTAGGGGTTTAGAAAAATACCCCTCTCTGTCTCATTAGAGATTTTTTAACTGAAGCTGAAAACTGCAAGAGGAATTGGCAATGTAGGACTCACCTATGAGGTTTTGCCTTGACTTGGCAGGTGAGCTTACACTTAAATGGCCATTGGAGTGATACTAAAAAACGTCCAGTTATTTAAATGTACATAGGGATTTAGGATAGTGTGCGAATAATGTTTTTCTTTGGTTTTTACCATACATTAATATATATATATATATTTTGTAAGTAGGTACAGAGAATTGTTTCTGTGTGAAAACGTCAAATGTTTGGTATCTGCAGAAAAAAGAGACTCTTCTCTTGTGTTATAGGATATATATACATTGAGTCCTGGCTGGAAGAATTAAGCAGCCTCGGCGTCTTTGAGAAGCTGCGTGTGATTCGGGGACGCGTGCTTCAAAAGTGAGTAAATTTCTGCTCCCGTTTAATTTTCATTTATAGGTGGAGCTAGGATATTATTTTAAGTTAGAAGAAATACGATTAGGTTATATCAAAGAAGATTTAACTTTAAAGGGACACACTACAAACAGAACAGCACTAAAGTGAGTATGCAAATGGAATTTTAAATTTCAGGTGAAAGTCATCAAATTTGAAGAATACTGAACTTAGAGAACTTTTCCAACCTGGCTGTTTTGGCCTTAAATTTCAACTTCATTTTGAATTGACTTTGACTTCTCATTTTAGTGAGTAGCCCTGTTAGATAAGTTATTGGATGCATCTTGTGTTCTGGGACAGCTATAGCAGTAATTTGCAAAAACTTTAAAAACTATCCACATCTCAATTAAATATAACACAGGCAAAAAATGTGCTTGTACCGTCCTGATAGAGGTGTAGAAAGCTAAAACGAAACTACAGTTGCCTGAGAGCCTTATTGTTCATTACATTAAAAAAGTAAACCCCACTTGTTGTGTCCCTTAAAAAAAAAAAAAAAATTCACAGCAAGTTATGTTGGCACCATGAAAGATTAGAGGAAACGAGGCTTCAGATTCTACAAAGGAATCCACGATTTACAGTAGTTTCAGTGAAGTTTAGAAATTAGCTACCAAACTCATAGTGATTGCAGATAAAATGTAAGATTATTAGAAGATTAGCCTTGCATTGACTGTAGCTTTCTTGATATCTTATAGTGGAGCATATTCTCTGGCTCTCCGCAACCTGTCTATCTCATCTTTTGGCTTACACTCTCTGGTGGAAATTAGCAGTGGTCTTGTCCTTATCGAGGGGAACTCCAACCTCTGCTTCTTGGACAGTATTCCGTGGTCTAACATCTTCAGGAACCAACGTCAGGCTCTTCTGGAGACATCCAACAAACCACAGGACCTCTGCGGTAAAGGATAAACACCTGACAATATTAATTTCATAAAATACTACTTATTATGGATGGCTTCTCAACCACTATGTTTATTTGTTCTGTTTGGTTGAAATATATACCCGCTATGATCGAAACAACTGCCGTTTCTTAACAAGCTTGTCCATCGGTTTTAACTATTCACCCTATATCTTTATATATTGAGCAGTTGCCTAACTTAGACGTATGTGAGGGTCTTGGCTTTGACATGAGTTTGATGTAGTACATTTGGGCAGCATCTAACTTTGTTGTCCTATACCCTACAGTCAAAGAAGGGTTAGTCTGCTACCATCTTTGTGCCGATGGACAGTGCTGGGGTCCTGGGCCCTCTCAGTGTGTCAACTGCACAAGATATCTTCGTGGAGATGACTGTGTGGAATCTTGCAATGTCCTGGAAGGGTAAGTCGGTGCTCTTCTTGTTTGTAGCCTGGTATAGGAGACATGTCATCATTGTCTCCTTTACTCAGATCTTTTATTGACGTTACTGCTGTTTTGTATCGACAGGGAGCAAAGGGAACACATTAATGGGAATCGTTGTGTATCCTGTCACCCGCAGTGCCTCCCATTAAACGGAAATGAAACATGCAGTGGCCTGGTAGGTAGAGCTTGACAATTGTAAAGTTTGTGGAGGGTTAGCAAAAATCAACTGTTACAGATTATGCGCTAATATTTACTCTTATTATTTGGTTACAGAATGCAGACCAGTGTACAGAATGTGCTAATTATAAGGACGGTGAGACCTGTGTGGATCAATGCCCAAATGGGGTGAAGGGAGATTCATTTGTACCCATCTGGAAGTACCCAGACAAGAATAAGGACTGTCAGTTGTGTCCTGTTAACTGTTCCCACTCGTAAGTGTTCCTTCTTGGCACCACGTATGCTATCTTTCCTTTGTACTGCAGTTAATGATGGTAAAAGGTACATTATTTAATTGGTATACCGTATTTTTAATTACAGTTAGAAGACACAGATTATTTTCTCTGTAGATCAGATTTGATAATAGGGTGATATCTTCAGTTTAGATACAGATCATATGTCCACTACAACATGGAGTCTCTATCCGTGTGATGAAAGCACACATGCATATGGGTTTTCCCTAATATACCCTAATGAACACTTTTTAGTGTTTCCTGACTTAACAAACTAAAATGGGTAGATACGAACAAGGGGTGCTTTGAGCTCAAATCAAAGCACCCCCTTCTTTAAAACTACCTGTTTTCGTGACTCAAGAGCAGGTTAGTTATGACTGACTGGCTATTTGCTGAAAGGTGTTGAGCCACATGTTATATGGTTATGGTTACAAAGTTATGGTTGTATGCCCGTTGAGTTTTGATTAAACACCACGGCCAAGCCCAATGAAAAGTAATTAAACGTTGTCTGTGGTTATTGCGTGTCTCGTTTTATGTATACAAATATTGCCTACCATACATATAATAGTTAATATGTCAGGTAACAGCTTGCTGATCTCATTGCCATTTTGGAGTCAGGAATAAAGAGGCTGCTTTACAGAGGAGCTGTCAATTCTAGAGAAGGGACATTTTCTTTAATTTAAAGTAATTTTACTTTAATGTAGTAAATGCCATTGCGGTGTTTACTGGGGCGAATAATGCAGCAAAGATAACAAAAACAAAAAACAAAAAACTTCTGTGTTATTAGGTAGAGCTAAAAGTGATATCTCCTCTTCTATCTATGACTGTATTTTATTTTGAGGCATGTGCTAAAGGATTTTCTTTCAGTAGCTTATTGAGCAATTTAATGGTAGTCTACTCAACCTGTAGCTACAATATAACTTTTTCCTTTGCTGCAGGTGCTCTCAAATGGATGACAAAGGGTGCCCCATAAATATAAACAACAGGTAAGTGTCTCCGCAAGGACTTTTTTTTATTGCGGTATTGACGGTTCTGTGGTTGAAGTTTACTAGTTGCCCATATTTACGCTACACAACACATCTCTCTCTCTCTCTCTTTCTCTCTCTGTAGTCATACCTATATGATTGTGGCAATCGTGGGCAGCATTTTCCTCCTTATCACCATGTCAATAGTGATTGTAATGGTGTTCAGACGTCGGAAACAGCTGAAGAAGAAGCACACTATGCGGCGCCTACTGCAGGAGAATGAGGTGAATATAGATATTTAGGGATGAGGTTATGTAAGATATAGGTAGCAGAAATGTGAATAGCATCTTGGGAACTGCTTTCAGCATCATTTCTGCTCCTTTTCCAGTTGGTTGAACCACTTACTCCTAGTGGGGCGCTTCCCAACCAGGCACAGATGAGGATACTCAAGGAGACAGAACTTAAGAAGATGAAGGTCTTGGGATCAGGAGCATTTGGCACAGTGTACAAGGTAAGAAAAAGTAGGGTACCTGGTTATTTGATACAGTTGGTGGAGATGTTTGCAGGATCAGGTTTACATTCAGGTGCTAATTGAAAATAGAAGGAGATACTTTCAGGTTCCAGGTAAGTGTCAATCTGTGCTAAAATAGTTTGACCAATTCCGCTGAGTGCCCTGGCACCATGTCCTCTAGAGAAGGCTGTTGTTCCTTTAAACAGGTTTTAGCTTACATATGCAGAGACAACCAACGCCATTAGCACTTCAGACTAATCCTACTCAAAATGTCAGTCTAGGTTTAAAATACCCTCTGCACAAGAAATATAACAAGCACAGACAACTGTTTAACCTTAATTAGGCCTCATCAGTGAGGTGTAGTTGACAACCTTAGGCATAATGAGCTTGAGGTCCATGTCTGAATGAGTCCATGTCTCATCAAACACATTCTAGCAAAATACAAGACCATTTTAAGTATTTATATTTTTTTATTCTATGTTGAGTTACTTCTGTTTTCCAAGTAGAAGGTACATGGTCATGACCATTGTCTAATCTCCATTAAAGATGTGGGGAAGAAACCATTTGTGTCAATGTAGTCTTGCTTTTCAACTAGGACAAAACAGGTTGAATCCTTAAAGTTCAATATGAATCATTATGGGCTTTTCCAGTTTACTGATTTAGCCTAAAAGCTACTCAGGTCATCAGGCTTACACGTAGTTTTTTGTAGTATCGTGTAAATATATTGTTATCTTTCTGACTTTCAGGGTATCTGGATCCCAGATGGGGAGAACATTAAAATATCAGTTGCCATCAAAGTTTTGCGAGAAAACACATCACCAAAAGCCAACAAGGAAATTCTGGATGTAAGACCCTACTTGGATTGGTAGCCACAGTATTAGTCACATGGGGTGCAGGTTTGGAGGATATCTTTGCAGAATAGTAGGTGTATTTAAAAATCCCAGAGTCATTGACCATCCTTTAAATTTGATCTATGTTTAAAATGGAGCTGTTTAATGTGTGCCAATCTGAATTAAGAGAGCACACCAGTGCATGCAGTGCTATAAATAAATACATTCCCCTTCCCCCAAATAAAACTGTAAATAAAGAGTTAACTTATATTATATTCAGTGGTGAGACAATCCCTGACTGCAGCTCCACTATGCCCACTGGGAGTTTATCAGGTCTGATTATTTTAGGGAAAATCGAATTTTTTAGCGAAATCTAGTACTTTTCTATGAGAAACAGTCTCCTGATTTGTGCCCCAGCACAAAACAACCTGGAAGAACACCCTCCTGGCTGCCTGGTTGATAGCTGCAACCTTCTCAGTTTTTAAATTATCGTACGGAGTATGGGAAAAAGTAAAAAATGAAGGTATCTTATATTATTCAATCCTTTGAAAATGTAAGGAACTGCTCTTTGTCAAGCTTATGGTCGAAACGTTGCTTTGGTTCCAATAAAGTGCCTGTATTGAACCAATGAGTGCCTGGACCCCCTTCATTTCATTTTATATATTATTCAATTACTTAAATGACAGGTCAGGGTGCTAGACTTCTTTTTGATTGCCAGCATGAACAGATCTGTGAAACTGAGGACTTGAACTTTTCTACAACCTAAGATTACAGTGTAACCCGGTGGAGCTTTTACTAATGCCTCCGTTATTCAAATTTCCTGAATTCCTGATGCTCAGTGCTCTTTTCTTGGTCTCTACTGTAGGAAGCATATGTGATGGCAGGAGTAGGCAGCCCTTACGTTTGCCGTCTCTTGGGAATCTGTCTAACGTCCACTGTTCAACTGGTCACTCAGCTTATGCCGTATGGATGCTTACTGGATTACGTGCGCGAGAACAAGGACCGCATTGCTTCCAGAGACCTGCTCAACTGGTGTGTGCAGATAGCCAAGGTACCGTACTGACTTTCACTATATCAAACAAAACAAGCTTAATGTGCGAGAATTAAAATGCTTTCAAAATAGAACATTTAGAATGTACTGAAACCCATAAGTAACTTTTAAGAGTGAGTATACAATGAGCTGATAGCATAGACCTCGCATGTTTAGTGTACTTCACAGTGTGTACGATCAGACTGACAGTAGCAGTTTGTTTGGTGTGTGGGTGACAGTGAGTGTTGTGGAAAGTAATCAGTAATGGCTCTGATGCTAAAACGTGAATGTAATGTGAGGCTAAATATGACAAGACTGGTGAGAGATGATTGAGGTGAATGGAGACAATTGCAGATGTGAAAGGACTGCGTATAAGTGTGTAGACATCTACAGATGGGATGTGCTCCAAGAACCAGACTGTATAAGAGAATGACAAATGTATTGTTGGCTTAGCCTGCATAA
The DNA here is from genome assembly GCA_933207985.1 of Pelobates cultripes. Classification (NCBI taxonomy): domain Eukaryota; kingdom Metazoa; phylum Chordata; class Amphibia; order Anura; family Pelobatidae; genus Pelobates; species Pelobates cultripes. Next base: position 224,484,401 of record OW240917.1, on the reverse strand, counting down.
GAATGCCCTTGTGTAACAGGTTGCTGAGCAATCAGCACTATGGCTTGTAGTATAAAATTGTGTTAAAAAGGGTCTTGATTGCATAGTAGTATTTATCTCAATCTCTGTTTTTTTCCAGGGAATGAAATACCTAGAAGAGGTACGACTAGTGCACAGAGATCTGGCAGCGCGAAATGTGTTGGTGAAGAACCCAACCCATGTGAAGATCACGGATTTTGGCCTAGCTCGGTTGCTAGATGTGGATGAAACTGAATACCATGCGGATGGGGGGAAAGTAAGAGAACTCCATACTTTGCGTTTGGCTAACACTATGCACCCAAAATCATTGCTTTTGTACAGATACCAGCGATATTTATTATGTAGGAGAGGTAATCACATGTCATTTATCCAATCCTACATAGTCATTTTATCTACCATTATAACCCAAGCCTGGACGACCCATGTCAATCCCAAAATGGAAGATTATGGTCTTAAAGTTACACTTTTCTGCCTTTTTTCCATTTATATCTTGAAGGGGATGGCATTATGTGGTATGCAAGGCATAAGGCTGACGGAGGTTGAGGGCCATTGGCTATTTATTGGGCTAGTACTGCAGTTGGGACATTACCTACGAGAAAATGGTAATCTTTGTTGATTGTTGTACCTTAGTTTTATAAAAGGAAATTAAAATAAAAGTAGATGTTAAACCTGTCCTTCACGCATGCTATAGAAAACCAATACCCTAAGGTGAAGGTGATGATGAAATACTTTTTTACTAGAGAGTGGTAATAAGTTAGTTATGATTACTAGTTATTAGGAATCTTTTGAAATTGGTATTTTGGGAAACAGAAGTCTAGTTTGCAATTCTATGTTCCAGCTGCCTAACCCAGTTCTCACTGACAGGTTCCAATTAAATGGATGGCTTTAGAGTCTATTCTCCATCGAAGGTTCACTCATCAGAGCGATGTATGGAGCTATGGTAAGTAGATACATGCAATATCAAGCGGTTTTTAAACCCTTTCAAAATATTTTTTCACTCTATTATAACACTTCCCCACCTCTGCTGTTAAACCACCAGGTGTAACAGTTTGGGAGCTCATGACCTTTGGCGCAAAACCTTATGATGGCATCCCAGCCCGAGACATTCCAGACCTTCTTGAAAAAGGGGAAAGGCTCCCTCAGCCACCAGTCTGTACTATAGATGTCTATATGATTATGGTGAAATGTAAGTAGGCTGAAGATAACGTTGAAAGAGATTTTGGGGAAAATAATTTCTTAACGTTTTTACATTTTGTAGATCTATATCTTTTTTTGGGGTGGGGGGGAGGAGTAAGTAACAATTTCCTCTCCCTGTCACTGTTAGTCTTTCCTTATTAATCTGATTTTCAGCATCCCTAACTTTAACCATACGTAAATGATTCTCTGCACCTCATCATCACTCACAATTATTAATCACAGTTTTATTTAATTACTTTTCCTTTCTTAGGCTGGATGATTGATTCAGAGTGCCGACCCAAGTTTCATGAGTTGGTCAGTGAATTCTCCCGCATGGCTCGTGATCCGTCACGTTTTGTGGTCATAGAGGTATTGAACAAAAAAATAAAGAACCCGAATGATAAATTATAAATATATTATACATGTAATTTTTCTCTTAGTTGCTATCTGATAATCTTCATTATGCATGCAGTCTCTCATTTTAACATTTGAATTACTTGTCTTCTGTAGGACGAGGAACTTATGGCTCAAGCAAGCCCAATGACCAGTCAGTTTTACAGTGCTCTCTTGCAAGAAGTTGGTATGGATGACCTGGTGGATGCAGAGGAATATCTGGTACCCCACCAAGGATTTTTTGGATCTGGGGAGACAACAGCAGGAACCCGGAGCCGTATATCATCCACAAGGGTATGAAAGCAACTTTACCAGCTTTTACTTGATCACAGAATTATTTAGAAATATATTATCAAAGTAAACATTTAACCACCTACCTTATTATTACCTGGTACAAATATGTAGGTTTGTTTCATCACAATTTGAGAAAATATAGATACACACACACATAATATTTTGGAGTTGGAATTCAGGGGTGTGTTGGTATGTAATGTTTGTGTTTACATGTTGAATTTGATCGCTGGTATGTATGCACATACATACTTACAAAGATATTCATACACATTAACACACAGATACACACATAGAAACACACTGATACACACATGCATACACCTAGATACGTACTGACACCCAGATACACACACCACACACACTTTAAAATGTCAAGTCTTATATTGCTAGTCAGGTCTCAAAAGTTACTCACCATTTCTACTCACCAAAATTAAACTTTCGCTCACCAGTGGCTAGTGACGAATGCAAATGTTTAGCCCTGTTAATATATATATGGCTATACTTTCACCACTAGCTATATATATTTAGAAAAATAAGAGGAAAACCACATTTCAGGTTTTTAGTTCTGCAAGGTGTGTACACAGAACCACTTTCGAGATGCTAAATATTGACTCCAAGTATAAAATAGTTTAAGGTTCATATTTACATGACAAATTGGTTGAAAGAGACATTTAAATGTTTGACCTTGCACACTTTCCTGGACAACAGTCATGCAGGTTCCCAACCTAGGTTAAAACATTACTGTTCACAAACTATTTAATTACATTTTGATTTGTTTTTTAACTTACATCATCATTAATGAAAAGTAATTTAGTTTCAAAAGCCCCAGTGTTTCAATGTAAATTAAAACCATTTTATTAGAAGAAAATGCAGGTCACTTATCTTGCACAGTGTATTTTCAAACAAGGCCCCAGATGGACCTGCATGGGCGTCCGCAGGAATTTTTCCGGGGGGGGGGGCATAATTGTAATGACATCTATGCTTGGCCTCTTTTTGACAGTGTCATAAAGTGGTGGAGTATAGTCATTATCACATAAAGCCAGGGTGAATAGCGTTTTCACAACTATGGTGTCAGGAATACAAACATGTATAGTGTTCCTTTAAGCAAATTAAAGGAACATTCTGGTAACCATAACAACTTCATCTAAATGAAAATGCCATGATGCCAGGAAGCCCCTGGGTGCTCTCTTTCCTTTAAGAGGTTAAACCGCTCTCAGATAGTTTAACCCCAAAGGCTTCCTCCAGCTCCAGGTCGCTCAGTGGTATTCGGTATCTGAAACGGAGTGTCAGGAAGTGCAGATTGATGTCAGGCATGGGTGCCGCTGATTGGCTAGAGTTGACAGTTGACGATCTAAGCCAATCGCTAGTTCCCGGTTCATAAAAGTTTTTTACTTTTTTTATGACTGGGGAGCTACTGATTGGCTTAGAGTGCCAGCTGACCGCTCTAGCCAATCAGCAACACCCCTACCCAGCGGCACTCTGTGCATCCTGACACTCAGTAAATAAAAGTGAACACATTAACACTGATATTTTTTTTTACCTGGGGAGATGAGAAGGTCCAGAGTTTCCCTGCCAGGCCCAGGTACCAAAGCCTTATGATGTGGTGTCCAGAATAAAGTGGAGGGTTCACTTCATTTGTCCTTCCTGCTCCAATCTCATTTTCTTCTCCTTCATTTGACAGTCTTCTTTTTCTTCTGACACTGCCTTCTATATTTGTCTCCTTCTGCTCCTTTCTGCTTATTTTGCGCCCTTCTGCTCCTTTCTCATTCTGATTCCTTTCTGCTCCTTGCAGACCCTTTCTGCTCCTTCTCCTACTTTAGCTTTGTGCTCCTTGCTGTCCCTTTCTGCTCCTTCTTCTACTTTACCTTTGTGCTCCTTCTGATTCTTTCTGCTCCTTTACCTTTGTGCTCCTTCTGTCCCTTTCTGCTCCTTGCAGACCCTTCCTGCCCCTTGCTGCACCTGCTCCTTGCAGACCCTTCCTGCTCCTTGCTGCCCCTGCTCCTTGCAGATCCTTCCTGCTCCTTGCTGCCCCTGCTCCTTGCAGAGCCTTCCTGCTCCTTGCTGCCCCTGCTCCTTGCAGAGCCTTCCTGCTCCTTGCTGCCCCTGCTCCTTGCAGATCCTTCCTGCTCCTTGCTGCCCCTGCTCCTTGCAGAGCCTTCCTGCCCCTTGCTGCACCTGCTCCTTGCAGACCCTTCCTGCTCCTTGCTGCCCCTGCTCCTTGCAGATCCTTCCTGCTCCTTGCTGCCCCTGCTCCTTGCAGAGCCTTCCTGCTCCTTGCTGACTCTTCATTTAGGCTGCCCCTCACCCCCCATGCCTCACTTGCCTAATCTATAGGCTGCCCCCCCCATGCCTCACTTGCCTAATCTACAGGCTGCCCCCCATGCCCTCACTTACCTGATCTGTGGGCTGTCTCTGGCTGCATGTGTTGCTCCCCTGCGGTTTCAATCAGCAGAGAGAAGCAGGGATAGATGCAGCTTCCTATCCCTGTCTCTCTCCATGGCCGGCGCCGGTATTGCAGTTCATTTTAAATCTCACACGAAAAATAGCAGAACAAGCTGAAAAATCCAGACGGGGGCAAGATTTGGAAGATCTTTGGTGTTAGATTGCCGTATACATTGTGGTGTAGACCATATCACTGCATTTTAATAAAATGATCAATTACTCTTTGCAGATTGTGGTTTGAATATAATAAGCACAATGGAAAATTCAAAAATATTATAGAGCATATTCATTAAGAAATGAGTTGTGCTATTTTAACTTTTTGGTTCTAAAGTCTCCACCACTTGTCCTTTAGTAAACAGACCCCTCGAATTGCAAAAAACTGCTAAACAGTGTAATTTAATTTTCAAATATTCCCCCCCCCCCCATATTACAATAATCTGATCATGAAAACATTATGCTTCTCTATACAAAAGCATAGGTGCACTAAACGTCCACAGCTAATCAGCTGAATGTACGCCATGCTAACATTCCTTCTTCGCCAGATAACTTAAAATGTTACATTCTTTGTTCTGCAGGGTCTATGCAGCTTATTTTGTAGTGGAATATCCTTCTCACTCCAATATAAAAAAAACCAATTGAAAAATCTGGAATAAAGCACAATACAGAACCTTTATATTCATTGTACAGAGATTAACATCAATAGGCAAAACTCCCGAAAGAATGGTACTCAAAGATGTAGTGTCTTCACCCTGACACTAGTACAAAGGCGCATTTAAAAAAAAAAATACAATTCACAAAAGCAGCCCACGGATCCCCATCAATCACTCTTTCGGTCCTGCTGAGGTTGTGTACACAAGGGGTATGAGATCCAAGGAGTCCTGGTGTTACAGTGATCCGGCAGAATAGAGAAAAAAATATAAAATTTTGATAACAGAATGTTGCAAAAATTGAAAGGTATTAATCTCAAAATACTTGAGAGATCCTGAATCTCAACTCAGTTTGGCCAGATTCCCCAATGATGGAAATAAGCTTGTCTTTAAAGGGCTCCAATACACGTTTTTTGCATGCACCCATGTTCATGGTAAAATTAAATATAGCCACTTGTGTTTTCATTAAAGTTTTTTATGTACTTATTTTCACATTTTTAACTATACAATCATTCTATTGCTATCATTGCTAGTGCCAACCTAGCATCCTCCGGGGTAAAGATGACCATTTCCTGTATTCTCCTTTTTTATTTTCCATAGAGTACCGCTGAGACACAGATAAACCAGGCATTGCTAGAAGTGGCAGCCAACACAGGACCCATGTCGGCCCGCACCTTGTCACAAGGATCAGGGGGTAGTATTACCGATGCGCTGAGTGAGGGGGATTATGTTTTTGAGCCGTCCCTCCCGAGAGAGAACAGCCTTCTACAACGATATAGCGAGGACCCCACAAACTTAGAAGAGGATGAGGTAGATGGAGGAGGACTGGAGACAGGTGGCTGTATGTCTCCCGGACCCTTCATACAAGCACCAGGTAAAGACGTACATCATCGTGATTTTTACACAAATGTCGCCTCTCTAGCTAGAATGTGTGGATCTGTCCTATTGTTAATTATGTTAATTTCTACATCTGTAAAAAAAAAGTGTTTGCCACAAAATATATAGATCAAGGTGATCTGTAGACAGTACCCCAGCTGCTAAATTTAATCTCTAATAATGCTTCACCAGCAGTTGATAGCTGGACGTGCATTACAATTTAAACAGGAAATCCATACATGAAAGGAACATTATAGTCACCTAAATTGCTTTAGCTAAATAAAGCAGTTTTAGTGTATAGATCATCCCCCTGTAATTTCACTGCTCAAATCACTGTTATTTAGGAGTTAAATCACTTTGTTTCTGTTTATGCAGCCCTAGCCACACCTCCCCTGGCTATGATTGACAGAGCCTGCATGAAAAAAAAACTGGTTTCACTTTCAAACATATGTAATTTACCTTAAATAATTGTTGTATCTCAATCTCTAAATTGAACTTTAATCACATACAGGAGGCTCTTGCAGGGTCTAGCAAGCTATGAACATAGCAGGGGATAAGAAAATCTTAATTAAACAGAACTTGCAATAAAGAAAGCCTAAATAGGGCTCTCTTTACAGGAAGTGTTTATGGAAGGCTGTGCAAGTCACATGCAGGGAGGTGTGACTAGGGTTCATAAACAAAGGGATCTATACACCAAAACTGCTTCATTAAGCTAAAGTTGTTTTGGTGACTATAGTGTCCCTTGAACATCTGCCTGCCTAAAATATATAAAACTAGACACACAAAAAAAAAAAAAAAACTAAACATTTCATATTGCATAGATTATAAAATGCTTAATAATGAGTTGGGTTTTTTTGCTCCTCGTTAAGGATTTCCTATTTAAGAATCTACTGGCACACTGTCCTTGTGTGTTTCTCATACGTAGCAGTCATGAGATGATACCAATTATGTGATTGTCCATTTTGAAGCACGAAGGCAGAGCTGGTCACTATGATCATGGCAAATTCTATACCAAGGGACCTGTGCTTGTTCTTACTTTGATTCCTTATGAATAGTGATGTCCCGAACTGTTCGCGAATGGTTCGCCGCGAATGGTTCGCCGCGGACTCATCATTGAGTAAACTTTGACCCTGTACCTCACAGTAAGCAGACACATTCCAGCCAATCAGCAGCAGACCCTCCCTCCCAGACCCTCCCACCTCCTGGACAGCTCACTAAGAATGCAGCTTCACAATGGATGCTGTCCAGGAGGTGGGAGGGTCTGGGAGGGAGGGAGGGTCTGCTGCTGATTGGCTGGAATGTGTCTGCTGACTGTGTGGTACAGGGTCAAAGTTTACTCAATGATGAGTCCGCGGCGAACCGTTCGGCGAACAGTTCGGGACATCACTACTTATGAATCAAAAATAAATTAGAACCCAATGACTCTAGCCAGGCAGGTTATCATCCACCTTGGCGTTATTCTTCCACAATCAAGGTTCTGAATAAAAATGCTATGGACATTGATTGACAGCGTAAAGGGACAATAAACAGTCAGAAATACAACAGTGTGTTTCTAAACCTATAGTGTTAAAAATACTGTTTATCCCCACTGCCCCCCTTAAATAGGTAGAAAACTCACTTTATTTCCTTTTCTCTGAAAAGGCAGTGTTTACTGTACAAAAAGCACACATGGACAGTCTATAGACACCAGAAACAAACTACATTAAGCTGTAGTGGTTCTGGTGACTATAGTGTCCCTTTAATGACACAACACTGGTTTAAAGGATCTGGGACCTCTGGTTTTTAGATAGCTCACTACCTAATGTAGGCCCATCCCATGCCAGATAAATTCAGTTCTTATGGTTCCACTTTTTTCAAATATCATCTTAACCTACCAGTTTTTAAATAAAAGGCAATTCATATTAAATTGCTATGACTTACTTTTCGTTTGTTACTTTACTTTGTAACTGAAACTAAAATGTTATGTCTATATAGTGTGTTATGTAACAAGAATCAAATCACATTACACTGTGTATGTTGAAACACCAAATTGCCATCTTAGACTATAAAAGTTATATTGTTGGATAAGCTTTTCAAGGTATTTAATAATTTTGGATCCATTTAAAAAAAAAAAAATATCAAAATATTAAAATTTTAAAAATATATCATAAAAATAAATATTACAAATATTTTCATAGTGTTAACTAGTTTTAAAAGTTTATTTAAAACTCTCAAGTCATTTGAAAAGATTATCCAACAATATTAAATTGTGGCCTAAATGTTATCTTTTATATCTTTAATGGTAAATTAGTATTAGATCATCTTATTCTTCTCTGCACCAAAAGTTACTGGGTGTGCTTTATTTTAACCCACATTATAAATGTTTTCCACATTAAGTATTATAAAACAAACCTTAATGGAAGACCATTTGGGATTATATTTTTACATGTTATGTCTATGCCATTTAGAAAATCCAGTTACGAACTTTGTATTTTGGCCAAATGTACACAAATTTAATGGGGCTTGGCCATCCTATTATGACTATCAAGTCATAATTTTGGAATATCTCCTATACAAATTATAGAAAATCTTACGGATTTAAAATTTGTTGTTTTTTAGAATATGTGAACCAAAGAGATGCAGAGAGAAGCCGCTCACCAATCAAGACACCTAGAACCTCGGTGTCCACCTTGGAACGACAGAAAGGTCAGCTTTACAGAAACGGTTTGATCAGAGAACCAAGGAGCCCTGTAGCATTGTCGGCTCTGGACAATCCTGATTACCTACCCCCTCCTGGGCTTCACCTACCAGACTGTTACCCTCAAGCTTTTGACAACCCTTATTACTGGAATCATGAACTCAACACAGCAAGGGATGAAGGACAGATTCCAAATGGACCCAATGGGTTTACTACTCCAACTGCGGAGAATCCAGAATACTTGGGGCTAGAGGAGGCAACTAGCAGGCCTCGGGATGTTACAGCTTAAAGGGGGTAATGACAGTATGCAGGTTAAAAAGAAGATATTGGCAGCTGTTCAGATTAAGTCATAAATTAAGGCAATATGGTTTTCCACCTGTTGTGGACTCTACAAGCATGGCTGCTGGTTAACTTCCTGGTTGAGACTAAATGGCTCTTATTGTTAATACTTGGACTGGTACAAAGACTACCCAACTAAGGTTGGTTGTTGTGTAATTAGACTCATTGTGTGGTCATCATGAATGAAAGCCTCATGTAATAATCTGCTTTTATTACATAGCACCACTATTGGATTAAACATGATGGTCAATGTGTAACCTCATGTGGATGGTACAATCTCATAATGACTATTTACTTAAATCCTCAATCTGGCCTCATATTTTGAGGCCAAACTGTGTATAGCGATGTGGGTATTCTGTCTGCAATTGTAGTTTCGGCAATGACTCATCTCACGAACCTGAAAACAGCATCACACTAGTTAGGCAATGAAAAACTAAAAGTGAAACTGTAGATCTCTTTTTACATGTACCCTGCTGGTGGGACATTGCAGTTCACCATCAGCTAGAGCAGGGGTAGGCAACATTTGGCACTCCAGATGTACTACATCTCCCATAATGCAATGCTTTTGCAGCCGTAATGCTGGCACAGCATCAGGGGAGATGTAGTCCAAAACATCTGGATTCCTGAAGATTGCCCACACCTGAGCTAGAGGCAGGATTATTCTCTAATTCTGGTAAATAATCATGAAATTGCAAAATAGACAAACTGGAATAATTCACCCAGTGGACTATGTTCTAACCATAGTTATGTTAGCCTTAAATGTGTAATTATTTGGCAAATCACTGTTTAGTGAGTTGGAGATTATATTTCCAAGGAAGCTATTTTTTCTACATTTTGCCATTTAGTTTTCAATTTTAAAAGTGTATACACTCATGTGTGTCTTTACAATATCCCACTAATTCTTCAGAAGGTTATTGAGAACAACCAAGACGTGGCCCTAGAATGGAGGTCCTTGGCTACATCTGTCACCATTCTAGGTCAGAGATGGGCAACCTTTGGCTCTCCATATGTTGTGGTCTATATCTCCCCTTATGCTTTGCCAGCATAATGGCTGTAAGAGAGATGGGAGATGTAGTCCACAACATCTGGAGTGCCGAAGGTTTCCTACCCCTGTTCTAGGTTTATCACTTACTGGTTGGGATAAGAGGAGTGGTAATATAACTATAGCTGGGTGGTCATCTTTAACCATGTAAAAACGGTATCATCACAATTCAACATCATATTCAAAGTATTGGCAACGACCATTTTCCCAGTACCACAGTCAGAGGAGTTCAACAGATAAAAAGAGAACCGAGTTTTATCATTGTTCAGTCAGTAGAATGATACTTCAATGTTCTCAAAAACAGAAACTTGATTGAACAAACAAAGACACAAGGGTTTCACAACCATTTCCCCCAGGATATGCTCACTATAATATAAAGTGTAAGACACTGCCTGTAGTATATGGACTATTGGTTCCCAATCCAGTCCTTATGGCCCAGCAACTGTGCAGTACGTGTGTATTTCCTATTTTTATTTCAAAGGAAATACTGGCAAAACCTGGACTGTTTCTTGGCCGTAAGGGCTGGTTTGGGCACCACTCACATAGACTATGGGGAGAAAGGGGAGAAATCAAGGCAAAAACAGATGATAATTGGGGCAAAGTGCTACATAATGAGCAGTTGCCACAGAAACCAGCAGAATGTTTCTAAACATTTAGCACTTTGCACCCAGAGTAGCACCGGTTTGCCTTAATAAATCCCCGCTTTGTGTTGAGGAAACCCTCTGTCAATTTCACACTTGATCAAAAATGTTTTCTCTGTTGCCTTTTATTATTGGTTGAACCACTACAAAGCCTGCCCCTGCTACAACTGTATAGCCATAACATTTGTTAAATGCAAATGCAATGCCATTTTTTTCGCCAAAGGCACATACTGAATACAATCATGACATTTTCCTGTATCCCGTATCTGTTTTTTTACACTGGTTTGTTATCTGTTTCTCTGCAATAAACAGTTACATCAAACCATGTAAATGAACAAACAAATTAGATTAAAGTGCACATACGGCTAAAAAAAATTGTTAAATCGGTACCGTGCTTTCTGTGGGTCTGACAGTTTGCATTGTAAGTTTCCTTTTTTTATGACATATGTATATTTTTGGTTTTGTACTTAGAATATTTTGTGTGTTTTTATATTTTTTTTTTTTTCTTGCCCGGAAAACTTTATTTTTTATTGTAACTGCACTTTCTAATCCAAATATCACATTGGGTGGCTTTGAAATGATCGAATTCTTTTTACTTTACTTTTAACGTCATTAAAAACCTTTAAGATATATGTATAATTTATACGTGGCATGGGATTTCTTGTCAGGTTCAAATTATTAAGTCACTCTCATAGAATTCATGTGAATTACACATTTTCTTCTATTTATCGTTTACTCCAATCTTTGGGAACTGAATACAAATATAAAATATATATATGTATACACAGAATTCACATGGCATAGAGCTTGAATGTTTAGGGAGTTAAAGAGGCACTACAATGTCAGGAACACAAACGTGTATTCCTGACACTATAGTTCTAAAACCACCATTTATGTGCATTTGTGAAGATTTCCGATTGGCAATTTTTTTCTAAATGAGTTGATGATCAATGACCTTTACCACGGATAGACAAACCTTTTTATTTCCCTTATGGGTGGTCAAAAATGTATACACATCAAGCATATTTAGAGTTGGAGGTACATGCAGGCTTCAGGCACCAATTAACCATCAACGCTCACGAAGGCTTTTTCCAGGAAACACGGATGGAGTTTGAAATGGCTTTAGTTCCTGCAGTGTGGCAATGGATAATCCATGAGATCCTGGCAGGTAATCCACACACCTATTGCCGGTTAGATGACATCTTATCACTGGTGAAAATGATGCTGCTCATAAAGCGAATGTTGAATCTGTTTTACAAAGCCTACAGGAACTGGGACTGAAAGTAAACATACCAAAGTGTGAGTTCTTACGTGATAGTTTGGAGTATTGTCCACAAATAGTGGACAAGACTGGTCTTCATGCGCCTGAGGAAAACGTGACATCGCAAGTTCATGCTCCCACTCATGTTAATGTATCCCAGCTATGTTCTTATTTGGGTTTGTTCAATTATCATAGATTCTTACTGCATTTGACTCATTTACTATATCCAATAAACCATCTTTTGTATAGTGTAAACCAGTAGGCCTGGATTGAGTGGTGTGCAAAGGCATTTGAATGCTCCAAGCAATGGCTTCTTGTCCACTGTGACTATAAGAAGCCTTTGGTACTAGCCTGTGATGCCTTGGTATATGGTTTGGGCACAGTACTCTCACACAATATGCCTGATGGTTCTGAATGTCCTGTGTCTTTTGCATCCAGATATCTAACTCTAGCTGAAAACATGTGTTCCCAGATTGTTCGGGTAGATCAAGAAATAATTTGGTCCATGAAGAAATTCCACATTTATATTCATGGCAGAACTTTTACTCTGACTATGGATCATAAACCACTATTGTTCTTTTTACACCCTCAGAAGGGTATCTCTAACACTTCTTTGTTATGCACTCCAGCTTACAGCATACAACTACTTAATGAAATATAGAAACCACAGTGATCACACTAATGTGGATATCTTTTCTTGATTTGTCACCATCTTCTCAAATAATAAAAACTCCTCCTCAGCCCTTGAACCTAAACTTTCAAGGTGATTACTGATAAGTATACATGCTCGGATTCTAGGTTACAGGACATTAAGTATTTTGTTTAAAGTTGGTGGCCTTCAACCATATTTTACATGGGTAAATTTGATTTTTCAAGACTCAGACTCTCTTTTCTGGGGTTCAGAAGTAATTTTGCAGCAAACATTAACACAGCACACATCAGGGTGTAGTAAAAATTAAGCAATGAGCACAATAATATATGTGGTCGCCTAAATGTGTAGGATACAGATAACTCCTCTTATGTAGCTGCTTGGAGCATTCAAATGCCTTTGCACAGACTCCCAGGATTCCTCCAAGACATGGCCATGGCCGACTGAACCTTGGACAAGAACCCATATTGATTTTGCAGGACAAGTGGATGGAAGAATGTATTTAGTAACTGTGAATGTTCATTCTAAGTGGCCAGAAAGGGTTCTAATTTCAAGTACTACAGCAGAACAAACCATTGTCGTACTTTGCAGTTTGTTTGCAAGATTTGGACCGCATAAAACATTTGTAAAACATTTGTTAGTCATTGAGCCACAGTTTGTATCACTGAACTTTGAGACTTTCCTGGCTTCAAATAATATCCAGCACTGTACGACCATTTAATATTTTCCAGCCTCTAATGGACAGGCTGAACAATGTGTACAAACTTTGAAAAGTCATTTAGTGGTCTCACACATAAAAAAATGTAATCAGAAAATACTTTCTAATTTTCTTATTTAACTACTGGAACACACTGCATTCCACAACTGGCCTATCACCTGTTATGGTAATGATTGGAAGACGCCTGAGAAATCTTCTTGATCAAATTTGGCAAGAACATTCTAATCAGGAGTTGAGGATTTCTAATGTTCCAGAGTTTGATATTCATGAAAGAGTATGGATTAGTGGCTACCATTGGCAGGGTAAATGGATTCCATTCATCATAATTCAAGGCCTTGGCAAGAGATTGTTCAAAGTTCAACTACTAGCGGAACAGTTTTCTGTCATACAGCACAGGTGGGATATAGATCTCCCCTATACAAATAGAAATCAAAAGATTCAAATTCTGATGTTATCTGACATGGAGTGTGGTGTCCACCTGGGTGTCCTGAGGATGACTATAGCATGCCTAAAAATAATCAGAATGTTCCTGTTCCAGCTACAAAGTCTTACTGGTGATCTACAATTCTCGGTAACTCCTCCAGAGACAACATTTCATTGGCCAAATTCTCTACAACCCTCAAGGCAAAGATGGCCAGCCTGCAGAAGCCCATGTGAATCTGAACCGTGCCCAAGATTAGTGATTTATGTAAATTTATGTTGAATATTATATTCTTATATAAAGTATTTCATAATTGTAATTTTAGTTATTTACTTGTTCATTTATTTATGGATAGGAGAGGGGTGTTGAGATGATTGCAGCTTTAAGAACAGCAGGACAAGCCAACTGGAATTTCTAGGTCTCAGTGTGACAGTTGGAAGCCATTTTGAGTTGCTACTGAGGAATCAGCTAGTGAAGCAGGTATGTATTGAGGCTGAATAATAGGTTGACTGGGTGCCACTCACATTTCTGGCAGGTCCTCTTTCCAACTCTAATGAGCCCTGGTACTTCAAAGCATTGCCGTGCGTTACTGCCACAATGCTCCGCACGGCATACCAGGCTCACAACAGCTGGAGAGAGAATATTTCGGAAACAGAAGAGAGCGAGTGCTGGGTCCCGACTGCCACTTCTACAATGTGAGTGCTACACAGTCAGAGTACACACAGCCACTGGATCACAAAGGAGTGTAAAGTGCCCCTCTCTAACCACAGGTAAAAGGCAGGGAGGGAGGAAGAATATCTGTACTGATTATCAGTTCAAAAGATCCACACATAATCGGTATCGGCATATGAAAATTAATATCAGCTGATCCATATTGGGCATTCCTGACTAAAGTCACTATACAACTCACGGACACCTTATAAACTAAACACACAAATATATACCAAAAAGGATACATTCAAGGGTGGTATCAGATGTGTCTAAGAAAGTCGGTCTGGATGAAACGGCCACTACTAAAATCTGCCAGACAGTGGATAGAAATTGGCACATTATGGAGAACGACAAGAGCCTTCCGGATAGTCTCCATAATAAACCGATGTTTTCCTACAGGAACAACAAGAATCTAAGGGACCTTCTGGTCCATACTGACCCGGTTCAAAGTTACATGCCAGCCAATAAAAATGTAGCAAACAACGGTTGTGTGAGATGTTTAGGCTGCGTGACCTGTGGACACCTCATACCATGCAAGAGTTTCAACCACCCACATACGGGTCAACTGTTTAAGATTCAACACAGGATAAGTTGCCGTACAGATTACGTAATTTACAAACTGTCATGCCCTTGTGGCTTAAACTACGTCGGCAAGACGGAAACGGCACTTTGCGAAAGAATAAGAGGACACAGGTCCAGTATTAGATTGGCCTATAGGGACAATAAGTTCGACAAACCGGTGGAACGACACTTCCTGGAGAAAGGCCATCCTTTAGCCTCATTGAAGTGTGTGGCGATAGACCATATCCCAATCTCGAGGAGAGGTGGCAACAGACAGGAGCAGTTGCTGCAGAAGGAGACATGGTGGATTCAGAAGTTGGGGACGTTGGCCCCTTATGGACTTAATGAGAAATTAACATGCACTTCCTTCCTCTAACAGGTTATGTTGCACTATATGGCAGTGAGGGACATAGTTTGTTGGAATGTAGCTCAGTATAGCAATAAGAATATATTATTTTGTCTATAGTTGTGTCATCAGGCCTATTTTAATTTTAATTTTTTTATGTTGTTGATTAGGTTATATTGAAGTTGTATCAAATATACACTATTATAGTAATCATTTAACCACGGTTCTGGATATAATGTTGGATGGGTTAAGGATCCTCTGCATGCTATGCCTCATATGTGTTTCTTGTTTTCTAGATACAAAAGTATGGTTTATTCCTATTTTTCTATATGAGCCTAGGAAGTATCATGATTTAGGTCTCTATATGAATAGGAAGGTTTGGCAGATATAAAGTTATACACATAGTCATTTATCTCATGGGAGACTTTAGAATTTTACATAGGATCGCTTAGGTGGACTACAAAGCAGCATTAGTTTCACTTTAGCATTATGCACTTGGCACTTTGTTGTTTAAAGAATGGCTTTTTTGCACACATAGAATTTATGAATATTTTGATGATTAGCCTTGAATAGCCTTTGATACTATAGAACATTATGAGCACTTTATTTTTTTTGACATAGTGTAATATGAACTTTGAGATGTCCTTGAGAGGAGAGGTTGCAGATTACATACTAGTTTGTATCTTATTAGGCTTTATTAGTTTCTATAACAATAGAATATACACTGAGCACTTGGTTTTGGGACATAAAGTAATGTGTTCACTGGGATTAATCACAGGGATGTATCAAACTAGATGACCTATATATGAGTTAGAACGATTTGCTAATTAGGTTTTTTATACCTTTAGTTTTGTGCAGGGCCGGACTGGGAAAAAAATTCAGCCCGGGCATTTTTTTATCACAGCGGCCCACTAAGAAGGGGGCGGGGCAGAGAGGGTGTGTTTTGTCATCACTCATGACAAACACGCCTCCCTCTCAAAGTGAGCATGTTGGTTCAATGCTCTTCCAGGGCAGACCATGCGCAGAGCTCTGCTGAAGAGCTCTAGCATGAGAAAAAAGCCCTGTATTTGTTCTGCACAGTGCAAGCAAATTTAATAACATGCTTGCACTGTGTTTCCTTGCAACTTGTCTCTGGTGTCTCTATAAATGGATACCAGGAGACAAAAGGGCCAGGAAAGAGTATTGTGCATGTGTTTGGAGCCTGTTTGTGGTATTACGTTTGTGCAGAGTGAGCTGGTCATGGTGTGGTATTGTGTAATAAGGTCTGTTTTAGTCGTGTTGTGTTTGTGGTGTAATGTAATGCATATGTGTCTAGGGGCTGTAGAGAATGTGTGTATAGGGGATGTAGCAAGTGTGTGCATACAGGCTATAGTGTGTGTGTGTATAGGTGATTTAGTGTTTGTAGAGAGTGTGTGTTCAGGGAATGTAGTATGTGTTTGCTTACAAGGAATCTAGTGTGCATATAGGGGATCCAGAGTGTGTGTGTGTATATGATCCAGAGTTGGCTAAAGGATCTAGTGTGTGTCTGGAATGTAATGTGTTTAGGGGTGCAGTGTGTGTGTGAGGGGTGTTGTGTGTATGTGTATATATATATATATATATATATATATAGTTTATATAAATATGTTTGGAAGTATTGTGTATGTGTGTGATGCAGTGTATTGGGGGGTTGTGTGTGTATGTGAGGGGTGCAGTATGTGTGTGTGAGGTGTGATGTGTGTGAGGGTGCTGTGTGTGTGAGGGTGCTGTGTATGATGTGTGTGAGAGTGTTGTGTGTGTGATGTGTGTGAGTGCTGAGTGTGATAGTGCTGTGTATGAGTGTTGAGTGTGATAGTGCTGTGTATGATGTGTGTGAGTGCTGAGTGTGATGTGTGTGAGAGTGATGTGCCTGAGTGCTGAGTGCTGTGTGTGAGAGTGTTGTGTGATGTGTGTGAGAGTGCTGAGTGTGAAAGTGCTGTGTGTGAAAGTGCTGTGTGTGAAAGTGCTATGATGTGTGTGAGAGTGCTTCGATGTGTGAGATTGCTGTGTATGATGTGTGTGAGAGTGCTGTGTGTGAGAGTGCTATGATGTGTGTGAGAGTGCTATGATGTGTGTGAGAGTGCTGCGATGTGTGAGATTGCTGTCTATGATGTGTGTGAGAGTGCTGTGTGTGAGAGTGCTGTGATGTGTGTGAGAGTGCTGCGTGTGATGTGTGTGAGAGTGCTATGATGTGTGAGAGTGCTGCGCTGTGTGTGAGAGTGCTGTGTGTGAGAGTGTTGTGTGTTGTGAGTGCTGGGTGTGATAGTGCTGTGTGTGATGTGTGTGAGAGTGCTGGGTGTGATAGTGCTGTGTGTGATGTGTGTGAGAGTGCTGAGTGTGAAAGTGCTGTGTGTGAGAGTGCTATGATGTGTGTGAGAGTGCTGTGTGTGAAAGTGCTATGATGTGTGTGAAAGTGCTATGATGTGGGTGAGAGTGCTATGATGTGTGTGAGAGTGCTGCGTGTGATGTGTGTGAGAGTGCTGAGTGTGAGAGTGCTGGGTGTGAGAGTGCTGGGTGTGATGTGTGTGAGAGTGCTGTGTGAGTGCTGAGAATGCTGAGTGTGATAGTGCTGTGTATAAATGTTGTGTGTTGGGGGGTAAATAAACAAATAAAAAATTAAGTGGGGGTAAATATATAAAAAAAATAAATAAAAACTAAGCAAAAAAAAAAACTAAACCCCCCCCCTCCCTTCTTACCTTTAGCCTGGGAGGGGGGGACAGGCACGTGGTAGCTGGGAGGGGGGGCACCGGCACTCACACACCATCCCTGGTGGTCCAGTGGTGAGTGAACTGTCTCGCGAGATCGGGGCGTTGCCATGGCAACGCTCCGGATCTCGCGAGAGAAACCCGGCGGAGCTGCAAGACAGAGCTCCGCCGGGTCCTCTCCCTCCCTCCCCAGCCGCAGGTCTATTTAAATGGGCCGGTGAGGGAGCTCTTTGATCTCCCCATCGGCCCTCCATGGAAGACAGCGGGGCCGGCGCTCGGATAGCGCCGGCCCTGCATAGACCGGCAGGGGAGATCCTGGGACCTCCCCTGCCGGCATCGGCCCCACGGCCACCGCGGCCCACCGGGCATTTGCCCGGTGTGCCCGATGGCCAGTCCGGGCCTGGTTTTGTGTATGTAGTGACAGTGGCTAGCAGATATACTTGAAGCCTGTGTACGATCGCATAGAGAAGTGTATGGCAATGTAACAGGCTTTATACATTGATACAATGTATTCCTTTAGCACGGCGTGTGAGATCCAGCTCCCGTACGAGGGGCGGATGCAGAGAGGTAGCAGTTTGTCCAATACGCATGCGCCCGACGTCTCCATGGAGATGGAGGTCGCAGGCATTCAGGAAGTAACCTGAGCGAGCAAAATTTGGCGATTTGTGTATTAATCGCTATGACAACCGGTCCAAAGTTTGAACATATTGGCTTAATTAGAGGGACATATGCTCCTTGAGGTATCCGCCCACTCGTTCGGAAGTGAGGACGGCCGGCCCCCTGCACATCTGAACTGTGAGTTTACTTGATTACTTTCCTTATTTAAGCAATGTTGATTTTTAAACATGTTTGTATTCTGTCTTGATAAAAGTTCCCTAGCGGAACTGAAACGTTGACCTTTGGAATAAAGAAAAGTTGTTGTTTTTTGAATAAATCCTGGGAGTGCTGATTCCTCTTGGCTGTATCTATTTACTGCAATTGAGCACCGGGTGTTTTATAATGTAAGTTGGAGTGCAAGGTCTTTTTTTCTTTTTTATATAATAGATATATATATATATATGTATATATATTGCATGTGTTTATCTGATACCACCCTTGCATATATCCTTTTGGATATATATTTGTGTGTTTATATATTTCTTAGATTTTCTTGAAAACAAGTTAAACTATTCTGCTGTGAGCAAACAAACTGGGTACATTTCTCCAAATGTTTAAAGAACACTATAGGGTCAGGAACACTGTGACGAGACCAATCTCGCCACAGTGCATTGGAGGAGCCTGGTTGCCTGCCTGCTGCCTTTTGACTATGGACCGGCATTTAAATACTTTATTTTCCTATGCAGAAAGGTCTATTCGTGTATTTCTGCCCTGGCGTTCGGTAGATTCTCGGATTTACTGAATGAACTCATTTAACCCAGATAGCTATGCCATGGAGCCTATTCGTGTAATAAAAGACTTTGGCTCCATGGCAATTGAACTGTATGTGTGTGGTCTGAGTGCCATTCAGTAATAATGTGCGCTCAGACCTAAGCTATCTGGGGATATGTTGCATGTTTGTATTTTATGTAATAAATGTAACCTTCTGTATTTTATTGTATTTTACTGTCTTTTTACTGCCATGTGCACAGTATATACCCTGGACAGCCGAGCATGACAAGCCAGAGGGAGAGGAGTTTGATGGTCCAGGCTTGTTATGGGAGTCCTTTGCAGAGCCTGACTTCGGGAGCCCTGCGCAGACCAGACTTCAGGACATTTTCTACGAGAGGGAGGCTAGGCATGACTGGGATGACCCCCATGAGGTAGAACAAGACCTGGCTCACCTAGCAACCCTGGAGTCGGTCTCCACCTCCAGCAGCAGAGCTGTGTATCCAAAGGGGAGAGAGTCGGTCTCCCCCTCCAGCAGCAGAGCTGTGTATCTAAAGGAGAGACAGTCGGTCTCCCCCTCCAGCAGCAGAGTTGTGTATCCAAAGGGGAGACAGTCGGTCTCCACCTCCAACAACCAGGCTCCAACCAGGCTACTTCCGTGGTAGCGCTGGCATCAGGGCAGAGTACCGCTGGTCTCTGCCCACTCAGCAACCCACCAAGGCAGCCTACCAGTACCCCACACAGCTGTGGTGAGGCACCTGGACATGGACAAGTTTCTCCTCTACCCAGGTGTAGTAACCAGTTATTGTGGGTGGGCTGTACTGCTGATTGTGTTTTGTGGGTGGGCTGCTGGACTAACCAGGGCGCTGACCGGCAGGAGGTTAGATACCCTGTTAGTCTGTTTGGAAAAGGGGAGAGATGTGACAAGACCAATCTCGCCACTGTGCATTGGAGGAGCCTGGTTGCCTGCCTGCTGCCTTTTGACTATGGACCGGCATTTAAATACTTTATTTTCCTATGCAGAAAGGTCTATTCATGCATTTCTGCCCTGGCGTTCGGTAGATTCTCGGATTTACTGAATGAACTCATTTAACCCAGATAGCTATGCCATGGAGCCTATTCGTGTAATAAAAAACTTTGGCTCCATGGCAATTGAACTAAATGTGTGTGGTCTGAGTGCCATTCAGTAATAATGTGCGCTCAGACCTAAGCTATCTGGGGATATGTTGCATGTCTGTATTTTATGTAATAAATGCAACCTTCTGTATTTTATTGTATTTTACTGTCTTTTTACTGCCATGTGCTTAATGGAGTTTTGCCTCTGTCCTTGGAGATAATTGGATTACTTCCCAATTATCTCCAGGATAGAAGACACTGTGGAATTGGTTTTGGTCAGAAAAGCCATGCTTCATTTGGTCACAAAGGACTATGATCTATCTTTTGAACCACTGGACCAAATTGTATGATTTTAACGTATGTTTGTATTTGGAGTATGCTGATTCTGAAAATGTTTTATGTGAATGTGATGCATACTTTTAAAATTATGAATAATGTGGAAAAACTGTATTTCTCTGCCTGTGATAATTACATTACCCATTGTGTAAGGTAATTGTATCACAGGCAGAGGGGAGGATTTTGTGTGGGAGTGTCTGAGTGTATTTTTTGTGTGTATTGGTTGTTTTCCAAAACCCTGTGGGTGGTACTAATGTGTAAGAATGTGTATATAAGAACAATAAACCAACAGCTCTGTCTGTTCCTGCTTGACCCACAACACGGAGCCTTGTCTCGTTCTTGGGGGGGATTTATTGTATGCTGTTCCAGTTTGACTGGTAGGAGTGTAAACCTATTCGTCTGTTTTTTCCTATTCAGCTGTTTACAGCATTCGTATGGTTCCGGTTCGGCTGTTTACGGCATTCAAATGGTTTCCTGTTCGGCGGATTGGTGTCTTTGGTAGCTGCCTGTGTATCTGGAAGGGGAAGATCTTCTAAACGGCGGTTTAACCCCTTTTATACTTGTGGGTGCCGTTACAAACACAAACATGTATTCCTGACCCTATAGTGTTACAAAAGCACCATCTAGCCCCCCCTGCTAAAAGGTTACAACAAATGTCGGTATGCCTTCCTAAATAAAGTAAAATCTTACTTGAATTCACATCTGAAGCTGCTGGCTCTGCCCCTGTCTGTCTCTGAAACTGCCTGTTTCTGCTGACATCATCAGAAGTGGTAGTCTGAGCCAATCACAATGCTTCCCCTTAGGATTGGTGGAGACTGTCAAGGAGGCAGATTAGGGGCAGAGCCAGCACAAGCAAAACAGAGCCCTGGGCAATCAGCATGTCCTCATAGAGATTAATTGAATCAATGTATTTCTATGAGGAAAGTTCAGTGTCTCCATGCAGAGGGTGGAGACACTGAATGGCAGTGCTGTTTACTCTGAAGCACTGCCCAAGGAAGCAGCTTTAGCAGCCATCTAAGGCAGTGATGGCGAACTTTTTTGAGCCTGAGTGCCCAAACCGCAATACATGCCAACTTTTTTTCCTCAAGGTGCCAACACGGCAATTAAACCTGAATACTGAGGTTTAAGTTTAGAAAACAACTCGTACAGCTGTCCGAACTAATTAACAACTTTTTTTTTAAAAGAAGAACACAACAGAGAGTTCAATGATACAAATTTTAAATAATGATATAAATAGATAAAATTAAGCTTATATTTATTAGTATCTCCAACAAATGCAATACATACACACAGACTGCTAAATACATACACACAGTCCGCTGAATACATAGTTACATAGTTATATAGCTGAAAAGAGATTGCGTCCATCAAGTTCAGCCTTCCTCACATTTGTTTTTTGCCGTTGATCCAAAAGAAGGCAAAAAATACCAGTTTGAAGCACAATTTTGCAACAAGCTAGGAAAAAAATTCCTTCTTGACCCCAGAATGTCAGTCAGATTTATCCTTGGATCTGACCTTACATTGAAAGATTATATCCTTGAATATTCTGTTTTTGCAAGTATGCATCTAGTAGCTGTTTGAACATCTGTATGGACTCTGATAAAACCACTTCTTCAGGCAGAGAATTCCACATCCTGATTGTTCTTACAGTAAAAAAAACCTTTCCTTTGCCTTAGACTAAATCTTCTTTCTTCCAGTCTAAACGCATGGCCTCGTGTAAAGTCCGGTTTGTGAATAGATTTCCACACAATGGGTTGTATTGGCCCCGAATATATTTGTATATTATATTATATTTTATATAATTATATTTGTATAATATATGTTATCATATCCCCTCTCAGGCGATGTTTTTCTAAACTAAATAGGTTTAAATTTGTTAACCTTTCTTCGTAGCTGATATGTTCCATTCCTTTTATTAATTTTGTAGCCCGCCTCTGCACTTTTTCTAGTGCCATAATATCCTTCTTTAGAACAGGTGCCCAAAATTGCACAGCATATTCAATATGGGGTTTTACCAGTGATTTATAAAGAGGCAAAATTATATTCTCGTCCCGAGAATGAAAGCCCTTTTTCATGCATGATAATACCTTACTGGCCTTGGCCACTGCTGATTGACATTGCACATTGTTGCATAGTTTGTTGTCTATAACAATTCCCAAGTCCTTTTCATGTATTGTTAACCCTAATTCGCTTCCATTAAGGGTATACGTTGCTTGTGCATTCTTTACGCCGAAGTGCATAACTTTGCATTAAATTTCATCTGCCATTTGAGTGCCCAGTCCCCCAGTCTATCTAAATCCCTCTGCAGCAAAGTAATATCTTGCTCGCATTGTATTGTTTTACAGAGTTTTGTGTCATCTGCAAACACTGAAACATGACTTTAAATGCTCTCTTCAAGATCATTTATAAACATGTCAAATAGAAGGGGTCCCAGAACAGACCCCTGAGGGACACCACTTGCCACCTCTGTCCAGCTTGAAAATTTACCATTAATGACAACTCTTTGTACTCTGTTTTAAGCCAATGTTCTACCCAAGAACAAGCATTTTCATCTAGACCGATTTCCTTGAGTTTGAACACTAATCTATTGTGTGGAACTGTATCAAATGCCTTGGCAAATTCCAAATAGATCACATCCACTGCAACACCCTGATCTATACTTCTACTTACTTCTTCGTAGAACGCAACCAAGTTAGTTTGACATGACGTGTGCTTCATAAAACCGTGCTGATTTTTGCTGATAATGTTCTTCTGAAGGAATTCTTGAATATTATCCCTTAATAGCATTTCAAATATTTTACCAGCCACAGAGGTTAAGCTCACAGGTCTATAATTTCCAGGCAAGGATTTTGAACACTTTTTGAATATAGGAACCACATCTGCCTTCCTCCAATCCTCCGGAACACTTCCTGAAAGAAAAGAATCTTGAAAGATTAAAAACAGAGGTTCACTTATTTCTACACTTAGTTCCTTAAAGGACCACTCTAGGCACCCAGACCACTTCAGCTTAATGAGGTGGTCTGGGTGCCTGGTCTCTAGGGTTAACCCATTTTTTCATAAACATAGCAGTTTCAGAGAAACTGCTATGTTTATGAATGGGTTAAGCCTTCCCCTATTTCCTCTAGCGGCTGTCTCATTGACAGCCGCTAGAGGCGCTTGCGTGCTTCTCACTGTGATTTTCACAGTGAGAGCACGCCAGCGTCCATAGGAAAGCATTATGAATGCTTTCCTATGTGACCGGCTGAATGCGCGCGCAGCTCTTGCCGCGCGTGCGCATTCAGCCGACGGGGAGGAGAAGAGGAGGATCGGAGGAGGAGAGCTCTCCGCCCAGCGCTGGAAAATAATTTACAATACTATAAAGGTTGTACCCAATCACAAAGTCAGCCCAGTGCTCTAAAAACCCCAAACCCTCCTTCCTGCACCAAGACTTAAGCCACGCATTGACCTCTCTAATCTCCCGCTGCCTTTCCACTGTAGCGCGTGGCACAGGTAATATCTCAGAGAATACCACCTTGGAGGTCCTTTTCTTAAGTTTGCTACCTAATTCCTGAAATCATTCTTTAGGACCTTCCATCTTCCTCTTACTTTGTCATTGGTACCAACATGGACCATGACCGCTGGGTCATCCCCAGCCCCTCCCAATAATCCATCCACTCTGTCAGCAACATGCCAGACCCGAGCACCCGGGAGACAGCAAACTGTCCGGTTTAGCCGATCAGAGCGGCAGATTGCCCTATCTGCTCTCCTAATGATAGAGTCCTCTACCACCACAACCTGTCTTGCCTTCCTTACATTTTGATCCCCACCCGTACTAGGGGGGCTGTTAGCTCGGCTGTTAGAAGTAACAGCTTCCTCCAATACAGCTACTCCTGAGCTGATGCTCCCAACATCTTCCCTCAAACGGGCAAATCTGCTAGGTTGCACCAAATCAGGACTAGCTAGCCCTTTCCTCTTCCCTCCCCCCCGCTTCCTCGCCCCACTGACACCAAGCTACGTGCCTGTTACCCATCTGTCTTATCTCCTCCCTCTCCACTACCTGTCCCCACTAAACTCTGCTCAGTGAGCAGAAGACTTCTCTCAAGATTGTCAATCTCCCTCAAAGTTGCGATTTGTTTCTCGAGATCTCCAATCTGAGCTTCCAGAGAAGCCACTCGCACACAACCATCACAGAGGTATGGACTCTGGATGGGTACATCCAGGTATCCATACATGCATACACAGTCTGCTGAATACAAACACACGCAGACTGCTGAATACATACATATACACACACAGTTCGCTGAATACACACACACACACACACACACACACAGTCTGCTGAATACACAGACTGCTGAATACAGCACCAAGGGTCAGAAGTGTGGATTCCATGGCACACTCCCCAGGACTGAATCGTGTGAGTGGAAATTCTGAGACAGCTCTATTTAAAGCTCTGTTAAAATACAAAAAAATGGAATTCAAACACAAAAGCGACTAACTGTTGATAAAGCTAAAAGGGTTAGAAATATAAAGCCTTATTTGTCCTGTTTTTACTTTAATCAACATCTAACGAATAATAAAGGAGTATTTTTGTCTATTAAGAATTTGTCGTTTATGTTTTGTGTTTACACTGGTAACAGTGCAGGAATGCTCAATGCTAAGTGTAGTTTAACATGAGTTATTTGCTGCACCAATCCTTCCCTGTGTCCGTCAATATGCTTTTCAATTATGTAGCTGCAGAGTACATACATAATTCTTGTCACTGTCCATTTACACCCCCACTACACTGGCCCATCTTCTGCCATGCATACACAGCATACCCACCACGACACCAAACTGCCTTCTCCTACTTCATTTTAATAGACTTTTGAAATATATCCAGAATCTGCTCTCTGGATAGGCAAAACCTAATCCCCTTCCCATTGTATGCTGAATCTGACTCCCCAATTCCTGCCATTGCCCTACAAAAAAACAACACTGCCATACTCTGATACATCCATTTAGTGATATGCAACAGCAGCCCCCAATCCTATCCTTAAGGAATCCGTAACATTCTAGATTTTGGGGATTAACAAGAACGGAGTGTGAAAAAATAAAATCAGGGTGGCTTGGCATTCTTGTGGAAAAACTCAAAGGAAAGAAAATGTAAACAGCACTCATAATATGATTTTCCTTTTATTAAACATTGATTGCTTACATTGGGACGATAAGGATAGCACAGTTAGATACCAGTGCCTTCTGGAATTATTCATGACACTTATTCATCCATCACAGATACAGGCATTGTATGAGAAAATGTGCACTACTTTCCTCTACCTGCCAACGACTTGGACTTTGTGTAAACTTTACGATGGTGCATCCCATAATCCAATGCTCTCTACTTCCTGCCACCATCTTAGACTAATTCCACATGGTACTTCCCAATATGGACATATTTGTTAGCTTATCCACAGCTCATGGATAACATTTTAAAGAGAAGTATATCCTTGGCTGAAACATTGTAAAAGGTGGAACTACAGGACATTCTTAGGCCACTATGGTGATGGTTCAGTAGCAAGGTGAGGGAATAATAATTTTGGCTTGATAAGGCAGGAAGAGTTACAGAATAACACATGGCGCCTGACTGTTGGTGATTTTCTCTAATGGTTCGCCAGATTTGGCTTTTCGAATAGCTTCCATCATCTGTAGAGGAAAAATAGTAATAGTTACTACGAAGACCCCGATAAAATGTACAGAACTAGAACCCCAACGAACATTAATGTACTGTCAATCACGTTTTGTGTACAGAGACTCAGTGGCCTATTAAAGGGATAAGATATGAGGGGAAAGGATATGAGAACAGTTGAACAAACAAAAAAAGGGAAAAGAGTGAAGGGAAAAACATCCACATTTCCAGCAAAGAATTGTCCCCTCTCCCCCCAAAAAACAAAAAAAAAAACCAAAAAAAAAAACTTGTGTCTCCTCATTTCTAAGTCCTGGAACAAGATGTTCTGGCTAATGGCAATAGAGTTGTCAACTGGTCAATGGAACAGTCTCACCTGCAACATTCCAACAAACACAATGGAGAAGACAAAAAATATCTAAAAGGCACTAAAATGAAATTTTTGTGGGTTTTTTTTGCAATAAATAAATATAAGCAAGGTATTACCCCCCACATTTATGACTTACACTAGTATCTTGTTATGATACCCTCCAGAAGTGTACAGCTGTACACAGCCTCTAAAACACGCAGAGTTTTCCTAAGTAAACGTGGTGCCTGTGCATATACAATGTCACTACTCATGACGTCTCACTCACTTGAAAGTACCTGGAAGATTCCAAATACTTGGAGCTAGACGTTCTTATTTTATTTAAAGTGGATGAAAAGTTGCAAAACAACTGTAATTTATTGAGCATGAGGTATTGTTTGATATCACATGCACACAACACACATTCACAAATTCTCCATCTACACGAATATATTTTGGAAGTCCTGAAACTGGCTGAGACAGATCAGCTAACTTCTAGGTAACACAAACATGACTGCAGAAGGATAAGAATCCAAGGACCATCTGCCAGAGGCTTTCAGAGTTATGTTTTAAATATGGTATTTTAAATGCATTATTTATAGGATCCATAAAAATGATATCCTTCTAAAAAGCAGGGGTCCTTTAACAAATAAAAACAATATGAATATTTATTTTCAACTATTAATATTACTTTTTTCTTCATCTGGTATTCCCAAGCAGAGTGTGAAGGGCCAAGAAAAACTTACATCTTTCTCGTGGGGAAATCCACCAAGCTCCAGTTTGGAGAAAACCAGTTGTCCATTTATCTCTATCTCAAAGGCTCCTGGAAATGAAAAGATAATCAATAAAGCAGAATAGGAAAGTCACATCATAATCAATGGATGCTTACCGGTTCCCCCAGGACGAGAGTCAATGGCAACATCAGGAAACTCCTCCCGCACCGCACTCGCCAATTCTTCATAGTGGGACTTAAACCCACATGGCTCACTATGAAGGGTCACAAAATAATCATGAATAGCTCATTCTCAAAGTGTCAGAATTGTGTTTATTTAATAGCTTACTGTAGTAATTAGGCCTGCCTTGGTATTAGGTTGCCTGAGTATATTGGTGCCTAATAAAGTGGAATTAAAGGGACACTATAGGCACCAAGAACACTTCAGCTCATTGAAGTGATCTGGGTGCACTGTCCCAGGTTCCTTAACCCTGCAAAGGTAATTATTGCAGTTTTTAATAATTACCTTTCGGGGTAAAGGGACACTGTAAGCACCCAGACCACTTCAGTTAATTGAAATTGTCTAGGTGCTGTGACTCTTTTGCACTTAGTGCTGCAATGTTTACATTGCAGCTCTAAGTCTGTCCTCAAGCTCTGCATGAGGACCTCCAGTGTCAGATTTTTCCCATAGGAAAGCATTGAACACTGCTTTCCTATAGGGAGGTCTAAAGCACGCATGGCCATTGCTGCACATGTGCATTTAGGACATCAGCCAGCAGGCAAGGAGCGTGTCGGAGCCAGACCTCACGGACCTCCAGCGTCAGATTTTCCCCATACAAAAGCATTGAATAATGCTTTCCAATGGGGAGGTCTAATGCGCTTGGAGTGTGGGCAGATTCAAGTAAGTGGCTGAAGGGGTTTTAACTCATTCAGCTACGTGGGAGGGTGCGAGGAAGGGGGGACCTATTAAACCTATAGTGCCAGGAAAACAGCTTTGTTTTCCTGGCACTATAGGATCCCTTTAACTCCACCAATAATTGATGTCTACCAGACAGCCACTAGAGAGACTTCCGGGCAGTTAGGCGACTTTTGGTCGCCTAACTGATGCTTGACATGCTTACGCTATGCATGGGGACGTCCAGCGACACCCAAAACCCCAGGGGAAATCCTAATGTGCATTAGGTCTCCCTCACCGATGTCAGAGGAGCGATAAAGGAACAAAGCCAGTGCCGATGGACATCGGCAATAGACCCAGGTAAGTGGCAGAAGAGGTGGCGCGAGGGAGGGAAAAGCTATAGTAGCAGGAAAACTATAGTTTTACTTTAACACTTCAACATTATTAATCTCAATTTCGCCCAACCCGGACAACCTTGATTAGATGACAATGCTATAAGAATAAGCGTTTATTATGACCTGTGGCATGTCACAAGTGATAATTTAGAGAAACACTAAGCACTGTTTTACTTCAGATTTTACTTGTCCATATTTAGGAAATTAAAGCCCAAAGGGTTTATTTACTAAAGTGAATTTAAAAGCTTACTTACAGTATCATAACCAATACCGCCTGCTGTAGTGGTTATGATACTAGAAGTACCCAGGCTTGGTTCTCTGGTAACGGGGCAAATAGTTTATTAACGGTTTGTCTCCTTACTTGGGTCCTTGCCAGGTTCCTGGTTGTCTCTCCTCATTGGGGACAAGCTTCTGGCATCTGCAGTAACTGATGTAGTCCCCATTTATTGATTGCGAGCTCAGTCGATGAAAGTTACACTGTGCAAAACAAATCTGCACAGAATTGACATTAAACAGCCAGGGTGTCTAGTTTCTGGCAGGCTAATTGCACCCTATGACACTGATGGAAGTGAAGTTACAACTCTGGCAGCCAATGGGGTTAAACTCAGCATGTGCAGTGTTTTACATCAAAACACTGCACATACCGACTCCAGGCACCATGATCACTCCAAATCACTGAAGTGGTCATGGTGCTTCGAATAACCATTTAAGGTCAAAATAGCCTCTATTTCAGGTCAGCAGACAGTTGCAACACCTGATGGGAAGCGACATTATCTTGCGCAGTGCACAATGGCACCTTCTAGCGCAGGCATAGGCAACCTTCGGCACTCCAGATGTTTTGAACTACACCGCCCATAATGCTATATCAGCATTATGGGTGTAAGAGCATTATGGGGAATGTAGTCTAAAACATCTGGAGTGCCGAAGGTTGCCTATCCCTGTTCTAGCGCATGCACAGATTATCGAAGATGAAGAACCCAGGCTCTTTCAGGACCTCATTTTGTATTCTTACGCATGTATGAGAGCACACTAGTGGTGAAAATCACCAAGAGCCAAAGAATAATGGCAGTAATGAGGAATAAGAACTTAGAGTAGCTATATCTCCCTATAGGTTGCCTCATTGACCACCTCCACAGAAGTGGCCATTTCACATTGTGGGCTCTTCGCAAAAAATACACCCCCTGTATTACAGTAGGAAAACAAACATATATAAAAATGGGATAAGGTTTCAATGTCAAGTTAGTAGCCAGATAAATACCCAATATGGTATCTGTACAGACAGATCAGTAAGTAACCAGCAATTCATGTATATATGATGATTAGCCCTGAGCAGCAGTCCTCACCAATACTCCACCACTATATTGACAGCCATACTAGAGTACTCCACCGGCTTCTGGATCACAAGCAATACAATCCAAACCAAAACAAGAGCTTCCAGATACTTCACTTCCGCCCTCACTCACAGCAATTTGAAAACGTACTTCCGCCCTCACTCACAGCAATTTGAAAACGTACTTCCGCCCTCACTTGCAGCAATTTGAAAACGTACTTCCGCCCTCGCTTGCAGCAATATAAAAACGTATTTCCGCCCTCATTAGATACAGTATCGCATACATTTTCACCCTCAATTGACCGAGCTATTCGAATGTACTTCCGTTCATATTACTCTCCATATTGAACTCGCTTCCGCCCTCACTAGGTGCGCTTTTAAAAGGCGTTCCACCGCCTACAGAACGTGACATTAGAGTTCCCACTGTTTGTTTTGTTATAGTTTGCAAGAAAAACTGTGTAGCTATGGTAAATTGTATACAATAAAGACACTTTTTTTTAATTTTTATTTACACATCTCCTTTTAGTGTCTCTAATTCCATTTTTAGCATAAACAATACTTAAGGATATTTTTTTTTTTCTGGGGTTCTCACTGCAAATGAGCACCAACACTTCTTTTAAAATCACTGTAAATGGATTTAGGAGATTATCAGATTTTACAGGAGATTTGAAAACAGTGTTATCTTAAATACACAGAGTTATTTACATGCATTATGTTGATAAATCACTGACTGACACTTACAGGAGTTCCCCAGATGTTAAAAGTGGTGTAACACTCTGGGGCATTATAAGTAATGAACTGTGAGGTGAAAAGAAATCTGCAAAATACAGTTGTAACTAGGTCCACTTTGGAGAATTTTTACATTTCATCAGTTTTTACCTAAATTTGAGCTTTTGATTTTCATTTCACAGTATAGCAAATAATCCTGTAACATTTCAAAATTTTGGATGGGCAGTTCCTTTTTATAAGGTTTCTGTAAAATCACAATGACCTGTGAACAATTTTATCTAGTTTAAAGGGACACTATAGTCACCTGAACAACTTTAGCTTAATGAAGCAGTTTTGGTGTATAGAACATGCCCCTGCAGCCTCACTGCTCAACCCTCTGCCATTTATGAGTTAAATCCCTTTGTTTATGAACCCTAGTCACACCTCCCTGCATGTGACTTGCACAGCCTTCCATAAACACTTCCTGTAAACAGAGCTCTATTTAGGCTTTTCATTATTGCAAGTTCTGTTTAATTAAGATTTTCTTATCCCCTGCTATGTTAATAGCTTGCTAGACCCTGCAAGAGCCTCCTGTATGTGATTAAAGTTCAATTTAGAGAGGTTTTTTTCATGCAGGCTCTGCCAATCAAATCCAGGGGAGGTGTGGCTAGGGCTGCATAAACAGAAACAAAGTGATTTAACTCCTAAATGACAGTGAATTGAGCAGTGAAATTGTAGGGGAATGATCTATACACTAAAACTGCTTTATTTAGCTAAAGTAATTTAGGTGACTATAGTGTCACTTTAATTATATGGGATTAAAGAGTTACGGAAAATAATTTTATTTTATTGAATGATACAGGATTAAAGAGTTATTCTGGGATCTTTTAAGAAATTAAAAAAAAAAAAAGTAATTTCCTGGGGGGCGGAGCCTGACAATCATGGCGACTGGTTATGTCCTTTGTTAGTTCCTAGGGAGCAAAACTACTTTTCTGGCTGAGATGCTAAGCTAAACGAAGAACCGACCTTGGAACGCTTCCAGCTGGCTTTTAAGGCACCCCAGACGCCGAGCTGCAGTTAGGCCTAGCCAGTGCTGAGGAAGGGGGAGGCGGCCCATCTCCCGGACCGGTGCAGGCAAAGTGCTGAGCATGGTCCCGGTGCCCTGCTACCCCCCCGGACCGGTGGGGGTGATCTCGGTCCCCACCCTGACAGCTCCCAAGCACAGCTGAGGAGCCATGGCGGAAACGCAAATGTCAGTGAGCAAGGTGGAATACCCTCTAAGATGGCGGACGCCACGTGTAGCCAGACTCCTCCTGAGGGGGAGATGCCCGTGACTCACTGTCTAGTAGCTATCTTCAATGCCTTTTGGAGGTGGCTGGAGAGCAGATTAACAACCACTGAGACCTTCGAGGCACCTCCTGAACCATCCCACTGCTCCCCAAGGCGCCCTCCAGCAAACACCAAGAGCCCAACATACTTGAGGCGGCAGTGGCGGAGGCGGCCTAATCGGCACACGGCGACAAAAGCAGCCCGTCTGCCAACTCCAAAGCTGCGTAACTCCAGTGCCAGGAGGAAAACACACAGGGACGGAGAGATGAGAGGAAAGCAACCGCTTACCGAAGATCTGCAGAAGTCACCTTCGGCTGCACAGTTTATGCTTCCCACAGGAACAAGAAACTGGGAGAGGAGGAAAAGAAGCGCGGCAGGTCTGTCTCAGCGTTTTCTTTAGATGCTGCCTCAGGTGACAATTGGTCTCTCAGGCCTGTCAACCAGTGTTGCACTGTGGGACTTTCGCTTGCCCCATGGGGGGAGTCGGCTGAACAGAGACTTGCACTACTAAGGTGTAGCTCCTTACTATGTTCTCTGCATGAGCCACTGCACAGCCAACAGTTCATTGCTATTTTGTTCTTTTTCTCTTATACTCTGCATTTTTTATGACCTTTTATTTTATCACTGATGTACTTGTCAGCTGCAAGCATACATAACGAATTGTTATGCACCTGTCTCATTTATTTCAGTGGCCTCTCTGGTGTTTAGCTTGGGGGCATAAAACAACGGGGACGTGGTTCAACTGCAGTTGTCTTATTACTATATACAGTTGCAAGAAAAAGTATGTGAACCCTTTGGAATGATATGGATTTCTGCACAAATTGGTCAGAAAATGTGATCTGATCATCATCTAAGTCACAACAATAGACAATCACAGTCTGCTTAAACTAATAACACACAAAGAATGAAATGTTGCCATGTTTTTATTGAACACACCATGTAAATATTCACAGTGCAAGTGGAAAAATAACTGGTTGAACCTCCTTTGGCAGCAATAACTTCAACCAAACGTATCCTGTAGTTGCAGATCAGACATGCACAACGGTCAGGAGTAATTCTTGACCATTCCTCTTTACAGAACGGTTTCAGTTCAGCAATATTCTTTGGATGTCTGGTGTGAATCGCTTTCTTGAGGTCATGCGACAGCATCTCAATCGGGTTGAGGTCAGGACTCCGACAGGGCCACTTCAGAAGGCGTATTTTCTTCTGTTTAAGCCATTCTGTTGTTGATTTACTTCTATGCTTTGGGTCATTGTCCTGTTGCAACACCCATCTTCTGTTGAGCTTCAGATGGTAGACAGATGGCCTTAAGTTCTCCTGGAAAATATCTTGAAAAACTTGGTGTGACGAGAGCAATCTCGCCACATTGCATTGGAGAAGCCTGGTTGCTCGCCTGCTGCCTTTGGACTATGGCCCCCATGTTAAAAGACTTTGTTTCGCCTGCAGAAAAGCTTTACTCGTGCTTTTCTGCCTGGTGTTCGGTAGATTCCATCTACCAAACAACCGCACGAATGACTGGACCACCTGGGAGCTGGAGTGTGCCGGCAATTAGCCTCCCTGAAGCTGCGGTTAACCGCAGCTTAATTGACGAATGCTGGGTGGCCGCTATTCGTATCACGAACACGAGGTCGCGGCCATTTTAAACATGCGAATGCACAGCGGTGTTCGACGCTTAATTCATGGAACTGAAATCGGACACAGTTTTGCGCGAACACCGCTGAAGCCGCCGACCTCCCTTCTTGGTCGGTGAAAGTGCACGAACGGCCCGGCGTTCGGTAGTTTTACTGGAATATGTTATACCCCAGATAGGAATCCCATGGAGCCCATTTGCATGAAACTGACTGTGTAAAGACTTTAGCTCCATGGCGATTAAACTGTATTCGTGTGGTCTGAGCGCCATTCGCTTAATAATGTGCGCTCAGACCTGAGCTATCTGGGGATATGTTAAATGTATAGTTTTATTGTAATGTGTCTCACATAGTGTATTTTAATAGTAATTTGTGTGTTAGTATCCCCACGTGCATAATGGCGATTTGCCTTTGTCTTGGGAGATAATTGAATTACTTCTCAATTATCTCCAAGGCACAGGGGAGGAAGCCAGGATGCATTGTGGGAATATAATGTGACTGTGTGTCCTATTTGTCTACTTGTCTGTCTTTTGTCACTGTCTCCCATTTGGTCCCCTAGGGGAGTGTCCACCAGGTCGGAGACCTGCATAAATACTGGGCAGGTAGCCCTCATTAAACAGACCACTGCTTGACCCTCAACACGGAGCCTTGTCTCGTCTTTGGGGGGATTTACTGAATGCTGATAGAGACTGATTGCTAGGAGTGTAAGCCGCTTGGATGCTTTTCCTATTCGTCTGCTAGCAGCGATTCGTATGGTTCCTGTTCGTGTATTTGGAGTGCTATATTGGATGCCGTTCGGGAGTTTGGAGCATTCACTTATTGGCGGTTCGTGTGTTTGGTGTTCTACAATAGCTGTGCCTGCATCTCTGGAAAGGGGGACGATCGCCTAAATGTTTTTTACCCCTTGTGTGCAAAACGGTCCGTTACAATTGGTGGCAAGCGGCGGGATCGTTCCCACAGACTACAGGACAGCTACAGGCGACACCATTCCATGGATTTTTACAATTTGAGGGCAACGCATGTCCCAGTACAGCGACCCTAAAAGCAACAGAATGGAACCAGCAGTGTCATATGAGGAGGAGGACCTGGATGGCCAGGATGCATTAAGGAAAGGCATCTGGTACCAGGCACTGGATAATGTACAATACCAGCGGGGCGAGAGTCTCCCCAGTGAAGAGCAGTGGTTGCAGAAGCAAGTGGCCCTGCTGATGCCCTTCCTGGGAGAGCAGCCCCTGGATGAATGGGTGAAGGAATTGGAGCACCGGGTATGGCAGGAGATTTGGCTGGAAGATGCCTACCAGGCGCTCTGGTGGTAAGGGGCACAGTACCTGCCCTGGACAGCCGAGCATGTCAAGCCAGAGGGAGAGGAGTTTGATGGTCCTGGCTTGTTATGGGAGGCTTTTTCAGAGCCTGAGTTTGGGAGCCCTACAAAAGCCCGGTTCAGTGATCTCTTGGAGTGGAGGGAGAGCAGGTATGACTGGGACGACACTCACGACATTGAGCAAGACCTGGTCCACCTAGCAACCCTGGAGTGGGAACTGGAGCAAGACTACCGCTCTATTGAGAAGGCTCGGCAGGACAGCAAGGTGACAGATACAGTTCCAGACCCATTCAGCTGGGAAGACATTGTTGAGTTTTACTGGGAAGAACCCCAGGTGGTGGGTGGAGATGGGACCGAAGTCTCTCCACCGATATTGCAGGGAATTGGGAGCCTGAGCTCCCTTCCCCAGCGGCAGGGTGAGCTACAGGGATGCTGGGCAGTCGGCTCAGATCCCCAGTGGCAGTGTGAATTGCAGGGAATTGGGAGTCCAGTCTCCATTCACCAGCGGGAGATATTGCAGGGAATTGGGAGCTCAAGCTCCATTCCCCAGCGGGAGATATTGCAGGGAATTGGGAGCCTGAGCTCCATTCCCCAGCGGCAGGCTGAGTTACAGGGGACAGAGATAGTTGCTCCTGTCCCCCAGCAGCAGAATGATTTATTAGGAATTGGGAGCCCAGTCTCAATTCCCCAGCGGCAGAGTGTCCTACCGGGAATAGAGAGCCCAGTCTCCTTTCCCCAGCAGCAGGACTCTGTAGTGGGAGCAAAGACAATCGGTCTCCCTCCACCGCGGCTGGAAGTATATATGGGAGAGGAGATTGTTACCCCCTCTTCCCAGCGGCAGCCTAATGTACCAGGGGGAGACAGTAAGCCCCACAACTGTGCAGATGGGACCGTGGTCTCTGCTCGTCCAGCACAGGGGGTAGGGACGGTCGGTTCTGCCCCCCAGCAACAGGGCTGTGTAGCCAAAGGGGAGACAGTCGGTCTCCAGCAGCAGAGCTGTGTATCTAAAGGGGAGACGGTCGGTCTCCAGCAGCAGAGCTGTGTATCTAAAGGGGAGATGGTCGGTCTCCAGCAGCAGGGCTGTGTATCTAAAGGGGAGACAGTCGGTCTCCAGCAGCAGAGCTGTGTATCTAAAAGGGAGACAGTCGGTCTCCACCTCCAACAACCAGGCTTCAACCAGGTTACCCTCCCAGTAGCGCTGGCACCAGGGCAGAGTACCGCTGGTCTCTGCCCATGCAGCAACCCACCAAGTCAGCATACCCGTACCCAGCACAGCCGTGGTGAGACACCTGGACATGGACAAGCTTCTCCTCTACCCATGTGTAGTAACCATTTATTGTGGGTGGGCTGTGCTGTTGATTGTGTTTTGTGGGTGGGCTGCTGGACTAACAAGGACACTGACTGGCAGGAGGTCAGATACCCTGTTAGTCTGTTTGGAAAAGGGGAGAGATGTGACGAG
Source organism: Pelobates cultripes (assembly GCA_933207985.1). Classification (NCBI taxonomy): domain Eukaryota; kingdom Metazoa; phylum Chordata; class Amphibia; order Anura; family Pelobatidae; genus Pelobates; species Pelobates cultripes. The sequence continues at coordinate 224,447,885 of OW240917.1, read as the reverse complement.
AGCAATCTCGCCACATTGCATTTGAAAAGCCTGGTTGCTCGCCTGCTGCCTTTGGACTATGGCCCCCATGTTAAAAGACTTTGTTTCGCCTGTAGAAAAGCTTTATTCGTGCTTTTCTGCCTGGTGTTCGGTAGATTCAATCTACCGAATGACTGGACCACCTGGTAGCTGGAGTGTGCCGGCAATTAGCCTCCCTGAAGCTGCGTTTAACCGCAGCTTAATCAACGAATGCTGGGTGGCCGCCATTCGTATCACGAACACGAGGTTGCGGCCATTTTAAACATGCGAATGCACAGCGGTGTTCGACGCTTAATTCATGGAACTGAAATCGGACACAGTTTTGCGCGAACACCGCTGAAGCCGCCAACCTCCCTTCTTGGTCGGTGAAAGTGCATGAACGGCCCGGCGTTCGGTAGTTTTACTGGAATATGTTATACCCCAGATAGGAATCCCATGGAGCCCATTCGCATGAAACTGACTGTGTAAAGACTTTAGCTCCATGGCGATTAAACTGTATTCGTGTGGTCTGAGCGCCATTCGCTTAATAATGTGCGCTCAGACCTGAGCTATCTGGGGATATGTTAAATGTATAGTTTTATTGTAATGTGTCTCACATAGTGTATTTTAATAGTAATTTGTGTGTTAGTATCCCCACGTGCATAATGGCGATTTGCCTTTGTCTTGGGAGATAATTGAATAACTTCTCAATTATCTCCAAGGCAGAGGGGAGGAAGCCAGGATGCATTGTGGGAATATAATGTGACTGTATGTCCTATATGTCTACTTGTCTGTACCTTGTCACAGTCTCCCATTTGGTCCCCTAGGGGAGTGTCCACCAGGTGGGAGACCTGCATAAATACTGGGCAGGTAGCCCTCATTAAACAGACCACTGCTTGACCCTCAACACCAGTGGCGTACATACCAGGGTCGCAGGGGTCGCGGCTGCGACCGGGCCCGGCCCACCAGGGGGCCCGGCCGCCCCTGCGACCCGGTATGTACCCACAGGGCCAGCCTCTTCTCCTGGGGGGCCCAGGAGGCGGCCACCTAAGGGCCCCCCGAGGCTGGCCCTGCTGTCACCGGGCAGGCAGGCGGGAGGGCGCGTGAGGGAGCACTCTGCTCTGTGTGCTTCCTCTTCAGCTCCCTCGCGCACCGCACTGATGCCGGAACCGGAAGATGACGTCATCTTCCGGCTCCGGCATCCCTATGCGGCGCGCGAGGGAGCTGAAGAGAAGGCACTCAGAGCAGAGTGCTCCCTCGCGCGCCGGCCACCCAGGGGCCCCAGGAGCCCAGCAGCACCACCACTGGACCCCTGGGGGACCACTGGACCCCTGGGGGGGTTAAATTAAAAAAAAAAATGTGTTTGTGTGTTAGTGTGTGTGTTAGTGTGTGTGTTAGTGTGTGTGTTTGTGTGTGTGTTAGTGTGTGAGTGTGTGTGTTAGTGTGTGTGTTAGTGTGTTAGTGTGTTAGTGTGTGTGTGTGTTTGTGTGTGTTAGTGTGTGTTAGTGTGTGTTTGTGTGTGTGTTAGTGTGTGTGTTAGTGTGTTAGTGTGTGTGTTTGTGTTAGTGTGTGTGTGTGAGTGTGTGTGTGTGAGTGTGTGTGTGTGTGTGTGTTTGTTTGTGTTAGTGTGTGTGTCAGTGAGTGTGTCTGTTATTGGGTGTGTGTCTGTTAGTGAGTGTGTGTTTGTCAGTGAAAGTGTATGTTTTGTAAGTGGGTGTGTATGTATATCTGTCGCTGAGTGTGTCTCTGTCAGTAAATGTGTGTGTCTGTTAGCTAGTGTGTATGCGTCTGTTCGTGAGAGTGTGTGTGTGTGTGTCTTCAGCATTTACCTTTC
>OW240917.1:224373323-224445954 GCA_933207985.1 Pelobates cultripes | reverse complement strand
CACCCCATTGCTGCCTGTTCAAAAGCCCGGTACAGATGAGTATCGACCTGTACAGGACTTGAGAGCAGTCAATGATGCGGTTGTTAGTATACATCCAGTCGTGCCCAATCCATATAACCTGCTTGCTTTAATTCCGGGCGGGGCTACTTACTTTACAGTCTTAGATCTCAAAGATGCCTTCTTTTGCCTCCAAATTGCCGCAGAAAGCCAATGTATCTTCGCTTTCCAATGGGAAAATGCTGTAACGGGCTCGAAACGCCAAATGACCTGGACAAGATTGCCCCAGGGGTTTAAAAATTCACCTACCCTATTTGGTTCAACTCTAAGTCAAGATCTACTAGATTTCGAGTCTATCCCAGGAGAGTGTGTATTATTACAATATGTAGATGACTTGTTGATAGCAGCAGTTACAAAGGAAGTATGTCAGCAAACAACGCACGATCTACTACACATTCTCTGGAAGGCAGGATACAAGGTGTCAAGAAGGAAGGCTCAGTTGTGTTTGCCAACTGTCAAATATCTGGGATTCCATATCTCTGAAGGTCAAAAAATTATGGGGCCAGAGAGAAAAGAAGCTGTGTGCCAAATACCGATACCCAGGAATAGAAGACAAGTGCGAGAATTCTTGGGGGCAGCAGGCTTCTGTAGGATATGGATTCCCAGCTATGCGATACTGGCAAAACCTCTGTATGCAGCTATCAAAGGTACAGAGCACGACCCCTTCTTATGGACTCAAGAACAGCAAACGGCATTCGAAGATGTGAAGAAGGCTTTGATGAGTGCCCCAGCATTAGGTCTACCTGACCACACACGGCCATTCTATCTGTATGTACATGAGCAAAGAAGAATGGCTGTGGGAGTATTGACACAGTACTTGGGATCATGGCAAAGACCTGTTGCCTACATGTCTAAGCAACTGGATGCAGTGGCCAGCGGACTTCCACCTTGTCTAAGAGCTGTAGCTGCAGCCGTCCTGCTAGTAGCTGAAGCCGATAAACTCACTCTGGGTCAAGAACTTTATGTACGAGTTCCACATGCAGTACAGACGTTGTTGGATTACAAAGGAAATCATTGGTTTAGTAACAGCCGTATGACCAAGTATCAAGCAATGTTGTGCGAAAACCCAAGAGTGCATTTAGAAACTGTAAATACCTTAAATCCAGCTACCCTTTTGCCACAACCTACTGAAAGTCAACATGATTGTTTGGAAGTAATGGATGAAGTATTTTCAAGTAGACCAGATCTTCGTGATTTTCCCATCCAGAACCCTGATGTTCAATAATACACCGACGGCAGTAGTTATGTAAAAGAAGGGATCCGCTATGCAGGATATGCAGTAACAACGATAGACAAGGTGATAGAAGCTCGGCCACTGGCAAAAGGAACATCAGCACAAAAGGCAGAATTGATAGCACTGACACGAGCGTTACAATTAGCTGAAGGTTTAAGAGTGAACATCTACACGGACTCCAAGTATGCGTTTTTAACCACTCATGCCCACGGAGCTTTGTATAAAGAAAGAGGACTATTGAATTCAGAAGGCAAAGAAATCAAATACGCAGCTGAGATCCTACAACTATTGGAAACAGTGTGGGAGCCGAAAGAAGTCGGTATTATACATTGTCGGGCGCATCTGAGAGGAGATGGTGATGTAACCAAAGGGAATCGGATGGCAGATAGTGCAGCTAAGCGTGCTGCTGAATCAGGAAGACAGGAATATATGGGGCATATAGCTGCTCTTATACCAACTCCACTGTCTCAATGGACTCCAATTTATACAGCTCAAGAAGAGGAGTGGTTAAGGACTGAACCTGGAAAGTATTTGGAGAACAAATGGTATCAGTTAGAAGATGGAAGAATAGTTATTCCAGCATCACTAGCGGTAGAAATTGTCCAAAACTATCATAAAGGGACACATTCTGGGAGAGACAGTACAGAAGAATCTCTCAGAAAACATTTCTACATACCAAGATTGTCCAACTTGACTCAGGCCATTGTACGTAGATGTGTAACGTGTGCTAAAAATAACGCAAGACAAGGACCAGTAAAGCCACCAGGAGTCCAGTTTATGGGGGGACTTCCCATGTCCGATTTACAAATTGACTATACAGTGATGCCTAAATCGGGTGGACATCGCTACCTGCTGGTAGTAGTGTGCACCTATTCAGGCTGGGTAGAAGCATGTCCTACTCGTACAGAGAAAGCAGGAGAAGTCGTGAGATTCCTGCTACGAGAAATAATACCCCGATATGGACTACCCTGCTCAATAGGATCGGACAATGGTCCAGCTTTTGTTCATCAGTGCCTACAACAATTGACTCATATGCTTGGTATAAAGTGGAGGCTTCATACGGCATATAGACCCAAGAGTTCTGGTAAGGTAGAGAGAATGAATAGAACTATTAAGAATCAGTTGGCTAAAATGTGTCAGGAAACCCAACTTAAGTGGAACGTTCTCTTGCCCATAGCTCTATTGCGAATCCGTAGTACACCTACCAGAAGGATGGGCCTCTCTCCTTTTGAAATCATGTACGAGCGACCACCTCCCGTGCTTGGTAACTTAAGGGGGGATTTGAGTCAGTTGGGAGAAGGAATTACCCGGCAGCAGGTTGTAGAGTTGGGTAAGACTATGGAGGAGGTACAGAAATGGGTACAAGATAGATTACCTGTGAATATTTATCCCCCAATTCATAGTTACCACCCAGGCGACCAAGTGTGGATTAAAGAGTGGAATAATGTGCCGTTGGGGCCCAAGTGGAGAGGTCCTTATGTTGTTCTTCTGTCTACCCCTACAGCGATAAAAGTAGCCGAAGTGGCTCCGTGGATACATCACTCCAGGGTTAAACCAGCAGCAGCTGATTCCTGGCAAGTTACAGCAAATCCAGAGAATCCCTGCAAGATCCGGTTAAAACGCACGACTCAGTCGGAGTGACGAGGAATCTTGTAGATTACAAATTTTATTGTTTCAGAGACTTGGTAAGTGAGTGAGAAGGCCATAATAAAGCCTGTCCACTCACCAACGAGTGTATAAGTCAGGGAAAGTCTTGAGGGACCCCTGTGAAGACGAGCAGAACTCCATTCCCTGCAGCCCTTACATCCTGGAAGCTGAGGTGCCTTCGCACGGACGAAGACTGAGGATGACGACGAAAGATGTATTTTTAATAATGTTTATTTATGTGTATTTTTATATTCAGGAAGGTAGAGGTACCAACACTCCTAGCTGTGAGGTATGCATTAAGACTACAAGAACAGGTAACCACATATCCCAGACCCTAATTTGGCATTCGCAATATGAGTGTAAAGGAGATGTATCAAGATGTAGATACTTAAATATAGAATATAGTGTGTGTCATTTAGGTGTAGGAGAACCTAAGTGCTTCAGTCCTGAGTATCAACCCCGTACAATTTGGTTGACTCTCAGAAATGGAGATCCTCAGGGGACCCTAATTAATAAGACGGTATTAAAATCCGTATATTCTTCAGGTACTCTGCTATTTGATGCGTGTAAAGCAATATCAAGTGGTAGAAAGCCGTGGAATGTATGTGGGGATCTTAGATGGGAGAGGACGTATGGGTCTAACGATAAATATATTTGTCCCAGTAGTAAAAATAAATATGAAAGTCCAAGATGCCCAAATAGAGATTATAACTTCTGCCCATATTGGTCTTGTGTGGGGTGGGCGACTTGGGGACAGACAGCAGACAAGGACATGATTGTGACTAAGTTGCCTACTAATCCATATTGTAAGTCTATGGAATGTAATCCAATCCATATACTTATAAATAACCCTGACAAGTTCTTAGATAAATATGGTAATTTATTTGGGTTTCAAATATATGGGACGGGTTTAGACCCTGGGACAATATTGTTTATAGGGATAGAGACTGATACGGTAACCTCCCAAACTCATCAAGTATACCATTTCTTTTATGAAGAGATGAGCATAGATAATAAGATCCCCCATAATGCTAAAAACTTGTTCATTGATTTAGCCGAGAGTATTGCCGGTAGTCTTAATGTTACCAACTGCTATGTGTGTGGAGGTACTAACATGGGAGACCAATGGCCTTGGGAAACAAAGGAGGTAATGTCCGGTTCTGAGGCAGTTGACCAATTAATATCTACACAAGCCGACTATCATATGAGTGTTAGAGGTAAATCTGAGTGGAGATTGAAGACCTCCATCATAGGTTATGTTTGCATAGCGAGGAAAGGAATGATATATAATACTTCTGTAGGAGAATTAACTTGTCTAGGGCAAAAAGCTTATGATGATGATACAAAGAATACAACTTGGTGGTCGGCTTCAAATGTCTCAGAACCATCTAACCCGTTTGCAAGATATGCCAATTTAAAGGGCGTATGGTTTGATCTATCCATCACATCTAACTGGAGAGCCCCAGCGAATTTGTACTGGATCTGTGGTAAGAAGGCCTATTCGGAGTTACCACAGGACTGGGAAGGGGCATGTGTGTTGGGTATGTTGAAACCATCCTTCTTCTTGTTGTCTATTGAAACAGGTGAGACTTTAGGTGTTAAAGTGTATGATGTGAATCATAGGAAGAAAAGGGGACCCATAGAGATAGGTGCCTGGGAAGATAATGAATAGCCTCCCCAGCGTATTATAGATTATTATGGGCCAGCCACGTGGGCAGAGGATGGTACCTTTGGTTATAGAACCCCTATTTATATGCTCAACCGCATTATAAGGTTACAGGCGTTGGTTGAGATCATTACTAACGAGACATCACAAGCGCTCAATCTTCTAGCGAAGCATAATACCAGGATGAGGACAGCAGTTTACCAAAATAGATTAGCCTTGGATTATTTTTTGGCAGTAGAGGGAGGTGTATGTGGGAAGTTTAACCTGAGCAATTGCTGTCTTCAAATAGATGACGAAGGGCAAGCAATAGCTGAGCTTACTAGCCATATGGTTAAACTAGCGCATGAGCCTACTCAGGTATGGAAAGGGTACAATCCAAGTAGTTGGTTTGGTAGCTGGTATGAGTGGTTTGGAGGGCTTAAGGCAGTGGTAGGTGGAGTCCTACTGATTTTAATGTTGTGTCTACTCCTGCCGTGTCTTATACCCTTAGTAGTTGGGTCTGTGCAAAGCCTGATAGAAAATATAGCAGAGAGGAAGGCTGCTGCACAGATAATGGCAATTTATAAATATAAGGCTCTAGATCAGGGAGAACCAATGCAGGAAGACGAGTGTTGAAGATTCACATCATAGGATAAGTCTGGTCTAGTTCAAAGGTAACTTGTGGTGTATGCAAACCAAGGTTAAGTGATGCCTCAAGTAATTGTAAAATATCAAGAGGCATCAAAGGGGGGAATGTGGTGGAATCTCGGTAAAAATAAATTTAGTAGGCAGAGATTACCATGTGGCATGTGTACGTGCATATGCTGACGTATCGATCAGTTGGTTGCACGAGGCAAGATACGATCAGTAGTGTACGGAGCATGTGCAAGAATACAGGATGTAGTATTCCCCTCCTCCATTATGCTGGACAAGCCATGCGGTCAAGCAGGAAGTTAATTCTTATTTGTAATGATTGGTCAAGAGAATGTGCGGGTGGAGCTTAATATGGGAGGAGTTATGTGCCTATATAGGGAGCCTGCACTAGTGTTCAGGGCTCAGAACTTGCTGTATTTTTGGTGACATTAGTCCCTCTGAGTCCCGATCGGTGATCCAATAAAGAATCTCTTCCTTCCTGAAGAAACCTGTGTCCATCCCTCTGTGCTTTGCTTCCGTCAGTTTCTCCGGTATCATAACCAGACTCCTCCTGAGGGGGAGATGCCCGTGACTCACTGTCTAGTAGCTATCTTCAATGCCTTTTGGAGGTGGCTGGAGAGCAGATTGACAACCACTGGGACCTTCGAGGCACCTCCTGAACCATCCCACTGCTCCCCAAGGCGCCCTCCAGCAAACACCACGAGCCCAACATACTTGAGGCGGCAGTGGCGGAGGCGGCCTAATCGGCACACGGCGACAAAAACAGCCCGTCTGCCAACTCCAAAGCTGCGTAACTCCAGTGCCACCAGGAGGAAAACACACAGGGACGGAGAGATGAGAGGAGGGCAACCGCTTACCGAAGATCTGCAGAAGTCACCTTCGGCTGCACAGGAAAAGGAGGAAAAGAAGCGCGGCAGGTCTGTCTCAGCGTTTTCTTTAGATGCTGCCTCAGATGACAATTGGTCTCTCAGGCCTGTCAACCAGTGTTGCACTGTGGGACTTTCGCTTGCCCCAGGAGGGAGTCGGCTGAACAGAGACTTGCACTACTAAGGTGTAGCTCCTTACTATGTTCTCTGCATGAGCCACTGCACAGCCAACAGTTCATTGCTATTTTATTCGTTTTCTCTTATACTCTGCTTTTTTTATGACCTTTTATTTTATCACTGATGTACTTGTCAGCTGCAAGCATACATAACGAATTGTTATGCACCTGTCTGATTTATTTCAGTGGCCTCTCTGGTGGTTAGCTTGGGGGCATAAAACAACGGGGATGTGGTTCTACTGCAGTTGTCTTATTACTATATACAGTTGCAAGAAAAAGTATGTGAACCCTTTGGAATGATATGGATTTCAGCACAAATTGGTCAGAAAATGTGATCTGATCATCATCTAAGTCACAACAATAGACAATCACAGTCTGCTTAAACTAATAACACACAAAGAATGAAATGTTGCCATGTTTTTATTGAACACACCATGTAAACATTCACAGTGCAAGTGGAAAAAGTATGTGAACCCTTGGATTTAATAACTGGTTGAACCTCCTTTGGCAGCAATAACTTCAACCAAACGTTTCCTGTAGTTGCAGATCAGACGTGCACAACGGTCAGGAGTAATGCTTGACCTTTCCTCTTTACAGAACGGTTTCAGTTCAGCAATATTCTTTGGATGTCTGGTGTGAATCGCTTTCTTGAGGTCATGCGACAGCATCTCAATCGGGTTGAGGTCAGGACTACGACAGGGCCACTTCAGAAGGCGTATTTTCTTCTGTTTAAGCCATTCTGTTGTTGATTTACTTCAATGCTTTGGGTCATTGTCCTGTTGCAACACCCATCTTCTGTTGAGCTTCAGATGGTAGACAGATGGCCTTAAGTTCTCCTGGAAAATATCTTGAAAAACTTGGTGTGACGAGAGCAATCTCGCCACATTGCATTGGAGAAGCCTGGTTGCTCGCCTGCTGCCTTTGGACTATGGCCCCCATGTTAAAAGACTTTGTTTCGCCTGCAGAAAAGCTTTATTCGTGCTTTTCTGCCTGGTGTTCGGTAGATTCAATCTGGATATGTTAAATGTATAGTTTTATTGTAACGTGTCTCACATAGTGTATTTTAATAGTAATTTGTGTGTTAGTATCCCCACGTGCATAATGGCGATTTGCCTTTGTCTTGGGAGATAACTGAATTACTTCTCAATTATCTCCAAGGCAGAGGGGAGGAAGCCAGGATGCATTGTGGGAATATAATGTGACTGTGTGTCCTATTTGTCTACTTGTCTGTCTTTTGTCACAGTCTCCCATTTGGTCCCCTAGGGAGTGTCCACCAGGTGGGAGACCTGCATAAATACTGGGCAGGTAGCCCTCATTAAACAGACCACTGCTTGACCCTCAACACGGAGCCTTGTCTCGTCTTTGGGGGGATTTACTGATAGAGACTGATTGCTAGGAGTGTAAGCCGCTTGGATGCTTTTCCTATTCGTCTGCTAGCAGCGATTCGTATGGTTCCTGTTCGTGTGTTTGGAGTGCTATATTGGATGCTGTTCGGGAGTTTGGAGCATTCACTTATTGGCGGTTCGTGTGTTTGGTGTTCTACAATAGCTGTGCCTGCATCTCTGGAAAGGGGGACGATCGCCTAAACGGTTTTTACCCCTTGTGTGCAAAACGGTCCGTTACACTTGGGAATTCATTTTTCCTTCGATGATAGCAATCCGTCCAGGCCCTGACACAACAAAGCAGCCCCAAACCATGATGCCCCCACCACCATACTTCACAGTTGGGATGAGGTTATGATGTTGGTGTGCTGTGCCTTTTTTTCGCCACACATAGTGTTCTGTGTTTCTTCCAAACAACTCAACTTTGGTTTCATCTGTCCACAGAATATTTTGCCAGTACTGCTGTGGAACATCCAGGTGCTCTTGTGCAAACTGTAAACATGCAGCAATGTTTTGTTTGGACAGCAGTGGCTTCCTCTGTGGTATCCTCCCATGAAATCCATTCTTGTTTACTGTTTTACGTATTGTATATTCGCTAACAGGGATGTTAGCATTTGTCAGTGACTTTTGTAAGTCTTTAGCTGACACTCTAGCATTCTTCTTCACCTCATTGAGCAGTCTGCACTGTGCTCTTGCAGTCATCTTTACAGGACAGCCACTCCTAGGGAGAGTAGCAGCAGTGCTGAACTTTCTCCATTTATAGACAATTTGTCTTACCGTGGACTAATGAACATCAAGGCTTTTGGAGATACTTTTATAACCCTTTCCAGCTTTATGCAAGTCAACAATTTTTAATCGTAGGTCTTCTGAGAGCTCTTTTGTGTGATGCATCATTCACATCAGGCAATGCTTCTTGTGAAAAGCAAACCCAAAACTGGTGTGTGTTTTTATTGGGCAGGGCAGCTGTAACCAACACCTCCAATCTCATCTCACTGATTGGACTCCAGTTGGCTGACATCTCACTCCAATTAGCTCTTGGAGATGTCATTAGTCTAGGGGTTCACATACTTTTTCCACCTGCACTGTGAATGTTTACATGGTGCGTTCAATAAAAACATGGCAACATTTCATTCTTTGTGTGTTATTAGTTTAAGCAGACTGTGATCTGATCATCATCTAAGTCACAACAATAGACAATCACTGTCTATTGTTGTGACTTAGATGATGATCAGATCACATTTTCTGACCAATTTGTGCAGAAATCCATATCATTCCAAAGGGTTCGCATACTTTTTCTTGCAACTGTATAATGCATTTAAGCCTTCCAATACCTGTGTAGTCTGACCGCCACTACTACTATTAATAGCTTATACTCTTATGACCTCTTAGATAGGTGGGGTGACTACTAAAACTAGCCTGTGCAAAAATACTAATGCCTGTCTACACATCCACTGCATATGTCCTGATCTAATTCTTATTGTCTTGGCACTCTCTATGCATTGATGTTTTCCTGTTTAAAAAAAAATAGTGCTTTATATTTGACACTTTATAACAAACCTGTTTCCACCGTATTTTATTGATTTTTTCATTTAAAAATGTCACTGTATGCTTGGTAACTATCATGCACTGCAAAAATAAAGAACTATAAAAAAAAACAAAAAACCTGTGATTTAATAAAGCACTCTTATAAAATGGAGTAACCATCCTCCCCCTGTTAAAATAAAGAAATAAAGCATATTTAATGACAAAAAAAAACCCCAAAACTTAAAATGCCATGTTGGGTGTTACTGGCTTGCACCCCTGTTTCAAACTTGCAAAAAAGACTTTAAAACAATTTTGCACTGTGTTAAACATCCGCCCCTTTTCTGACGTCACCAAGGGTCTCGCTTGATCTAATCGAATGCTTCTCAAAGAAAAATTTCCCCATCTCAGCGCATGCACACGCTTTGAGCTAGCATGGGAAGGATACTTTTTTAATTTAAATAAAACAAATTAAAGTAACTGACATAATGTCCATACGCGGCAATGGCCTTTATTATATAATGCTTTCCTATGGGGATTCAGGAGAAACTGGACCAAAAGTTGCCTAACAGCACGGAAGTACCTCTAATGGCTGTCTTGAAGACTCCTCAAAGGTAAAAAACTGCAATAATTACCTTTGCAGGGTTAAGGGACCTGGGACACAGCACCCAGACTGCTTCAATGAGCTGAAGTGGTCTGGGTGTCTATAGTGTCCCTTTAAAGCTAGAACCATGGGACATTGCACTAAGCCACCTACTTTGTTTAAGGGTAACCCAAACATATTGGAGATCTCACTACTTATTTGGTGTATTTCGAGTTTTAAAGGTAGCTGTTACATAGTAACTGTATGTGGGTGCTAGCTTTAACAATGTTTAGCCATGGGCACTCATCCGTCATGCTACTAAAAGTTAGGGTTAGATTGCTATGAGTATGTGATATAGGAATTGTCTATAAGGATTGCTGTATAACTACTATAGCCAACAATGTTCTGTACTGCTTCTGTATAAAACAAAGAACCCAAATGTCACTGTACACTGTACGGTTAAATGTTTCTTCCCTCTCCCACTCAAGATTAGTGAGAAGTATGTTTGTGTACATCGAACTCTGAGGAGAAGGGAAACCAGATCCAAAGGTCCAAGGTGTAAAGTGTTCAAGCCATTTCTCAGAAAACCAAATGGAATTCTGTGATCTCTGCAACAAAACAAATAATTCCATATTCTTAAAGGAACATGCCAAACACCATAACCACTACAGTGCCAGGGGTGAACATTTTGAATGGTCTGATGTCTTACCTGAGGTCCAGTGTGTGCAGCTCCCTGCATCCTCACAGCCACCAGGAGAGCTGGCAGCTATTGCTTAGGTCTTTCCATTAGCTCTCCTCCTGGACTATATCATTGGCTGAGAGCTTCAGTTTATCAACCAATGAGCTTAAACCTGCACTGCTAAGTCTGATAGAGAGTTTCTGGCTAGAGATGAGGCAATGAGTGGCGCCTGGCAGACCTCAAAAGTGAAACTGTTCTTTAACAGTTTGACTACTTTCAATAGGGGTTACAAGCGAACTATTGGCACCATAACAACTTTAGTGATGATTATGCTTGTAGTGTTACTTTAATGAGGTTGAATTATCACATAGCCCAGGTTACTTCAAAGAAATATATTTCAATTTCCTACTTTGGTAAACCAGATGTAACACAGATGAGAGGTAATCTAATCATCAGGTAAAAATATGGCATTAAAGGAGAAATGTCAGTACCCGGGATTCTTGGATCAGATTTACTTATATTTAACAAATGAAAATTTGTAAAAAAAATAATAAAATCTAAATGTAGAAATTCACAATATCTTTACCCTGCAACTGGACACCCCCATCTTAGCTACCTGTTAATTAGCCATGTTACCATTTTTCATTTGCAATGTTTGTCGTACCTTTGCCTCGTCTGAATCTGGTTTAGGATCACGGCCATCTTAACAGCATTATAGGTCACTGGGCAAAGCAGTGCACTGGGGCGGGGCCCTGCCTACACAACCACTAACAAGAATAAAAATGTATATTAACGATAAATATTAGCTTATGTTTATTGGTTTCTCCAACAAATATAATACATACATATAATACATACACAGACTGCTAAATACACACATGGACTGCTAAATACACACATGGACTGCTGAATACACTTAGACTGTTGAATACACACATAAAGACACACACACAGACTGCTAAATACACACACACATACTGCTGAATATACACACATAGACTGCTGAACACACTCACACAGGCTGCTGAACACACTCACACAGACTGCTGAACACACACACAGACTGCTGCATACATACACAGACTGATGAACACACACACACACAGACTGCTGAACACACTCACACAGACTGCTGAATACACACACAGACTGCTGCATACATACACAGACTGATGAACACACACACTGCTCAATGCTGGCACACACTGCTAAATACACACACACAGACTGCTGAACACACACACAAACACACACACAGACTGCTGAACACACTCACAGAACAAGAACAAAGCATCTTATTTACACAGAATGATCTCTAAACACATTTATTAAAGTTTAAAACACATTTCTGTGAGCATAATTGCTGTTATACACTCAGAAACCAGAAATATGGAGGGACATTAGAATAGAAGAGATTCATATTTGGCCCCAAAATAAGGACTGTCCCTTCTAAATAGGGACAGTTGGGAGGTATGCACCACTCTGACTGATACAGCATAGGACAAATTACAGGATTGTACCATCCAAGAGGTATGCTAGCATAGCTCTCAACTCTGACATGTTAAGAATCTGAATACGTGGGAGGAAGGTAAAGAGGGCGGGGCCAGTGAGGAGATTGCATGACTGCCCCTACCCCCAAAGGGACTGATCTGTCAATTAAGGGGATGGCCTGCCTAAAAGGGGGCAGGTCCGCTCAAGTGAATGGCAGGTCAGTCTGGCGTGAATGCATGCCAAGCTGCCTGCCCATCACTCAGGTAGGCCCCCTGAGAGCAGGACATGCAAGGAGCACTGTTTCATTGAACTCTGCAGGATCCTAGTGCACTGAACTTGGGCATGAGCATGTCTTATTATGATGTGCTATGATTGTTGGGGACAGTTCCCTGTTGTCTCTAAAAGCGGGACAGCAGAAAACTAATACGGGACAGGACACGAAAATCTGTATGGTTTTGAGGTATGTGCTATTGGCCTCTATGGAGCCAGTAGCACACTGTGGCGAACAGAACCTCGCCCCTGGTTCTTCGAGGGGTCTGCTTGCCAGCCTCCTGCCAAAAGACTATGGGCCAGATCAGCGACAGTAAAGACCCATATTTTATTCCCCCTGGTTCCCCTGGTTCGACACTTTCCATAGAACCGAACGCTAGCTCACTGACGGCCGTTCGCATGGACCAAAACCGCGAATAGACTTCAGGGGGACTTAGCCGCGAATGCCCTGGAACTATTTTCGGCATGAAAACTTCGCAGTTCCTGGTTGGTCCTCCAGCGGCACTTAGCCGCGAATCTATGGAACTGATTTCGGCAGGGAGACTTTGTGGTTCCTGGTCAGTCCCCAGCAGCACTTAGCCGCGATTCTATGGAACTGTTGCAAAACTATGACTTCCAGGAAATTCTTGAACGCCTGAACCGATCTGGGATTTTTGGATATGTTGTTCACCCAGATCGTGGCTATCAGGGGATGTAACCTTTGTGCAGCTTTTGTATGTTTTAAAGGTATTTTGGGGGTTTTATAAAAATGTGTATTTTTGTGTCTGGAGATAATTGAGTTAATACAGGGATTAATCTTTTATGAGTGTCCTGGATCTGAGAGCCAATGTGTTTGCGTATTTGTTTCTACTGTGGTTTACTCTCAGGTCCAGGGGGTAGTGCCCTTTGCATTGGGACTATCATAAAAGACCAAGTGTGGTCCCATTAAAATCAGTTCACTTCACCCTCAACACGCAGCCTCATCTTGTGATTGTAGGGAACAGCTATACCAGCTATACCTACTTCTGATTACTATACTGGCTATAATCACTAGCTCTTGTAAGAGCTACACAGCTATACCTGCTATACTCTCTGCAGGAGGAGAGGTTCACCCACTGGAAGCGGGATCCTTGTCTTAGGTCCAGGGTGGGTGGAAGATGGCAAGACCCCAGCCAAGCTGCGGCGGCTAAAGGGCTACTGTGCTTATGGTGTCCGGTGTGGTGCTTATAGTACTGAAGGCAACTAGGAAGCAGCGATTGGCGGAGGCACCCAGTCCGACTGCCAGGTGGTCCGTCACACACACCTAAAACACTTTAGACTGGCAGACTATAAAACTCCTCACATTAAATGCATCACACAAGTCCACTATAGACTAGTATCCACATCACACAGAGTATTCTGTATACATGGCAAGCACAGTGACAGGGAACATTTTGGTTTTTTAATTGACAAATGTGTGATGGAGGGAGGTGGTAGGGGCACCCAACACCCACAGTTAAAGAGGGAGAGGAGAGTTCTGGGCTGCCAATGCCACGTGTTCTGGGGGTGAAACTAGCCTTCAGCACACAAGTGAAAATATCTCAAGCTTAAACACTACACATACATTATTATTATTATGTTATTATTTAAATCAATTAAGTAGTCATGGTGGTTGGAGTAACCCTTTAATTAATGAGAGTTAGTGGAGGAAAATCTTCTATCAGCAAAGGAATCCCTGGACAGAAAAAGGGAAAAAGTGCCTCCTCAATGGGGAGATCAGAGAGCTCAAAAATCAGGCATGCAAGATCTACATTATAAAAACTTAGGTGACTACTTGAAAAGTCCAGATAGATACCTATCCTCATGGGAGAGGCTTTCATTTTCAGACATAGATGGGAAGCTTCAAGGCAATAGAACACGTGGTCTTGCGCTTTACGTAGAACCCAGTATCCATTCGTTGGGCTCAGATCTTGGTTTTCTTTGCGTTTCACGGATTCCTTCGCAACACCAATGATCCAGTTAGTCTTCTGTCCAACGTCAACTTCCCAGTAGTGTTTCCCAGAGTGGAATCCAGGCTTTCCTAGTATGTATATGCCTGGCATAAAACAGTGTTTCTCATATATTATTTCACGAAGAAAGAACCCAACCTTCACCTGTTTGAGATCTGGTGACAGGACCAGGTTAGGATGGGCACTTTGTGGATCAAAGTATAGTGTTTCTGGTATTGGTTTAACAAAATGTCTCAGGCCTCTCCACTCCCTGAGCTGAACAGCAGACATCTGTCCCTCCAGATTCTCCTCAGATCTACTAAATTCCCTTAACTTATCTTTGGCATCTTTTATTTGGTTCATTGCAGGAGTTTTCCATCTTCTTGGCTTTTTTTGTTCCAGTTTCAGCAGCATATCTTCTACGGAGGTTGCCATACGTACCAAATCCAAAACTCTCTCATCCAAATTTTGTACAAGTTTAATTTCTTTGTCCTTTCCCGTGGCCAGTTGAGTTTCCTTTTCTCTTAACAAGTAGTGGTTTAGGTCTTGAAATGATTGAGCAAGTCTCTCTCTATTTTGGAAAGCCACAGTGTGCATTGTACTCATTTTTTCGTCATATGCATCTAAGAGTTCAACCATTGACTTCTTTAATTGCAGAAGCTGATGTATTGCATTTGACTTGTCATCTTTGTCATCAATACATTCCCGGATGCAGACATGTACTGGACCTTTCTATATGGTGAGAAAAATGTGATCAGAATATGTATTATCACGACGTTTGAGAATAGAAATATGCTAGTTATCTCCCAAAGCATTTGAAATTATCAGACGGTGTTACATTTTATTATATCAACCGAAGAACAATTCTATAACAATGCAACTTTTTTGATCTTTCTGTCTACCAAACTCATCATCATTTATTGCATATTGGGCAAGTTTTTTTTTATCAAAAAGAGATCAGACAATTTAGAATTATAGAATGGGAATATGTCACAACTGAAAACAGGTATTTGACACAAAATATGAACAAGACAAGATTAATGAGACTAGATGTGAAGAAGAATAAAGGGGTGACCTGGTACAGAAGCAATTAATAAAATAATGAAGCGGGAGGAGACATAGTGTCCCCATCCATGATCCCACTTGTAGTCAGCAGGTGGGAGCTATTAAATAAAATGAAAGGCAGGTGGGTCTCTAAATGCAATAATTCAGGGGAATATTGTCCCCCCTAGCTCCCACCCATTGGCGGCGGATTGGGGCTCTAAGTATAATAAATGGGCCTATTTCCCCCCCCCAGCCACCACCCATTGGAGACTTAGAGAGGGCTCTCAATACAATAACCCGGGAAGGGGGTTGGGAACTATTGCCCTCCTTAGCCTTTACTCATTGACAGCGGATGGGGCTCTAAATATAATAACCAAGTAGGGATCTATATTCTCAGCCAGCACCAACACATTACAAACCAACCAATCAGAGCGCTCTGATTGAGTTTGCATAGAGTGGGGAAGGGCTGTTCCCATCATGCAAGCTTAGTGGACAATAATGACCCCCAAAGTTATTAAAGCCCCCACCTGCCACCCATATTAGAGCCCCCACCTGCCACCAATGGGTGGGAGTTAGGGGAGACTATAGGTATTTATTTATTACTGGTATTTATAAAGTGCCAACAGATTCCGCAGCGCTGTACAATTAGTGGAGAACGTACAATATACACAGACAAATACAAGAGGTAGAGAGAGCCCTGCACTTAAGATGATATCTAGCCATAATATCTAGGTATCCCCAGGTTATTATATTTTGAGCCGCAATATACCGCTCACGCTCATGACTGGGGAGGGACACTAGGTCTCTTCCTATTTATTCTTTATTTTATTAGCTTGTATTAATTGCTATTCTTTAATGATAGCAAGCAGCCACCAGGTGCTCAATGTTTAGTAATTTTTATCTGCAGCAAGGTGCCTAAGGGCACGAGGGAGGATTTAAACCTCCCTTATACTAATATTGAGATCATATTGACCCCCATAGGCTTTTATTAGAGATCGCTCCAGAATTAAGTGTACAGAATTTATTTAATCCCTCCTTCATCCACGACATTAGGTGAGGAGGGACATGGGCTCCTTGTTCTGGGCTGACTAAAGATACACCAATGAAGTTAATGGCAGTGGAGTTACACCTCCAGTAACAGAGAGTTAATCTTGGCAAGTGCAGCGTTTCATAGCGCCACGCTGCATGGGCAGACTCCACAGACCACTTCAAATCTTAAATACACAGTGCTTGGAGTAACCCTTTAACCCTTTAGTAAATGTTCAACATAAAGAATAAGTAAATATTAAAAAAAATAACAAAGGCTACAGTTCCTCTTTAAAAAACAGAAGTGGCATGCGTAGAATGTCCTTGTATTTACCTTCTCATTCTGGTTTGGAATTATGTCTTGGGTACTTGATGGCAAAGCCATAGGGTTGTCCTCTTGACCTACCTCTGACATTGGGTCGTTATTTTCCACCACTGAATCTGTGTATATGAAGACAAATTTAGTTCTTGCATTGAATATTTGTTTTGTTTTTTCTTCCATTTTAGCATAACTGTTTATTGAGGCAATGTGGTGCAAGTTGTACGAGAGAGGGCTGCCAGTTACTTCACAATAAACTGGTAAACCATAAGGACCTAGGTACAGAGTAAAGATCTCAAATGTGATATTTCATTCTACGATCCCATATGCCATCATTCATGATACCATATTTTATCCCCCGATGCCAACCAATGCTTCTGGAGTCATTTAAGGACACGTAACTATATTGTTTCTAATAATTCAAAGGTTTTCACCATCATAGAGGAACAAGCATTCTTCCAGTCTAATTTTACTAACAAAATGTATTGCATAAAATAACACTCCAGGCAGGACTTGTTATCTGTTATCTGTTTAAAAAGCTTTGACCAACTCTAGTCTGTCTGTGGTATCATATAAATATCACTTATATTGCAGAGCTTCAATAAACACATTTTAAGCACACAGACCACTTAATCTTAAAGGACCACTAAAGTCACCTAGGCCACTTCAGCTCAATGAAGTAGTCTGGGTGCCAGGTCCCCCAGGTTTTAACCTTGAAGCTGTAAACATAGCAGTTTTAGAGAAACTGCTATGTTTACATTGCAGGGTTAATCTAGCCTCTAGTGGCTAGTCTTCCTGACAGCCGCTAGAGGTGCTTCCCTGATGCTCAATGCGAAAATCGCATTGAGCATGCAGAACATCCATAGGAAAGCATTGAGAAATGCTTTCCTTTGGGTGTTTTTAATGCACACGTGGCTCTGGCCGCTCTTTCGCATTTGGCTCCACTCGGGAGCTAAGGTCGGAGGGGGAGGAGAGGTCACCAGCGCCGAGGGAGCCGGCGCTGGATAAAGGTAAGTAGCTGAATGGGTTTTAACCCCTTCAGCCCAGCGGGAGGGGAGCCCTGAGAGTGGGGGGACCTGAGAGTGGGGGGACCTAGGGATTATATAGTGCCAGGAAAACAAGTTTGTTTTCCTGACACTATAGTGGTCCTTTAATGAAATGGCCTGGGTGACATGTGCCCCTTTTCCCCTTTATCCCTTAATTGAAAACACTGCCATTCTGCAGGATCGGTAATGTTGACATTGCAGGGTTAACCAGCCTGTAGTGGCCATCAATATGACAGTCACCAGAAGTGCTTCCATAAAATAGCAGAGTTAAACTATCCTATTTCAGTCTGTGCTGAAGGGTGAATAAATCCCCTTTTTTAACCCTGACAGCGCAGGGCCTATTACTAGGGCACTATAGTGTTAGGAATACTTATATTAATAGGTTACACATGCCACATCCATCCATTGCCTGCTCTTCATTAACGAAATTAATAATCTGACAAATTATTATTGTTGCCATTTGATTAGCGACAACATGTTCTCCATCGATTAACAATTATAAATAGGGGACATTTGCTCGAATGAGCTTACAATCTATAAGGATTTGAGGTAGGTGGGTATATATTGATAGGCCCTGCTCACCAGCCAATGCATACATATCAAATTTAAAAAAAAATAAAAAATAAAATGTATGGTAGCAAAACTAATGTTGGCATATGGTAAAAAACTAAATGGAGAATTAAAACATTTAAATTAAAAAAAAAATATGCAAATGAAAAGTGGTGTGTTATCTGAGGAATTTGGTGAAAAAGGTAGGATTTAGAATATATTCAGCATCTGCAATGTTTTGCGTGTGTTAAGTGAATAAACCCAACAAATCCTCTACAGCCCAAATCCACGGTATTAAACTCTAAAATAACTCACCTGGAAACGGGTCCTGACAGTTCATGGCAGATTCTTAATATGTTGCACAACCCAGAGACTCTCGAGAATTGACAGAAAATTTCTAGTTTCACAGAACTGTCACTCAACAACTCATAAGTTTCTTTTCTTTATTGGCGTTCAAAGGTTTGCAGGAAATAGGTGTGTTAAATGTATATCGCTGTACAGCTGTCTCTCTCTCACACAACGTAATGCTAAGAAAAAGACCAACTTCCGGCTAAAGTAGCCAAACCGTGACTATAGATACATGAAAGAATTTGATATCAGTCCGTCAACAGAAGATAGGCTGGCAAAATAAAAACAGAAATAGGAGGATCCCTCTCAGGTGATGCCAAAAAAAGAAACCAAATGAAATCACAAAGTCCAGAATTAGAGAGAAAAAACAAAAACACATTTTATCCTTATATGTAAAAACACGATAGACACACTATGTCAGTGACAGACCAGCAGCAACAATATGAAAGCGACAAAGGTTGATGGGCCAGCATTTTCTAGTTTTCTCAAGATTCCACGTAGGTGGAGGAGACCAATTAATTGCTCTGTGAAGTGTTTTGTTGCTTGTTGTTGCTAAAGTGGATATATTTAAAATATTATATATTTTTTTGTAATTCTTTATTTTCAATGACAGAATATTCGAGCAAGTGAACAGGACATGGGCTTATGCAAAAGCCAAAGTTCATGTTTTACAGCGTTTTCACATTGGTACACAAAAAAAAAGTTGGTTCGTTGGGTGATCTTGTTACAGTTCAGAGTTCTGCTTTGCGGTCTTGTTCTATTAGGTTTTTAACGGTTATACACAAAACAAAACAGGTTTTAAGTGTAACCTTAACCAATATAAAAACAATAGGTATGGTGGAGAGATTCCGTTGTCTTGTAGGGAATACTGACTATGGTCTCTGGTCTTTTTCGTTGTGTGACCCATAAGAGATGTATCTACCCCTGTGTCCCTGGTATGCCAGTGTTTCAAATGAGTGGTGTGTAGTCCCTCTTCATGAATTTTGTCCGTCCATCGACTTTCCTTTGTGTATATCCTTCAGGTAGGTGGGGTTGGTGGGGTTGGGAGGGTGGGTGTGTGTTGGAGAGTTCGTCGTTAGGGTAGGATATAGGGGTTATAGTCGTCTTCCCTGTTGGGGCGTATTTCAGCATTTTACGGTATGTGTTTTTCTGTATTTAGATTGGTTTTGTGCTCTTTTGTGAGGGTGGAGGGGGGTTCTCACAGGGGCAATGTCAGCCCTGAGGTAGTGTTATGGGTGAATACTCGTGGATGGTAGGTAATGTGCATTTCTGAGGTTCTGTTGTTGTGTCTGATTGGTGCTTCTGGTATTATCTCCGTTTTGCAATGATGGTTGTTGAGCCTTGTTCTGTGTATATCTCACCATTTGGTCCCTTGTCATTGCTGGTTATGTTATATGGTAGTGGGTCAGTGTTGTATAAAGTGCGGGTGTCTCCTGACCCGTGCTTCTGGCGGTCCCCCAGACGTTCGCCCCCCTGTTAAGGCTGGTGTTCACCCATTCCCATGGTTTTTTTGGAGATCATGCTTAGTCTGTTGTCTGGTTTATAGTGCGGGGGGGAAATATTATATTTTGATACAGCTGATGAGGGCTGTGAATTTAAAAAAAATAATAATACAATAAGTATTAAAATTTGTGTGGTGTATTTATCTTGGTCCCATTTAATTTATTAGATTTTTATCACATACACATGGCTTATCCTGAGGATGCCTGTGGCACTCAGCATATGGAGTAAGAAAGATGTGATTGTGGGATTACGTGTGTGTTGTGTGTAGAGGTCAGTTTCAGCCATGTTGTGTTTGTGGTGTAAATTGTGTGGCAAACGGGTGTAGAGGACGAGAAAGTGTGTGTGTATAGGGGCATAGTGTTTATAAGGGATGTAGCAAGTGTGTGCATAGGGACTGTGGTGTATGTGTGTACAGGTGATGTAGTGTGTGTGAGCAGGGCCAGATTAAGAGCACAGTGGGCCTGGTGCTAACAATTATGACGGGCCTAATTACAGAATCGTATCGACCAAAAACAGTAAAACACTCCCAAGCATCATGTATCTGATGGTGCTGGAGAGAAAGAAAACAGCAGCTATAAGAAAACACATACCCTAGGCTAATCTCTCACTAATTTATGTTTTCATCTTTTCATAAATAAATCCATAACGCCTAACAGCAGTGTCCAGTCAAGCAGGAAGTAAATGGGCATGGTAAAAGGTTGTGCCACTGACACAAATCACGTAACCTGCCAAAAGGGGCGAACATGCCCAAAAAGAGGACATGTCTGCTCAAAGAATTAGAAGGCCAGCCTGGTATGAATGCATGTCAGGCTGCCTGGCAATCATGCAGCTGGCCAACTTAGGGCATACTATGCAGACAGCACCCTGAGCTTGGCATAAATGCATCTAATGATGCGCTCACTCAACGCTTTCTAAGGACTGTCCCCTAGCACCCGCTGGTCCACTTGTCTCCTTACCTTCTTACTAGCAGGCAGAAGCTCCTGGTTTATAGTCTGGGACAGAGAAAAGCTGTATGTAGTGAGTGTAGAAGAAAGTGAACATGCCACAGTGTTAGAGAGACCAAAGTCAGCATTACATTAAAGGATCACTATAGGGTCAGGAACACAAACATGAATTCATGACCCTATTGTGTTAACACCACCATCTAGCCCTCCTGCCTCCATAAATATAGCAAAATCTTACTGTATTCAAGCCTGAAGCTGTAACTGTGCATGCTGTTAGACTCAGAAAAACAAGCAGTCTGCTGACATCATTAGAAGTGGTGGCCTAATCCAATCACAGTGCTTCCCCATAGGATTGGCTGAGACTGACAAAGAGGCAGATCAGGGGCAGAGCCAGCTTGATTCAAAAACAGCCCTGGCTAATCAGCATCTCCTCATAGAGATGAATTGGATCAATGAATCTCTATGAGGAAAGTTCAGTGTCTGCATGCAGAGGGAGGAGACACTGAATGTTTGGATGCATTTTAGGCAGCCATGACCTAGGAAGGATCTCTAACAGCCATCTAAGGAGTGGCCAGTGAAGTTATCACTAGGCTGTAACGTAAAGACTGCATTTTCTCTGAAAAGACAGTGTTTACAGCAAAAAGCCTGACGGTAATGATTCTACTCACCAGAACAAATTCAATAAGCTGTAGTTCTGGTGACTCTAGTGTCCCTTTAACTATATCCATTGTCAACCAGTCCACACAAGTTTTGTTCCCATACATCCCTCTTAAGTTTCCATACTTAAGTAAGAGTATGTGAAAAGTAGTAAGGGTTGCCACCTTTCTTGGAAAAACATACCGGCCTTGCTAATTTGCATAATTAAATATGTATGGTGACATTACATGATGTAAATCACAAGGAGTGACATAAGAGAAAATGCTGTAAAATCACCAAAAAAACGACTTAGTTTGATTCTGCTGTATAGATGGATTCCTCCCAGTGGCCCCATGTCTCCCAGTGCTCCCATGTGTCGATTCTCCAGGTCTTAGTGTTCCTATGTATCATTGTCTCAGTACCCCATGTTTCCCAGTGTCCCCTAGTGTCGTGTCCCCAGGTCTCCCAGTGATCCTATGTATCACAGTGTCTCAATGCCCCATGTATCCCTGTGTCCCCATGTATCCCAGGGTCCCCATGTCACTAGGAAGATGGGAAGACCTGGGGACACGGGGAGACCTAGGGACACGGAGACACCAGTGACACTGGGAGACTAGGGGACTCTGGCTGGGATGCATGGGGACACTGGGAAAATAGGGGACACTTGAAGACATGGGGACACAGACACTAGAGACACTGGCTGGGGGACATGGGGACATTGAGACATGGGGACACTGGGAGACACGGGGACAAGGAGACACCAGGGACACTAGCTTGGAGACATGGGGACATGGAGACATTGTGACACTCGAGGCACTGAGAGACATGGAGGCACTAGGATACATGGGGACAGTGAGACACTGGCAGACTGGGGGCACTGGGAGACTAGGGGGCACTGAGACACCAGGGACACTGGCTGGGAGACATGGGGACACTGTGTCCCCATGTGTCTGTGCCATAATGTCTCCCAGTGTCCCTTAGTATCTCAGTATATGTCTCCTTGCAGCTTTTCCCCCCATCCCTTACTTCCCTGAGCTGTAGTCTGTCTCTGCAGGGTGGGAGTTGCTGTCTGCACCCCTGCAGATCAGTGAGTATAGATAGGCAGGGAGGGATATGCTGGAACTTCCTATCCCTGCCTGTCTCCACACACAGCGACCCCTACTGGCCAGTGCTGGTATTGCAGAGTAATCTCTTGTTTATACTGAGAAAAATACCAGCATTTGTATTGCCAGTATCCCTGCAATATTGGCACCAGCCAGGCAGCCTCAAATACTGGCTGTGCCAATAAAATAAAAGCCAGGTGGAATCCCTAAGAGTAGTGTGTGGGGGAAAAAAATGTAAAAAAAAAAAATTTTTTTTTTTATTTATAAATCAATGGGCCTATTCCATGGGCCTGGGCCTGGGCCTGGGCCTGGAGCTGCAGCTCCATCAGCCCCTACGTTAATCCGGCCCTGTGTGTGAGGGGTGCAATGTGTGTGAGCAAAGCAAAGTGTGTGTTTGAGGGGTGCAGTGTGTGTGTGAGGATTGCAGTGTGTATGAGGACTGGAGTGTGTGTTTGAAGGGTGCAGTGTGTGTGTGAGGGGTGCAGTGTGTCAGAGATGCTGTGTATGAGGGGTGCAGTGTGTATTAGGGGTGCAGTGTGTGTCTGAGAGGGGTGCAGTGTGTGTGTGTGTGTGTTGGGAGGTATTGTGTGTGGGGGCAGATGTAAGCAAAGTATTTTTCTTAATTAAAAAATATATAAACGTTCTATCCCCCCTCACTTCTTACCTTTGCTTAGGGATCGGGGGCATTGTTCAAGCCCTGGTGGTCTGGTGGTAAAGCGCTAGTGGTCCAGTGGTGAGTTAATTCTAGCCTGCAGCTGCTGGAGCTAGAGTTCACCCTTGCGAGATCCGGACTGTTGAAGCGTTGCCATGGTAACTGCTGCAACACTCCCAACTCACAAGAGGAACCTACAGCACCCAGCGGAACTACTGGATGGATTCCCCGAATCCTCCTCGCCCTTCTTTTCTGATGGATTTCTTTGATCTCCCCACAGGCCCATCATCACACACATTAGGGCCTTGTACAGTGCCGGCCCTATGTGAGCAGGCAGGAGAGATTGTGTAATCTTCCCTGCCAGCCTCGACCCAAGGCCATCGCAGCCCACTGGGCATTTGCCTGATGGGCAATCCAGACCTGATCTGATGTAATGGTCATCTCTAATCTAAAATTATATATATATATATATATATCATAAGTGCCTGGTCTGTGTCCACCTGGAACAAGCCTGTGACGGCAGTCACCATCACTGGGAGCAGAAGTCACCCTGTGCCCATTATAGGTGCAGGGTGTATATAATGTGTATACTGTACCGTTAATTGTTTTGTGTGCTCTCCTGCCCTGCTGATGCTTGTTACCAACTAAGTGGATTTGGCTGTGGAGCCTGTATAGCGCCCTTTGTTGGTAGCAACAGCTGTATGCACAATCTGAATAGCAAGGCTTGGTAATTTGCATATTCAGGTAGATTTGCCTATTGCTAATTCTGCAGGCAGGAGAGATATTTTTTGTTAAATATTGTCTTCCCCACCCCTTTATAAATATGTTATGTTATAATAACTCCCTGTATGTTTTCTGATATGATTTGGTTAATTGTATTTTGTTGAGTTTGTCGCAGCAAGGTTGATGTTACAAACATATGGGCTAGTCCCAAGTAACATAAAGCATTTTATGTTAGTACTTTATGGAACATGTGTTCTGTGTGGATTTTTAGAGATCCCAATGACAGAGTTTTCGGTCCTGTCAAACTTTGGCTTCTTTGTAGTCCACTGGGTAGCCATCTGTGGGTTCAGGTACTAACCATCTTCTGTTCCTTTTCCTAGTAGACTATTGTATCCAGCTTCCCTTCCATTGCACACTTCTGCCATTGATTTCTCTACTGCCATCACTGGTGCGTAGCCTTATTTTGTTGTACGTGGCTATTCTCTAAATTTAAAATTGTCAAAAATTTAGCCGAACTACAAACAGTCTCCAGGTCAGCTATGTTTTCATTTCAGCTACAATTCTCACTTTGGTGAATAACTCCAAATGTCTTTGTAACAATCTATAGTGTCGTTGATGAGGTCCCTAGTATTCCATGTCTTCATTATATTACTTGTGCCCCTAAATTAGGCTGGATGCTACAATTTTCATCTGATTTCAAAATCTAATCATCAACCTAATCACATCATGCTTGTGACTTTTGAAAGCACTTTTTAAAAGCCACTCTAAGTACCATAGCCACTGTAGCTCATTGTACTGGTAATCGTGCTTGCAATGTTGCACAGAGTTTTGGGACATCGATGCCCAGCCATTTTGAGAAGTTAGGAAAAAATCAATACTTTCCTGATGCTTTAAATCCGGTTGCAGTACAGCTAATGAATCCATCTTATCACTGCTATATAAATTGGGATGCTTATGTAGAACTTTAATTCCATGTTAACCGAGCTGTATCAGAGTGACCAGGATTTAGGGATTGGGAGAACCGTCTTTAGTGTCAAACTATGCAAAGTATGCTTATAATTAAGTGGAGACCTGGCCAAAAGACTTGAGTTGTAGTAGTTGTAGATTTTCTCTCTATCTTTGTACATCTCTCCTGTTTTGATGATCTGGTAGAGTTGGAATATCGTACATGGGACTCACTAAATCCTTATATAATTCGTCTCAGATTTAACCGGCACATGAAAAGCATTTAGTTTTTTTTCTGCTCTCTTAGACCTTTTGAAATAAAGGAATCCAAAATGTTTTATTTGGTTTTAATGTAATTTTAAATTAACATTTTTAATTTACTAATTTATTTAACAGTTCCATTATGATGCTAAATAATTTATGAAAAAATAACATTGGTAAATTTACAAGCAGAGACAAACGCCCATTACAATCTAAAGCAGAATTGTACTTTCAGACAAACGTTTATGGGGGGAAAAACTATTTTGAAGTAATAGAAAAATGTGCAAATATAACAAGTACTGCTTAACAATGAGAATACAATACACATTGAGTATGGTGAAGATAGAATCTAGAAGCAATGCTTTTCATCACAATGCGTTGAATAAGGAGAAAATAGAAGATAATTAGTATACCTGTAAGTAAGTAAAATATCAAGACAAGAATAGAGACGAAGTGGTTGATAAGAAGCAAGAAGTCATAAGTCAAGTGGGCCTGCAGAGAAGGGAAGGTGGTGTTAAAGGGAAGTGCTCCAGCATCAATTTAAATTTGTATGGAAGAGTTGAATTAGGAGGTAGTAAAAAGCCTAGTTAGTGACCTTAGTGCTCGGAATCAGGGAATATTGGGAGACTTATAACGTCAGATATGTTGAGCTGTGAGGGACAAGTGATGGACTGGCTTAGGAAGGTACGGGGCAGGCTTCCGTGAAGAGGAGTGCTTTTAGAAGTTTGTGGTAAAATGACAGAGAGAAGGAAGGTTGGATATGAGGACGGAGCTTCTTCCGGTGGTAGGGAGCTAACAGGAAAAATCAAAGAATTGTAAGGAAGCGCATGGGTGTGAGGATTGGGTAAGAGAGGTGGAGTTAAGGGAGAGGAGATAAGTGAAGAGAGGTAGGGAGGAGCAAGGTCATGAATGGATCTGAATACGAAAGTATCTATATGGCGGGGGAAGAGAACTACTATAGATAGATAACAACTGTAGTGCTAGGAATAAAATTTAAGCATTATGATGTTCCGAGTTAAATTTTAAAACAATGTCTACAAAACACAAATAGCATGAAATGTATGACATTGATTTTTTGAACCAAATTTTTTTAATGTGTACCAAACATGATTTAGTTTAAATTTGGTTCAACCTAAAGGAACACTCCAAGCACCATAATCACTACAGAACACTGAAGTTGTCAGGCTGTAGTGTGGCCGAGCTCCTCTTCCTCCTGGCTGTCAGGCCGGACTGACAGGAAGTGCACACTAAGAAGGACACAGGGGGGGAGGGGAGTAAGGACACAGGGAAGGGAGGGGAATAAGAAGGACATAGTGAGGGGGAGTAAGAAGGACACAGTGAGGGGGAGGGGGGAGTAAGAAGGACATGGGGAGGGGAGTAAGAAGGACAGAAGAACATGGTAAGAGAGAACATATGGGAGGAGTAGTAAGAACATAGGGAGGGGAGGAGTAGAAGAACACAGGGGAGGGGGGTGAGGAGATGAGGAAAACACAGGGAGGGGGGTGAGGAGAATGGGGGGGTGAGAAGAGACTGGTAGGGGATGGTGGGGGGAGAGGAAAGACCACTAAGGTGCAGGGCAGAGCTCTAAGCAGTATTTGCACTGTAAAATATGCTGTGGTTCCTGTAAGGTCTGCGTGCGTGTGGGGGGCGGGGGGTTGGAGGTTGGGGGGGCCTCTGTGTCCATTTTGCTTGGGGCCCCCAAATTGCTTCAAACGGCCCTGGTAGTTGTTATGGTGCCAAGAATAGCCTGGGGCATTCCCTATTGTAGGCAGTCAACCTGTTTTAGAGTGCTCTGGAGTGGTCATAGTGTTTGGAGTGGTCTTTTAAAATGTACTCAGTTTTACAGCTGGTTATTCCCACACTTTTGATTTCTATACAGAAACAGAATTAACATCTTCTACAAAAATTTTAGCTTAAAAGTGATGTTCCCTTTTTTTCATTACAAAAGACCTTATGTTTTCATTGCTAACCAGATATACTACAAACAAAATAGCTAGTAGATAATGTTAATATCAAGCTCACAAAATTCTTTAATGTTATTACTTAAAATATATGGCTGTATTTTATCATGTAAAACATATACTTTTGGGTTCTATTAACAAAACAGTGAATTTTAATGACTTGAGAAATGACTATGGTCAAGATAGCATTAAAGGGACACTATAGTCACCTGAACAACTTTAGCTTAATGAAGCAGTTTTGGTGTATAGAACATGCCCCTGCAGCCTCACTGCTCAATCCTCTGCCATTTAGGAGTTAAATCCCTTTGTTTATGAACCCTAGTCACACCTCCCTGCATGTGACTTGCACAGCCTTCCATAAACACTTCCTGTAAAGAGAGCTCTATTTAGGCTTTCTTTATTGCAAGTTCTGTTTAATTAAGATTTTCTTATCCCCTGCTATGTTAATAGCTTGCTAGACCCTGCAAGAGCCTCCTGTATGTGATTAAAGTTCAATTTAGAGATTGAGATACAATTATTTAAGATAAATTACATCTGTTTGAAAGTGAAACCAGTTTTTTTTTTTTCAT
The DNA here is from genome assembly GCA_933207985.1 of Pelobates cultripes. Lineage (NCBI taxonomy): Eukaryota > Metazoa > Chordata > Amphibia > Anura > Pelobatidae > Pelobates > Pelobates cultripes. Next base: position 224,418,174 of record OW240917.1, on the reverse strand, counting down.
GCAGGCTCTGTCAATCATAGCCAGGGGAGGTGTGGCTAGGGCTGCATAAACAGAAACAAAGTGATTTAACTCCTAAATGACAGTGAATTAAGCAGTGAAATTGCAGGGGAATAATCTATACACTAAAACTGCTTTATTTAGCTAAAGTAATTTAGGTGACTATAGTGTTCCTTTAAGGGAGAATAATCCCTTATTGGTCTGGACAACTTTTCCAAAAGTTTTGAATAGTTTGCTCCCATGTCAACAAGATTCACTGTTTTGTGAAAATATCCCTTTGTGTCACATAATTTGACCAAAATTGTCAGAATGCAGAGTACATTGCACGCAAATTCTCACAAATGCACACTTGGGAGGTTGTGTCTTTTGAAATTAACATATTCCAGTTGGCTTTTGAGGTGCATGGCGTTAGTTCATATCACAGTAAATGGAATCAGAATAATTCTATCTTTTGTTGTTGTTTTTGTATCTATAGTGCACAACTGGTGTCTTAAGGGCACAATGTTAATGAGCACCAGTCTTCATCTTGCATAGCTATTCCTGGGCAAAAGAAAGCAAACATTTTCTCCTTTACTTGAAAATCATTGAACTGAAAGAGCAGAAGAGTTGTGTCTGCGTCATAAAAGGCCACATGACCAACAAAAAAATCCAGACACACTCCAATCCTAGTGGGTTGGTTCTTCAGAACTAGACTAAGAGGGGGATCTCCGATACCATAAAATGTATTGTGTGTTTGCTTCCGTATGACCCAGTACCCATTTTGTGGGCTCAGTACATGTACTCCCTTACGTTCCACTGACTCTTTTACAATGCCGATTACCCAATTGCTTCTGTTACCCACATAGACCTCCCAGTAGTGACGGCCAGATTGGAATCCTGGAATCCCCAGTACATAAAGCCCTGGCTCAAAACACAGTTTACTTCCCTTCAATTTCTTAGTAGAATGGCTGTATTTTACTTGTCTGAGGTCTGGAGACAAGATGAGATTAGGATGTGCACTCTCTGGGTCAAACTGAAGAGGTTCAGGAATTGGTTTTACAATATGTCTCATTCCTTTCCAATCTCGGAGATGAAGTGGAGACATAAATCCATTAAACTGTGTCTCAAGTCCATCCATTGCCTTCAACTGAGTAGTTAACATTTCCTTTTTCTTCTTGGTTTTGATCAGAAAACGTCTCATTGATGAATTACTTTCCATTTTCTCCAATTGGTCAGTGATGTTAGTTGATATTTCAGTCAAATCCAGGATGGCTGTTTCTAAAACTGTCATTGCCTTTTCTTCCTTTATTTCATTTTCGGTCAAATGCATATTCCCCTCTTTTCTAAGTAATTCTTGTAGATCCTGAAATAAATCATAAGTTCTCTCCTTGTCTCGCGCTGAATTCACCTTCAATTTCATAATTTTATCCTCAAATTCATCAATCATTTCCCATGATTCTTCTTTTATACGTAAAAGCTGGAGTTTGACATCATTCAGTAGGACAACCTTCGGTTCAAGAGTTGATGTATCTTTATCTTCCATCTTTTAAGGTCTTGATGAACTTGTTAGGTCTTGATATATAGAATTCTATTTGAAGAAAGAAAACGCAGGATTAAGTACAATGATCTAGAATGCTCAGCAAAGACCTAGAACCAACTGTCTGAGATAATCATTCTCTTTTATAATGTACATGGGTGAAAATATTTAAAGGGACACTACACTACCCAAATACTAAATTTATAAAAATCACCTTTTAGAAGATATATCCCAAATGAAAGGTTGCATGCATTTAATTATGTATTTTTCATTGGGAATATATCTAAAATCAGCTTGCAAAGCCTGCAGTTGTCTTGTCTGCTGCCTTTGCAAGCTTTCCCCTTCTAACCCCGCCCAGACTTTACCACTGTCCAATCACAGACATCCCAATGCAGCTCAATGCAAGGCAGGTGCTCTGGGCAATTCCTGCCTCTTGAGGTCAGCTGCATTGAGCTAATGAAACCAGGAAGTAGCTTTATCTGTTGTCTGATTGAACGCCAAGGGGGTTTAACCAGGTTAATTTACAAGTGTCAATTTCTATTGTAAATCTGCACTTTTTGCAAAATGAAATAAAAGAGGACACACGCTCCACACATAAATCTTTTCAGCAAGCTAAAGTAGTCTAGGGATCTGGAGTGACCCTTTAATATCACATAGCCAGAAATAGACTTTAGATAGATTTCTACCCATATGGCTTCACGTTGGCATGTGCAGAAGGTAACTGTGACGAGACCAATCTTGCCACATTGCATTGGAGGAGCCTGGTTGCCCACCTGCTGCCTTTGGATTATGGACCGGCAGCTAAAGGGTTAATTTTACTGTGCAGAAGGATTTATTTCTCCCTTTCTGCACAGCCGTTCGGTAGATTCCATCTACCGAACAAACAGTTTCTTTTCAGCCTCCCCAGAGCCGTGGGAAGCCGGCCGGCGCCGTTAATTGGCCACCCAGAAGCTGGAGTGCGCCCTCCATTTACCTCCCTGAAGCCGCGGTTAACCGCGGCTTAACGAGCGTCTGCCGGCAATTGACCACCCAGTAGCTGTGGTTAACCGCAGCTTAATTGACTGTTACTGGGTGGTCGCGGTTACACCTAGCCGCCACACGATGGCGATGTTCTGGAGCTCCCCGGGCAGCCAGTGCTTTTTTGCCCGGCTTTCCTATGCCAAATCTGGACAGTGTCAGCTAAGCACCGCTGAGCCTCCAGCCCCTGGTTCTGATTCGTACCAATTTAACGAATGTATGCAGATTCGGTATTTTGTGTTGGGGGAATGTTTTAACCCAGATAGCTATGCCATGGAGCCTATTCGTGTAATTAAAGACTTTAGCTCCATGGCAATTAAACTGTATTCGTGTGGTCTGAGTGCCATTCACCTAATAATGTGCACTCAGACCTGAGCTATCTGGGGATATGTTACATGTCTGTGTTTTATGTAATAAATGTTACTTTATGTATTTTAAAGTATAATACTGGTTTTGTGTCCCCACATGTGTAATGGAGTTTTGCCTTTGTCTTGGGAGATAATTGAGTTACTTCTCAATTATCTCCCAGGGCAGAGGGGAGGAAGCCAGGATGCATTGTGGGAATATACTGTGACTGTGTGTCCTATTTGTCTACTTGTCTGTCCCTTGTCACAGTCTCCCATTTGGTCCTCTAGGGGAGTGTCCACCAGGTGGGAGACCTGCATAAAAGCCGGGCAGGTAGCCCTCATTAAACAGACCACTGCTTGACCCTCAACACGGAGCCTTGTCTCGTTCTTGGGGGGATTCACTGTATGCTGTTAGAGACTGATTGCCAGGAGTGTAAGCTGATTGTCTGCTTTTCCTGTTCGTCTACTAGTAGCTATTTGGGAGGTTCCAGTTCGGGAGTTGGAGTGCTATTTTGTATCCAGTTCGGGAGTTTGGTGTTCTGCAGTAGCTGTGCCTGTATCTCTGGAAAGGGGGCCGATCGCCTAAACGGTTTTTACCCCTTGTGTGCAAAACGGTCCATTACAGTAATCTATAGTCTCAAATGTCCAATTGCGGTGGGTAACATCGTTAGATATATTTATCTACAAAATATCTTGCTCTTGAAAAAGCCCATGGTGATATCTTTATATTATATTACAGCATGAACAAGACAAAAGGGACTTTTGTGAACTTACCTGCCTACAGATAAGTAGACTGTAAAATGTTGGCGCTCTATAAATTATAATATAAGAGCATTACAATTTTACCTTTTAATATTTAGAAAAAAATAAATTACATTTTAAAAATGGTAGACTTGTAATTGGATGGGAAAATTTAATTAACACAAGATATAAAACAGTTTGGAATATGTGAATGATAACAGTTCAATAACTGCCATTTTAAGAAAAAAATAACAATTTAGTAAATATAACCCCAAAGAAAATAGGCATATAATGTATGTTTTGTCTGTTTATTTTGGGGGCATGTAAAATCTTGTCTTGGAATAGCTGCAGATCTAGTATCTGCAATCCCTCCCTATTACTGACATATTGTGGCTCTCCAATCGAAGAATTTGAAAATAAGTTGTATCATAGCCATGGAGGTGTATAAGTTTATTTATAAAAGTGCTAATTTCTATTAACATAAAAAAGAAGAAAAAAATATGTACACACTCTTTAATTTAGTTTGGAGTGTTCTGTTAAAGGAGCACTATAGGGTCAGGAACACAAACATTTATATGGTTAAAACCACCATCTAGCCACCCTGGTCCCCTTATGCCTCCATAAATAGAGTAACATATTACTTGTATTCAAGTCTGCAGCTGCTTATTTTGTCCCTGTTTCTGTTAGACCTGCCCACTGCCTGCTGACATCAACAAAAGTGATAGCCGAATCCAATCACAATGCTTCCCCGTAGGATTGGCTGAGACTGACAAAAAGGCAGATCAGGGGCAGAGCCAGCACAATTCAAACAGCATGTCCTCATAGAGATGAATTGAATCAATGAGACACTGAATGTTTGGATGCATTTTAGGCAGCAATGACCCAGGAAGGATCTCTAACAGCCATCTGAGGAGTGGCCAGTGAAGTTTTCACTAGGCTGTAATGTAAACACTGCATTTTCTCTGAAATAAACACTGTTTACAGCAAAAAGCCTGAAGGTAATGATTCTACTCACCAGAACAAATTCAATAAGCTGTAGTTGTTCTGGTGACTATAGTGTACCTTTAAATACAGTCAAGGACTAAACTTAATACTGTAATGAAAATATTTGAATTGTATCTGAGAAATTGCTAGCAGAACATGATGCAGTTATGACTTATATTTACTATACCGATATGCACAGAGCTATGTAAGGTGGATTAAGATAGGGACTAATGGAGCTGCAGCCCCAGGTCCATTTCTTCTGCAAAACATGAATAACAGCATCACTGTGTGATTTTGTCTGAAATGCTTAAATGACCACTCTAGGCACCCAGACAACTTCAGCTTAATGAGGTGGTCTGGGTGCCAGGTCCAGCTAGGGTTAACCCATTTTTTTTTATAAACATAGCAGTTTCAGAGAAACTGCTATGTTTGTAAATGGGTTAATCCTTCCTCCAATTCCTCTAGTGGCTGTCTCATTGACAGCCGCTAGAGGCGCTTGCGTGATTCTCACTGTGAAAATCACAGTGAGAGAACGCAAGCGTCCATAGGAAAGCATTGTAAATGCTTTCCTATGAGACCGGCTGAATGCGCGCGCAGCTCTTTCCGCGCGTGCGCATTCAGCCGAATGGGAGGAGAAGAGGAGGATTGGAGGAGGAGAGCTCCCCGCCCAGCATTGGAAAAAGGTAAGTTTTAACCCCTTTCCTCTCCACAGAGCCAGGCGGGAGGGGGACCCTGAGGGTGGGGGCACCCTCAGGGCACTATAGTGCCAGGAAAACGAGTATGTTTTCCTGGCACTATAGTGGTCCTTTAAGGCACATTTAGTAAATAACAGTTCTCCTTTAAAGGAACACAATATTGTCAGGAATACAAACCTGTTTAAAATCGGTTTAAAAGCACCGTTTAGCGTTTAGGTGCTCCCTCTCTCCCACCCTCCCTCTCCCCCACTAGAGGTGTATCTAGCCAGCAATGTAAACACTGCCTTTTCTCTGAAAAAGCTTTGTTTATATTATAAAGCCTGCAGGAACATTAAGCTGTAGTTGTTTGGGTGACTATAGTGTCTCTTTAACCCCTTAAGGACCAAACTTCTGGAATAAAAGGGAATCATGACATGTCACACATGTCATTTGTCCTTAAGGGGTTAAATGAAACCAGTAGCTTTAGATAGGTAGTTGTATATAGTATGTTGAAACTGTTCAAAAATACATTTCGCATATGGTGAGACAAATTAAGATTGCCGTTTATATATGATATGTTGTTTTCCCGTGACGGAAATAACTCTGTCTGGTACACAGGCTGCAGCCACTTGTGTCTGGAATGCTAGTTATAGCCTGGATCTGATCTGATCTTCCACTCAGACATTAATGAATACCTCTTTTCTCACATTAAATCACCGTGGCCTTGAATGTCCATTCCCATATATTTCGTACAGTATACCAGATCTCTTTTAGCTTAAAGTGAACTCGTCATAACAGTCACCAAAACAACTTTAGCTTAATTAATCAAATTGGGTGTATAGATCATGCCCCTGCAGTCTTACGGCTCAATTCTCTGCCATTTAGGAGTTAAATCAATCACTTTTGTTTCTGTTTATGCAGCCCAAGCCACACTGCCCCTGGCTGTGACTGACACAGCCTGTAAAAAAAAAAAGTGGTTTCATTTTCAATCAGTTGTAAATTACTTTAAAAGTTTTATCTCTTTTAACACAGCAGGAGATAAGAACTCCAAATTTAACAGAATTTACAATAAAGGAAGTGTAAACATTAGATGACCCCTTACAGGAAGTGTTTAGGAAGGTTGTATAAGTCACATGTAGGGAGTTGTGACTAGGGCTGCATAAACAAAGTGATTTAACTCCTAAATGGCAGAGGATGGATCAGTGAGACTGCAGAGGCATCAGCTATACACCAAAACTGCTTCATTAAGTTAAAGTTGTTTCGGTGACTATAGTGTCCCTTTAATGTCCAACAAAAAATGGTCTGAAAGTGCGCTCACATGGCCGCAATAGTCATCCTTAGTGTTGCCTGGAGTGGGATTGTTCACCTGCTGGTGAAAAAAAGTAAAAAAAAAAAAAAAGTTCATAAATAATAAAAATACATATATTAATATAAAAATATACTTAGAGTAAAATTACACACGTATATATAGAATATATATATATATATATATATATAATAACTTTATATATTGTATTAAATATTATTATAAAAGAATTAGAATAAAAAAAAAAAAATATATATATATATATAGAAAGCTTGGCACTCACCCTATCTCCCATAAACTTGATGTATTAATGCCTTGGTGCAATCCCACATTTAGGATATGTAGAAAGAAAAAAAGAGATGCACTCTAAGGTCTTGTCAAAAATTTGTTAGTATTTATTCCAAAAAAAGTTACATCACCTGACCGACGTTTCAACCCTACAGGGTCTTCCTCAAGATCAATGTACCCAAATATATATATCTATATATATAGTCCACAATATCCTTGCACTCTGGCTTCAAAATAATTGAACCGGGTGCTTGAAGTCTGGGGAAGATAGCACATACCAATAGAAGAGATGACCAGCACTCTCGGATTCCCAAATGTGATTAAAAGTTATAAGTTCATTGATCCATCTTTAAAAAGCTGCTTCAACGTTTCAGTCCACGTTTGAGACTTTCATTTTATTCTAACTATATTTTGATATTAAAGGGACAGTATAGTCACTGAGGACTACTTCATTTCAATGAAGTGGTCTGGGTGCCAGGTCCTACAGGTTTTAACCCTTCAGATGTAAACATAGCAGTTTCAGGTAAACTGCTATGTTTACATTGCAGGGTTAATCCAACCTCTAGTGGCTGTGTTCCTGAGAAATGCTTTCCGATGGACTGTTTAAATGCGTGCGTGGCTCTTGCTGCGCATGCGCATTACGCTCCACTCGAGAGCTGACGTCGGCAGGGGTGGGGGGGAGAGGCCACCAGCACCGAGGAAGCCCGGCGCTGGATTAAGGTAAGTGGCTAAACAGTTTTAACCCCTTCAGTCCAGCGGGAGGGGGACCCTGAGGGTGGGGGGGTCCTTAGGATCATATAGTGCCAGGAAAACTGGTTTGTTTTTCTGACACTTTAGTGTCTATCAAAATTCAGTTAGAATGAAATTATATTTTTCCACACACAAACGGCACTTTCACTGATGATATCATTGTTGTGATACGTTTTACTGTTTTGAAACCCCTTTAATAAAATTATATATGAAATATATATATATATATATATATATATATAAATATAAATTAATCTCTATCAAAATTCAGTTAGAATGAAATTATATTTTTCCACACACAAACGGCACTTTCACTGATGATATCATTGTTGTGATACGTTTTACTGTTTTGAAACCCTAATATATTTTATATATATATATAATTTCTAAACGAAGGTCAAAATTTAGAAACTATTTAGCATGGGTGTTTTTTGGCGGTTGTAGATGCGTAACAGATTTTGGGGGTGAAAGTTTGAAAAGGTGTGTTTAAAAAAATTGTTTTTTTACAATTTATTTTAGAGTAAATTATATGATATAATGAAAATAATGATATCTTTAGAAAGACCGTTTAACGGAGAGAAAAATGGTATATAATATGTGTGGGTATAGGGTGAAATAGAAACCTTGTTTCATTTCTCCTCTTCTCTGTATGGTTCTTGGATGCTGACTACCAGGTGCAAAGAACACAGCTTGTAACAATGATTGACAGGGAGCCGAGATACGTCCAGCTTCAAAATAAAGAGGTATGGATTTTTACATTTAACTTCTCTCTTTTATATTTGTTAAATATAGAGATAAATGAACGTAGTATTAAAAATTAAAAACACAGTAAATGTAAGCTCATTGAGCAGGGCCCTCAACCCCTCTGTTCCTGTGTGTCCAACTTGTCTGGTTACAACTACATGTTTGTTCGCCAACCACTGTAAAGCACTGTGGAATTTGTTGGCGCTATATAAATAATAACATAATAACAACAAAAATAATGTATCAATAAAATTTTTACTTACATCCTGCCCCTCACTTAGATGCTATCATTGAAAAGTGTATTTGGGAGTTATCTAATTATGCAGAACTTTTGTGGCCCGCCCACAAATTCCACAAGTGACATTTATTGCGAAGGAATGAGTCAGAGATAAGTCGTTATCAGTGTGTTAGCTTTGTGTTATGACAGTGCAAAGTATAGGTAGAAACTCGGTAAACCATAAATCTGGAGTATAGAATTACATTAAAGGACACTCCAAGCACCATAAGCACTACAGTCGACTGTAGTGGTTTTAAAGTCAGGAGTACCCTGGCATCCTCACACAGTAAGTACTCAAACCACTTAAAAATAGTGACGCTGTCAGTCAAACAGCTGGCTCTGCACAGCAGGGCTTAGATCATCGGAGCTAACAGAAGCTCCTAACTTGAGCTTAAGGATCTAGGGAGTCGGCAACAGACCCCCAAGTTTTCAAACCCTTCCTAAGTCTTTCCTGTGGGAACTCCTGGCATCATAATTATTACAGTAGCCTGTAGTGTTTATAGTGGTAGAAGTGCCCCTTAAAAGTACAGAAATTATTTAGCCCTAGTCTCAATAGCGGCCCATATATTTACAGTATGTCCATATTTTTCCACATACAAACAAAAAACAATAAACGAAAAACAACCACTTTTGTCTTAACATTTACTGTTGCTTGCACGTTTGTAAGGCAAGGGTAACACCTCAAGACTGTATGCTTGTTTCAACATTGCCCCTTTATCATTTGCAATCGCCTTGTTCACTTCTGTCTGTACAACCCTTCTCTGTACCCCCAGGCACTGGAAGTTGTTAATGCTATTTAAATAATAATTTAAAAAAACAAAAAATTATAAAGAAACCTCAACATGTTTGTAAATGATGGAAAAACCAATGTAGCTGTCTAATGAACAATTGTGATTTATGTGTACCTTTTTGTACCCTACCCCTTCTTTCCTTATGTACCTCCACGCTGTAAAATTGAAAATTCAATAAAACACGAATTAAAAAAAATAAATAAATATAAAAGTTACACATAATATAAAGACTGAAATGGAACAGCGGATACAGTTATTTAATATTTCATGACAAACTGTCCTTCTCTTCCTATATCTCCTATCTTACAGGCAACTTAACTAAACAGGCTAAACAATGACAAAATACCCCAAATCTATCACATTCCTATAACATATACCTGGGCTATATAAAGTTCTACGTGGGATACCATACCTGAGATTATTGCACAGCCAGCCCAGGACAAGAATAGGCAACACTTATTTGACTGCAGACACGAATGACTACATAGTTTCAGTTTCTTCAATGTTTATATGGTTTCAATTTATCTTTAGTTTCGTTTCTTTGTTGTGTTTGTCTAATGACCTCTGCAGGCAGGAGCTGCTTAAAAAAAAAAATAGATCTGTCATAAAAAACGTATGCAGTTTATTATTTTGTTTTCGCACAAACTGAACAGGTTTTGACCAAACACATTCGCATTCTTCCAATCAAGGATCACAGCATTGAAAAATTCTATCGCAATAAAAGCAAAGGGTAGGTAACTTGGCAATACACGTGCCTGTTAATTCAAAGTTACAGATAAAAAACTCAAAAGTCAGCCTATTTAAGATAAAATAAATAACTTATTTAAAAATAAATAACTTAATTATTCTACATTTAAATACGCACACATCCGCTGTAGTGGTTATGATGTGAAAAGTACCCTGGCTCCATTTCCAAGTAAACGGCGGCAGGGTACTGTTTTGCAAAGGTTTGCCCTCTTAACTGGGACAGCGCCAGGCACCGATGGTCCTCTAAGGCTAATGACATGCCGATCCTATTGGTCATTCATTGGCTGAGCGCATCAGCTGAACGCTCTCAGCCAATGATTGGCATTCTGTGCACAGAAATATATACAGAATTGACATGAGCCAGCCCAGGCACCATGACCACTTCAAAATGCTCAAAGGAGTAACCCTTTAATGATGCAAGGATTCCTCTAAGCAGCACAACTGAAATAGTTTTAGTTTATAGGTCGTACCCCTGCAGTTTCACTGCTCATTTCTCATTTAGGAGTTATATCGGTTGTGTTTCTGTTTATGCAGCCCTGGGAACACCACACAGCCAGGGCCAGATTAAGAGCACAGTGGGCCTGGTGCTGACAATTATGACGGGCCTAATTACAGAATCGTATCGACCAAAAACAGTAAAACACTCCCAAGCATCATGTATCTGATGGTGCTGGAGAGAAAGAAAACAGCAGCTATAAGAAAACACATACCCTAGGCTAATCTCTCACTAATTTATGTTTTCATCTTTTCATAAATAAATCCATAACGCCTAACAGCAGTGTCCAGTCAAGCAGGAAGTAAATGGGCATGGTAAAAGGCACCCCCACTGACACAAATCACGTAACCTGCCAAAAGGGGCGAACATGCCCAAAAAGAGGACATGTCTGCTCAAAGAATTAGAAGGCCAGCCTGGTATGAATGCATGTCAGGCTGCCTGGCAATCATGCAGCTGGCCAACTTAGGGCATACTATGCAGACAGCACCCTGAGCTTGGCATAAATGCATCTAATGATGCGCTCACTCAACGCTTTCTAAGGACTGTCCCCTAGCACCCGCTGGTCCACTTGTCTCCTTACCTTCTTACTAGCAGGCAGAAGCTCCTGGTTTATAGTCTGGGACAGAGAAAAGCTGTATGTAGTGAGTGTAGAAGAAAGTGAACATGCCACAGTGTTAGAGAGACCAAAGTCAGCATTACATTAAAGGATCACTATAGGGTCAGGAACACAAACATGAATTCATGACCCTATTGTGTTAACACCATATCTAGCCCTCCTGCCTCCATAAATATAAAAATCTTACTGTATTCAAGCCTGAAGCTGTAATTGTTATGCTTTTAGACTGAAAAAAGAAGAGGGAAATAAAAAAAAAAAGACCTAATGTAATATACAGTGTTTCTCAGGTATTTCATTTTTTTTGCCCCCCCCCCGCCCCTCCTACTTTTTTAGGGTGAGGGGTAGATTGGATATTCTGTAAAAGGGGGGGGGGGGGGGGTGGTGACTTGGGCTCCTCCAGTACCAGAATCCACCCCCCCTCGTATTAAAACTCCCCTTCCGCTGAACCAGGGACCCAACCCCCATTAATGGATGGGGATTTGGGGATTCAACTTCCCCCATTCTTCTAGGGCTCCTGTACCACCAATAGGTGGAGGTTGTGGGGGACACTAGGTCCCCTGTTTAGTTTAATTGCCCCTACACGCAGGACACAGTTGAGGGCATGGGGGGACACTATGTCTCCCCCTGCTAATTATTTTAATAGGTGCCCACCATAGGGAAATGGAGGACCTGGGCCAAGTACTGGAAAAGTCAGTCAAAGAAGGCATTCAAAGACTTAACCAAATAATATGAAACCACATATCTGCAAGGGTCTTGTTAAACAAGTAAATACGTATTAAAGTTGCTTTGCTTACACTTTTTTGCCCTCTTTACGGGCCTGCCCGAACATCGGGTTCGGCACACCACAACCAAATTTAGTATATTTTAGGGTCTTCCCCTACTCTGCCCTTCCCCTTGACGCTACAAATGAGAAGGCGGAGCATGGAGTTGTGGGAGGGGATGATCCGGCCTATATAGAAACAGGAACCTCCATACTGGACCGACGTTGATTGGTCATCCCACGCACCACTCCCAAATCTACCTTGGCGGGCCCTGTTTATATATATATATATTACACACACACACACACACACACACACACACACAGTCATGATTTTAAAAAAAAAGGTACACCTTTTTGGGGTTTCTACTCTAATAATACAACCCGAATGATGGATTTTAAAATGTTTGGAAATTACGGCATAACCCTCCCGTTTGATGGGAGCAACCCTGTTCTCGTGGTCATCAAATGGTGTTTCCTCCCTGAACTTTGTTACACACGTTAATGCTCCGACTAGGAAACTGGAAAACTTTTATAGAGGTGGAACATTTATGATGATCAATAATGTCGACATCTATCGCTAGTTAGCCTTTAACCCTATGGGGCAGTAAGCCAGCTGTTAGTTTTTGACAAAGAATCCCAATTTTGGACAATTTTTACTTAAATAAATCATGACCCATTAGAATGTCATGTGTGCTTCATCTGAGGTTTGTGTACCCATTTTAAGCCTACAAGGCCCAGACAGAATCCTTATGTCCTGTATAAAAACCATAGAATTCAAAGATAAAATAATATAATATATAATATCCTGCAGAGGCAGAACAGCCACTTCCCTTAAGCGTCAAAGAGCGCCCACAGTTCAGGTAGACTTGTGTGCCCAGTGTCAAGTTGTGTGTCCTTTGCCATGGTACCTGTGTGTCTGTCTGTTAATTGGTGGTCTGATCTTCCCCATGGTGCGTCTGCCTTTGGGTGTGTCTTGTGAGATATTATGGATGCTATCGTCATGGTGTGTGTGTGTCTATCTCTATCATGGTGTGTGTGTCTCTACTGTCATGGTGTGTCGTATAGGGTGTCACGGTCTGTCGTGTCATGTGTGGTGTTTGTCAATTCTGTGTACTGGTCTGATCGCAATGTATGATAGATGTCACGGTGATGAGGTCTGGTAGATGGAATAGGGAGCCTTTGAGTAGGGTCATCAGTGCGCGTACTGTAAGGAAGGCAAGGGCATTGGAGGAACGCAAGTGTCCGCAAAGAGAGCAGTATGAGAGCAAGAACTTACCCAGGGCAGGTTAAACGGAAACTTTAAAGAGGCAATTAATTAATGGTAATAGAGGGGTGAGGGAGTAATGGAAAGGAAGTGTAAGGGAAGATAGGTACTATCCAGCAGCGCAAAGGTCCCGCGATAGAGAAGGTAGGGACTTTGTGGGATTGGCTGACACGGTCATGGAGGACTATTGATACCGACCGGGCTCCATCCCCCTTGGTCGAGCGGAGCCTATGGTCGATGTATCAATAGGGGGAAAAAGGAGTGCGTTTATGATCGACACTGGTGCTGAACATTCGGTGGTGACTAATCAAGTTGCTCCTCCATCTGGAAGAACTATTACTGTAATAGGAGCAACTGGAAGAAGTGCTGAAAAACCGGTTCTTAAAAGTCGACTCTGTACATTGGGAGGCCACGTAGTAAAACATCAATTCCTTTATATGCCTGAGTGTCCAGTCCAATTGCTGGGACGTGATATGCTATCCAAATTACAAGCGCAGATTACGTTCCTACCAAATGGAACAACATCCTTAAAGTTTAATGGACCCTCAGGTATTATGACATTGTCCGTACCAAAGGAAGAAGAGTGGCGACTTTATACAGTGTTGACTAGCCAAAACCCGAGGAGTGATGAATCCTTATTTAACATACCAGGAGTTTGGGCAGAGAACAACCCACCAGGACTGGCCCGCAATATTCCACCTATTAAAATCGAACTAAAACTTGGGGTTTATCCAGTAAGCCTGAGACAATATCATATTCCGCAGAAGGCTAAGAAGAACATCCAATCTTATCTGGATAAGTTCATACGGTATGGTATCCTAAAATTCTGTACTTCCCCCTGGAACACCCCATTGCTGCCTGTTCAAAAGCCCGGTACAGATGAGTATCGACCTGTGCAGGACTTGAGAGCAGTCAATGATGCGGTTGTTAGTATACATCCAGTCGTGCCCAATCCATATAACCTGCTTGCTTTAATTCCGGGCGGGGCTACTTACTTTACAGTCTTAGATCTCAAAGATGCCTTCTTTTGCCTCCGAATTGCCGCAGAAAGCCAATGTATCTTCGCTTTCCAATGGGAAAATGCTGTAACGGGCTCGAAACGCCAAATGACCTGGACAAGATTGCCCCAGGGGTTTAAAAATTCACCTACCCTATTTGGTTCAGCTCTAAGTCAAGATCTACTAGATTTCGAGTCTATCCCAGGAGAGTGTGTATTATTACAATATGTAGATGACTTGTTGATAGCAGCAGTTACAAAGGAAGTATGTCAGCAAGCAACGCACGATCTACTACACATTCTCTGGAAGGCAGGATACAAGGTGTCAAGAAGGAAGGCTCAGTTGTGTTTGCCAACTGTCAAATATCTGGGATTCCATATCTCTGAAGGTCAAAGAATTATGGGGCCAGAGAGAAAAGAAGCTGTGTGCCAAATACCGATACCCAGGAATAGAAGACAAGTGCGAGAATTCTTGGGGGCAGCAGGCTTCTGTAGGATATGGATTCCCAGCTACGCGATACTGGCAAAACCTCTGTATGCAGCTATCAAAGGTACAGAGCACGACCCCTTCTTATGGACTCAAGAACAGCAAACGGCATTCGAAGATGTGAAGAGGGCTTTGATGAGTGCCCCAGCATTAGGTCTACCTGACCACACACGGCCATTCTACCTGTATGTACATGAGCAAAGAAGAATGGCTGTGGGAGTATTGACACAGTACTTGGGATCATGGCAAAGACCTGTTGCCTACATGTCTAAGCAACTGGATGCAGTGGCCAGCGGACTTCCACCTTGTCTAAGAGCTGTAGCTGCAGCCGCCCTGCTAGTAGCTGAAGCCGATAAACTCACTCTGGGTCAAGAACTTTATGTACGAGTTCCACATGCAGTACAGACGTTG
Source organism: Pelobates cultripes (assembly GCA_933207985.1). Classification (NCBI taxonomy): domain Eukaryota; kingdom Metazoa; phylum Chordata; class Amphibia; order Anura; family Pelobatidae; genus Pelobates; species Pelobates cultripes. The sequence goes on along the minus strand of OW240917.1, from coordinate 224,402,961 downwards.
TTGGATTACAAAGGAAATCATTGGTTTAGTAACAGCCGTATGACCAAGTATCAAGCAATGTTGTGTGAAAACCCAAGAGTGCATTTAGAGACTGTAAATACCTTAAATCCAGCTACCCTTTTGCCACAACCTACTGAAAGTCAACATGATTGTTTGGAAGTAATGGATGAAGTATTTTCAAGTAGACCAGATCTTCGTGATTTTCCCATCCAGAACCCTGATGTTCAATATTACACCGACGGCAGTAGTTATGTAAAAGAAGGGATCCGCTATGCAGGATATGCAGTAACAACGATAGACAAGGTGATAGAAGCTCGGCCACTGGCAAAAGGAACATCAGCACAAAAGGCAGAATTGATAGCACTGACACGAGCGTTACAATTGGCTGAAGGTTTAAGAGTGAACATCTACACGGACTCCAAGTATGCGTTTTTAACCACTCATGCCCACGGAGCTTTGTATAAAGAAAGAGGACTATTGAATTCAGAAGGCAAAGAAATCAAATACGCAGCTGAGATCCTACAACTATTGGAAGCAGTGTGGGAGCCGAAAGAAGTCGGTATTATACATTGTCGGGCGCATCTGAGAGGAGATGGTGATGTAACCAAAGGGAATCGGATGGCAGATAGTGCAGCTAAGCGTGCTGCTGAATCAGGAAGACAGGAATATGTGGGGCATATAGCTGCTCTTATACCAACTCCACTGTCTCAATGGACTCCAATTTATACAGCTCAAGAAGAGGAGTGGTTAAGGACTGAACCTGGAAAGTATTTGGAGAACAAATGGTATCAGTTAGAAGATGGAAGAATAGTTATTCCAGCATCACTAGCGGTAGAAATTGTCCAAAACTATCATAACGGGACACATTCTGGGAGAGACAGTACAGAAGAATCTCTCAGAAAACATTTCTACATACCAAGATTGTCCAACTTGACTCAGGCCATTGTACGTAGATGTGTAACGTGTGCTAAAAATAATGCAAGACAAGGACCAGTAAAGCCACCAGGAGTCCAGTTTATGGGGGGACTTCCCATGTCCGATTTACAAATTGACTATACAGTGATGCCTAAATCGGGTGGACATCGCTACCTGCTGGTAGTGGTGTGCACCTATTCAGGCTGGGTAGAAGCATGTCCTACTCGTACAGAGAAAGCAGGAGAAGTCGTGAGATTCCTGCTACGAGAAATAATACCCCGATATGGACTACCCTGCTCTATAGGATCGGACAATGGTCCAGCTTTTGTTCATCAGTGCCTACAACAATTGACTCATATGCTTGGTATAAAGTGGAGGCTTCATACGGCATATAGACCCCAGAGTTCTGGTAAGGTAGAGAGAATGAATAGAACTATTAAGAATCAGTTGGCTAAAATGTGTCAGGAAACCCAACTTAAGTGGAACGTTCTCTTGCCCATAGCTCTATTGCGAATCCGTAGTACACCTACCAGAAGGATGGGCCTCTCTCCTTTTGAAATCATGTACGGGCGACCACCTCCCGTGCTTGGTAACTTAAGGGGGGATTTGAGTCAGTTGGGAGAAGGAATTACCCGGCAGCAGGTTGTAGAGTTGGGTAAGACTATGGAGGAGGTACAGAAATGGGTACAAGATAGATTACCTGTGAATATTTATCCCCCAATTCATAGTTACCACCCAGGCGACCAAGTGTGGATTAAAGAGTGGAATAATGTGCCGTTAGGGCCCAAGTGGAGAGGTCCTTATGTTGTTCTTCTGTCTACCCCTACAGCGATAAAAGTAGCCGAAGTGGCTCCGTGGATACATCACTCCAGGGTTAAACCAGCAGCAGCCGATTCCTGGCAAGTTACAGCAAATCCAGAGAATCCCTGCAAGATCCGGTTAAAACGCACGACTCAGTCGGAGTGACGAGGAACCTTGTAGATTACAAATTTTATTGTTTCAGAGACTTGGTAAGTGAGTGAGAAGGCCATAATAAAGCCTGTCCACTCACCAACGAGTGTATAAGTCAGGGAAAGTCTTGAGGGGACCCCTGTGAAGACGAGCAGAACTCCATTCCCTGCAGTCCTTACATCCTGGAAGCTGAGGTGCCTTCACACGGACGAAGACTGAGGATGACGACGAAAGATGTATTTTTAATAATGTTTATTTATGTGTATTTTTATATTCAGGAAGGTAGAGGTACCAACACTCCTAGCTGTGAGGTATGCATTAAGACTACAAGAACAGGTAACCATATATCCCAGACCCTAATTTGGCATTCGCAATATGAGTGTAAAGGAGATGTATCAAGATGTAGATACTTAAATATAGAATATAGTGTGTGTCATTTAGGAGTAGGAGAACCTAAGTGCTTCAGTCCTGAGTATCAACCCCGTACAATTTGGTTGACTCTCAGAAATGGAGATTCTCAGGGGACCCTAATTAATAAGACGGTATTAAAATCCGTATATTCTTCAGGTGCTCTGCTATTTGATGCGTGTAAAGCAATATCAAGTGGTAGAAAGCCGTGGAATGTATGTGGGGATCTTAGATGGGAGAGGACGTATGGGTCTAACGATAAATATATTTGTCCCAGTAGTAAAAATAAATATGTAAGTCCAAGATGCCCAAATAGAGATTATAACTTCTGCCCATATTGGTCTTGTGTGGGGTGGGCGACTTGGGGACAGACAGCAGACAAGGACATGATTGTGACTAAGTTGCCTACTGATCCATATTGTAAGTCTATGGAATGCAATCCAATCCATATACTTATAAATAACCCTGACAAGTTCTTAGATAAATATGGTAATTTATTTGGGTTTCAAATATATGGGACGGGTTTAGACCCTGGGACAATATTGTTTATAGGGATAGAGACTGATACGGTAACCTCCCAAACTCATCAAGTATACCATTCCTTTTATGAAGAGATGAGCATAGATAATAAGATCCCCCATAATGCTAAAAACTTGTTCATTGATTTAGCCGAGAGTATTGCCGGTAGTCTTAATGTTACCAACTGCTATGTGTGTGGAGGTACTAACATGGGAGACCAATGGCCTTGGGAAGCAAAGGAGGTAATGTCCGGTTCTGAGGCAGTTGACCAATTAATATCTACACAAGCCGACTATCATATGAGTGTTAGAGGTAAATCTGAGTGGAGATTGAAGACCTCCATCATAGGTTATGTTTGCATAGCGAGGAAAGGAATGATGTATAATACTTCTGTAGGAGAATTAACTTGTCTAGGGCAAAAAGCTTATGATGATGATACAAAGAATACAACTTGGTGGTCGGCTTCAAATGTCTCAGAACCATCTAACCCGTTTGCAAGATATGCCAATTTAAAGGACGTATGGTTTGATCTATCCATCACATCTAACTGGAGAGCCCCAGCGAATTTGTACTGGATCTGTGGTAAGAAGGCCTATTCGGAGTTACCACAGGACTGGGAAGGGGCATGTGTGTTGGGTATGTTAAAACCATCCTTCTTCTTGTTGCCTATTGAAACAGGTGAGACTTTAGGTGTTAAAGTGTATGATGTGAATCATAGGAAGAAAAGGGGACCCATAGAGATAGGTGCCTGGGAAGATAATGAATGGCCTCCCCAGCGTATTATAGATTATTATGGGCCAGCCACGTGGGCAGAGGATGGTACCTTTGGTTATAGAACCCCTATTTATATGCTCAACCGCATTATAAGGTTACAGGCGGTGGTTGAGATCATTACTAACGAGACATCACAAGCGCTCAATCTTCTAGCGAAGCATAATACCAGGATGAGGACAGCAGTTTACCAAAATAGATTAGCCTTGGATTATCTTTTGGCAGTAGAGGGAGGTGTATGTGGGAAGTTTAACCTGAGCAATTGCTGTCTTCAAATAGATGACGAAGGGCAAGCAATAGCTGAGCTTACTAGCCATATGGTTAAACTAGCGCATGTGCCTACTCAGGTATGGAAAGGGTACAATCCAAGTAGTTGGTTTGGTAGCTGGTATGAGTGGTTTGGAGGGCTTAAGGCAGTGGTAGGTGGAGTCCTACTGATTTTAATGTTGTGTCTACTCCTGCCGTGTCTTATACCCTTAGTAGTTAGGTCTGTGCAAAGCCTGATAGAAAATATAGCAGAGAGGAAGGCTGCTGCACAGATAATGGCAATTTATAAATATAAGGCTCTAGATCAGGGAGAACCAATGCAGGAAGACGAGTGTTGAAGATTCACATCATAGGATAAGTCTGGTCTGGTTCAAAGGTAACTTGTGGTGTATGCAAACCAAGGTTAAGTGATGCCTCAAGTAATTGTAAAATATCAAGAGGCATCAAAGGGGGGAATGTGGTGGAATCTCGGTAAAAATAAATTTAGTAGGCCGAGATTACCACGTGGCATGTGTACGTGCATATGCTGACGTATCGATCAGTTGGTTGCACGAGGCAAGATACGATCAGTAGTGTACGGAGCATGTGCAAGAATACAGGATGTAGTATTCCCCTCCTCCATTGTGCTGGACAAGCCATGCGGTCAAGCAGGAAGTTAATTCTTATTTGTAATGATTGGTCAAGAGAATGTGCGGGTGGAGCTTAATATGGGAGGAGTTATGTGCCTATATAGGGAGCCTGCACTATTGTTCAGGGCTCAGAACTTGCTGTATTTTTGGTGACATTAGTCCCTCTGAGTCCCGATCGGTGATCCAATAAAGAATCTCTTCCTTCCTGAAGAAACCTGTGTCCATCTCTCTGTGCTTTGCTTCCGTCAGTTTCTCCGGTATCACCATGACCTAGGAAGGATCTCTAACAGCCATCTAAGGAGTGGCCAGTGAAGTTATCACTAGGCTGTAACGTAAAGACTGCATTTTCTCTGAAAAGACAGTGTTTACAGCAAAAAGCCTGACGGTAATGATTCTACTCACCAGAACAAATTCAATAAGCTGTAGTTCTGGTGACTCTAGTGTCCCTTTAACTATATCCATTGTCAGCCAGTCCACACAAGTTTTGTTCCCATACATCCCTCTTAAGTTTCCATACTTAAGTAAGAGTATGTGAAAAGTAGTAAGGGTTGCCACCTTTCTTGGAAAAACATACCGGCCTTGCTAATTTGCATAATTAAATATGTATGGTGACATTACATGATGTAAATCACAAGGAGTGACATAAGAGAAAATGCTGTAAAATCACCAAAAAAACGACTTAGTTTGATTCTGCTGTATAGATGGATTCCTCCCAGTGGCCCCATGTCTCCCAGTGCTCCCATGTGTCGATTCTCCAGGTCTTAGTGTTCCTATGTATCATTGTCTCAGTACCCCATGTTTCCCAGTGTCCCCTAGTGTCGTGTCCCCAGGTCTCCCAGTGATCCTATGTATCACAGTGTCTCAATGCCCCATGTATCCCTGTGTCCCCATGTATCCCAGGGTCCCCATGTCACTAGGAAGATGGGAAGACCTGGGGACACGGGGAGACCTAGGGACACGGAGACACCAGTGACACTGGGAGACTAGGGGACTCTGGCTGGGATGCATGGGGACACTGGGAAAATAGGGGACACTTGAAGACATGGGGACACAGACACTAGAGACACTGGCTGGGGGACATGGGGACATTGAGACATGGGGACACTGGGAGACACGGGGACAAGGAGACACCAGGGACACTAGCTTGGAGACATGGGGACATGGAGACATTGTGACACTCGAGGCACTGAGAGACATGGAGGCACTAGGATACATGGGGACAGTGAGACACTGGCATACTGGGGGCACTGGGAGACTAGGGGGCACTGAGACACCAGGGACACTGGCTGGGAGACATGGGGACACTGTGTCCCCATGTGTCTGTGCCATAATGTCTCCCAGTGTCCCTTAGTATCTCAGTATATGTCTCCTTGCAGCTTTTCCCCCCATCCCTTACTTCCCTGAGCTGTAGTCTGTCTCTGCAGGGTGGGAGTTGCTGTCTGCACCCCTGCAGATCAGTGAGTATAGATAGGCAGGGAGGGATATGCTGGAACTTCCTATCCCTGCCTGTCTCCACACACAGCGACCCCTACTGGCCAGTGCTGGTATTGCAGAGTAATCTCTTGTTTATACTGAGAAAAATACCAGCATTTGTATTGCCAGTATCCCTGCAATATTGGCACCAGCCAGGCAGCCTCAAATACTGGCTGTGCCAATAAAATAAAAGCCAGGTGGAATCCCTAAGAGTAGTGTGTGGGGGAAAAAAATGTAAAAAAAAAAATTTTTTTTTTTTTTTTATAAATCAATGGGCCTATTCCATGGGCCTGGGCCTGGAGCTGCAGCTCCATCAGCCCCTATGTTAATCCGGCCCTGCACACAGCCAACATGAAAAGAATAATTTTATTTTCAATCAATTCTTACAGCACAGTGTGCTCACTTTTGTAGTTCTTATCTAATGCTCTGTAAATTTAACTTTATTTACACAAAGGAGGCTCCTCCAGGCTCTAGCAGGCAGTTAAAGTGGCACTGTCATGACCGTATCTATTTCTTTTAGCATCTCTCCCGACTCCTCTACACTTTATTAAGCCAACCAATCAGAGCGCTCTGAGTGTATAAGGCATTCCCTTGCCGGGTGAAGATGTAATTAATATTTCTGCCTAAATATTTTTTCACAATATTTTATTTTTTCTTGCAATCAGGTCCTTTTAAAAAAATTTTTTAATATTTTGACTCGACTTTATGGATTTTTATTTGGCCTTTTCTGCGGCTGAAAAAAGAAGAGGGAAATAAAAAAAAAGAAGACATCTAATGGTAAGTATACATTTGTTTCTCAGGTATTTCATTTTTTTTGCCCCCCCCCCGCCCCTCCTACTATTTTTAGGGTGAGGGGATAGATTGGATATTTCTGTATTTGGGGGGGGGGGGGGAGGGAGGGTGACTTGCAGCTAGGGGACCCTTAGTCACTGGAGGGGAAGATGGCCAAACTTCCACCAGTGGGTGGGGGTTGAGAGGGACAATAGGTCACCCCATTATCATTTAGGGCCTTCGCCCGCTACCAATGGGTGGGGGGAACATTAGGTCACCCCATTATAATTTAGGGCCGCCATACACCACCAATGGGTGGGGGGAACATTAGGTCACCCCATTATAATTTAAGGCCCACCCACCACCAATGGGTTGGGGCTGAGGGGGCCTCTAGGTTCTCCCATTATTATTTAGGGTACCCAACCCCCACCAATGGATGGGGATAGGTGGGGCCTATAGGTCTCCCCCATTCTTAATTAGGGCCTCCATCCACCACCAATGAGGTGGAGGTTGTGGGGGACACTAGGTCCCCTGTTTAGTTTAATTGCCCCTACACGCAGGACACAGTTGAGGGCATGGGGGGACACTATGTCTCCCCCTGCTAATTATTTTAATAGGTGCCCACCATAGGGAAATGGAGGACCTGGGCCAAGTACTGGAAAAGTCAGTCAAAGAAGGCATTCAAAGACTTAACCAAATAATATGAAACCACATATCTGCAAGGGTCTTGTTAAACAAGTAAATACGTATTAAAGTTGCTTTGCTTACACTTTTTTGCCCTCTTTACGGGCCTGCCCGAACATCGGGTTCGGCACACCACAACCAAATTTAGTATATTTTAGGGTCAACGCTTACTCTGCCTCTTTCCCTGACCACAAATGAGAAGGCGGAGCATGGAGTTGTGGGAGGGGATGATCCGGCCTATATAGAAACAGGAACCTCCATACTGGACCGACGTTGATTGGTCATCCCACGCACCACTCCCAAATCTACCTTGGCGGGCCCTGTTTATATATATATATATTACACACACACACACACACACACACACACACACAGTCATGATTTTAAAAAAAAAGGTACACCCTTTTTGACTGTTTTCTACTCTTCAATAAATCTCACTGTAGAATGATGGATTTTAAAATGTTTGGAAATTACTTTATAACCATTCCCAGTTTGATGGGCAGCAACAATTGCTTCTCTAAGGTCATAGCTGATGTGTTTCCTCCTTGACATTGTGTTAACACACTTTTGAATGCTCCAGACTAGGAAACTGCTAAAACTTTTATAGAGGTGCTAACATTTGCTGATGATCAATTAATCAAGGACATCTATCTGCTACTTAGCCTCTTAATTCCTATGGAAGCAGTAAGGGTCTGCTTAGTTTTTGACAAATGACTTCCCAATTTTGGCTTTATTTTTGTTAAATAAATCATGACCCATTATTACATGTCATGTGTTGTTCATCTGAGGTTGTGTGTACCCAATTTTAAGACCTACTAAGGAACAGATGATTGTTATTATGTCCTGATATGCAAAACCATAGAATTCAAAGATATAATATAATATAATATATTCACACCCCTGCAGAGGCAGAACAGCCACTCCCCCTGCAGCCGCCAAGGGAGCTCCCCACAGTCCCAGGTAGACATTGTGTGTGTCAGTGTGAGTGTGTGTGTGTCTTTATCATGGTGTGTGTGTGTCTGTCTGTGTCATTGTGTGTGTCTCTGTCTGTCATGGTGTGTGCGTCTGTGTCATGGTGTGTGTCTGTGTGTCTCTGTCATGGTGTGTGCATCTGTCATGGTGTGTGTGTGTCTGTCTGTGTCATGGTGTGTGTGTCTCTGACTGTCATGGTGTGTGCGTCTGTCTGTGTCACGGTCTGTCTGTGTCATGGTGTGTGTGTTTGTCATGGTCTGTGTCTGTCTCTGTCATGTAATGTGTGTCTGTGTCACGGTGTGTGTGTGTCTGTGTCACGATCTCTCTGTGTCGTGGTGTGTGTCTGTGTGTCATGGTGTCTCTGTCTGTGTCGTGTGTGTCTGTGTCACGGTCTGTGTTATGGTGTGTGTGTCAAGTTGTGTGTGTCATGGTATGTGTGTGTCTCTGTCATGGTGTGTGTGTGTCTGTGTCATGGTGTGTCTGTCTGTCATGGTGTGTCTGTGTTTCTGTCTGTGTCACGGTGTGTGTCTGTCATGGTATGTGTGTGTGTATTTACCGTGTTTCCCCGAAAATAAACCCTACCCCGAAAATAAGCCCTAGTCGGATTTTCGGGGTGGGCTGCAATATAAGCCCTACCCCGAAAATAAGACCTAGGCATTGTACCTTTGCGGCGAGACTTCCTTCTTCTGCTGTAGGAGGAGCGTCGTGCAACGTGATGACGACATTTTGCAGCGCCATCAGTCTGCCTTCACGGATCTTCAGCGGAAGGATCCATTTCCGGGCGGTGAGGCTCCCAGTGGTCGGACTCGGCAAGGAATCTTTGAAATGTGAGTACCGCTAGATATTTTATGTCTGGGATTAATTGAATTAATTAAAGGGGGTGGGGTGAATTAATTAAAGGGTGGGCTGGATTAATTAGAGGGGGGTGAATTAATTAAAGGGTGGGCTGGATTAATTAGAGGGGGGTGAATTAATTAAAGAGGGGTGAATTAATTAAAGAGGGGTGAATTAATTAAAGGGTGGACTGGATTAATTAGAGGGGGGTGAATTAATTAAAGGGGGGTGAATTAATTAAAGGGTGGGCTGGATTAATTAGAGGGGGTGAATTAATTAAAGGGGTGGTGAATTAATTAAAGGGTGGGCTGGATTAATTAGAGGGGGTGAATTAATTAAAGGGGTGGTGAATTAATTAAAGGGTGGGCTGGATTAATTAGAGGGGGTGAATTAATTAAAGGGGTGGTGAATTAATTAAAGGGTGGACTGAATTAATTATAGGGGGGTGAATTAATTAAAGGGGTGGTGAATTAATTAAAGGGTGGGCTGGATTAATTAGAGGGGGGTGAATAATTAATTCACCCCCCTTTAATTAATTCACCCCCCTCTAATTAATCCAGCCCACCCTTTAATTAATTCACCACCCCTTTAATTAATTCACCCCCCTCTAATTAATCCAGTCCACTCTTTAATTAATTCACCACCCCTTTAATTAATTCACCCCCTCTAATTAATCCAGCCCACCCTTTAATTAATTCACCCCCCTTTAATTAAAAGGGTGGACTGGATTAATTAGAGGGGGTGAATTAATTAAAGGGTGGGCTGGATTAATTAGAGGGGGTGGATTAATTAGAGGGGGGTGGATTTATTAAAAGGGGGGTGGATTAATTAAAGGGGGGGTTCAATGTACATACCGGTACCGTAAATAAATAAGCCCTACCCTGAAAATAAGCCCTAGTGTGTTTTTTGTGACTAAAATTAATATAAGACCCGGTCTTATTTTCGGAGAAACACGGTACTCACCTTTTTTTTTCATGTCGTGCTGGTCTCCCCTCAACTGGCCCTGCCTCTACGTCTGAGATCATCAAGCTTGATGATCTCAGCCAATCCGCACTGACACAGGAAGCACCTCTAGTGACCGTCTGAGTGTCTGTCACTAGGAAGCAATGTAAACACTGCCTTTTCTCTAAAAAGTCAGTGTTTACATTGAAAAGCCTGCAGGGACAGGCTGTAGACACCAGAGCCATTAAGCTGTGTGTGTGTGTGCGCGCCTGCTAGTGAGTGGGCTTGCTTGTGTGTGTGTGCCTGCTACTGAGTGAGCTTGTGTTTTTATTTTAATGACTGTGACAGAACCATCTGTCTGCTTGGATTTTTACTGCATTCGTCTGTTTGTCTCCCGTTCGTATGAATGGCTGGTTTCTATAGCCCAGCCATTCGAATGACTCTTTTTTTCCCGAACAAACCTGCCGAACGAACGGCCACCCAAGTGAGGAGTGTGCTGCTGGTTAACGAAGTGATCCCAATTAGAACGTTGTGGTTAACCGCAGACACTTCTCAATTAAACCGAATTCAGGGTGGTCGCCGTTCGTATGTCGACCACGAGGCAGCGGCCATTTTAAATCAAGCGAACGCCCAGCGGTGTTTGGCTCTATTTCTATGGAACTAAAAACTGACACTTTTTCTGCCGAACACCGCTGAAACAACGGAACGCCTAGCTGCCTCCACGAAAGCATGCGAACACCGGCCGTTCGGGAGATTTAGAGCATATGAAAAGACTTAACCCAGATAGCCTTCCCATGGAGTCATTCGTATACCGAAAGACTGTAAGAACTTTGACTCCATGGCGATTGAACTATGTGTGTGGGATCTGATTGCTATTCGCTAATAATATGCACTCAGATCCAGGCTATCTGGGGATAGGTGATACGAATGGGAAATGTTCGGTTTTTGTGTAGTTATATATTTTTATGTCTTTTATTATTTTATGTCTAAGATGGCGACTGGCTTTGTCCTGGAGTTAATTGAGTTACTTGGTAATTAACTCCAGGGCAGAGGGGAGGGAATCATAATGCACTGTGGGTAAAATCTGTGACTGTGTGTCTGGAATGTCCCCATATCTGTCTGTCATTTAAGTCTCCCATTTGGTCCCCTAGGGGAGTGTCCACCAGGTGGGAGACCTGCATAAATACGGGCAGGTAGCCCACAGTAAAGCCAGATCCTGTTTGACCCTCAATGCGGAGCTTCTGTCTCGTTATTGGGGGGATTGCTTCTTCACGTTTAGAGACTGCTGGATGGAACGGAAGCCGCTTGGTGAATATTGCTGTTCGACGGTTGCCAGCAGTTCGTGTATTGCCGTTCGGGAGTTTGGAGCCGTTCACGTATCTCGTTCGGGAGATTGACGCTTCCCCTGCATTTGGTTCGTGTATTACAGATTAAGCGAACGGAGACTGTACTGCAGCCGGGGAAGGTCTACTAAACGGCGGTTTTGCCTACAGACACTGGAGGTGTCTTAACAATGACCTTATGTATATCAGTGAGATTGTTTGTTTATGAGGCTGTGTATCAATCAGCTTGTGTCAGTGAGATTGTCTGTGTCTGCATGTCAGTATGCTTACTGTATAATTAAAGATTTTACTCTGAAAGAACCAATATTTTATATTGGAAAAAGAGATATATATATATATCTCAATCATCTAGGGTGGCAAGACATAGCCCTACATATTACATGCGACAATATATGGTGCAATGACTTATGGGGCTGGCATAGATTTTTTTTCCAGGGCTGCTTTGGAATCCCCAGTCCGGCCCTGCACCCCTGCATTCAATGGCAAACGACATACAAGTACACGACTGCTTTTAAATGATTAAAAGATACTCTGCACGTAACGTGGATCTGACAACTTATAGGCTAGTGTGTGTGTTAAAGAACATTGCTGGCACATTCATATATTATTCTGTATAGTAATTTATGTTAAGTTAGTATTATAGGAGGAGAGGAGTCTGACCAGCAACCTTACTAAATGCATGTTAACGGGGCTCCCGCTGTATTTGCCGATTACACAGAAATACTCAAATACTGAGCTTGTATACATACCAATGTGCTCTATCTGAGTTAGGAGTGCCTTGGTAACCTTGTTTTCTGCAATTGGGATCCCGAGGTGACTCACTGCGGTCTGTGGGTGATGAAGTCGGGGATAGGAGGACACTCTCCTCGTTCTTGCTTCAGCGGTGCGGCATCCACTGATCTCCTACCTCCCAACCCCTGGACCGGTAGGGTTGATCTCGATCCACTCCTGAAAGGTAACCTGGCTGTATCAGATTGTACGCTGGAAGGGGAGCCAAGCAGGCAGCCTGTGGACATGGAGACGTGTGTCATGGTTGATGCCGTGTGCCCTCAAAAGTGCTATGCTGAGAAGCTTGACCTTGCGACCAAGCTAGACCACATATTTGATGCCTTCTGGAGAAATTTGGTGCTCCGAGAGCAACAGGCTATTGCACACGAATCTAGTGCGTGTTTACCGCAGATGCGGTGAAATCGTAGCAAAGAGAATCTAAAAAAAAGTTTTTGCAGAGGGAGATGTTTCCCACAAGACAAGAGAGAAGCACCCTTAATCTAGCTGCCGGCTGCGACTAGGCTCAAAGATCCCACTAAATGTAGTCTCGAAACCTCAGTGGACTTCCCCAGGCCTGCCCTTTTCCTATGACATTGCCACATGTGTGCACTCAGATGGACTATTAGGTCCAACTTCAGGACACCCATTTCTGGAACCTGTGTTGCCCAAGAGAGGCATCGGCTGATTTTGATTTTGGCAGTTGTCGTCTCTGGCATGGTACATTGTCATCACCCACTATATGCTATGTGGAAAGAAACTTTATGTTTTCTCTTATTTATTTATTTTTAGTCCTGTGGTTTTCCATTTTTTATGTGTCATTGTGGGACTCGCAATTAGCTTACCTCGGGGGCCTCCTGGGTGGGATTTCATTTTTTTTCCACTCTCAGTGCAAATACACAAAATACCGGAAGGCAGCAACCTAAAAAAAAAAGGGCATCCCTCAAGACCCTTAAAACTAATATCAAACAAGACAAGGAAAGGTTGTGCCAAAGATAATATATATATATATATATATATATATATATATATATATATATATATATATATATATATACACACACACACATACACACACACATATACATATATATATAGAGATAGATTTACTCATACTTACTTAATTTTCTTTTCCTGGTCATAGGCCATGTCAGCACAACAATGGGTAGCTCCTCCCCTATCCCTAGTTAGACAGGAACTAATTAAAATAAGGGTACAAATACCCCCTCCTACCTCCTCCTCCCTCAGTCTAGTTAACAGCAATATCCCTGGGTTGGACCTTTGTGTTGCCATGGCCTATGACCAGGAAAAGAAAATTACGGTAAGTATGAGTAAATGTATCTCTTTCCTGGCCATATCCATGGCAGCACAACAATGGGTAATACCCAAGCTAAAACCAAGGGAGGGAAAGAAAAACTCAGACACATCATTATATAATGCAAGTGTATTATCACAAACAACTCAATGTGATGAACAAAAAGAATAGTAGTTAATCCTTTGAGGCAGAAAGAACTGATCTGCCAAATCCATCGTATTGGCCAGCTCTTACATCTAAACGATAATGTCTAATAAATGTATTAGAAGATGACCAAGTGGCTGCTTTGCAAATCAGTTCTGTAGAAACCTTTGCTGCAGCTGCCCAGGATGAAGACAGGGAACGTGTAGAATGAGCTTTCAAACCTTCAGGAACACTTGTATTAGATGATCTATAAGATTGGATAATGGCCGAAACTATCCATCTGCTGATATATATATATATATCTTAAGACATCTTACTAGGTCGATAGCATCATCATCAGCGTTTTCCCCGTTATTAGATTCTTCTGTACTTAATGCTGGAAGGATTATTTCTTCATTCATATGGAACTCTGAAGTTACCTTAGGGCGGAATTCTGGAACCGTTCTCAGGATGACTCTGTCCTTATGAAATATAGTAAAAGGTTCTCGAGCCGAAAGAGCCTGAAGATCAGAAACCCTTCTACCAGAGGCTAGGGCTACTAGTAGAACTGTCTTGATCGTGAGAAGATGACAGGGAATTGATGCCATAGGTTCAAAAGGATCTGCTTTAAGAGCCTTCAGGACCAGAGGGAGATCCCATGGCGGAGTAATAGACTTAATGGGTGGCTTGATCTTGAGGACTGCAGTCAGAAATCTAGCTATGTCTGGATCCAGTGCCCATTTATGATTAGTTAAAGCAGAGAGGGCTGAAATATGTACTTTCAAAGTGTTATAACTCAATCCCTTCTCTAGACCTGATTGTAAAAAATCAAGAATATCAGTAGTTGAAGGGTTCAAAATATCAAAGGGTCTTGAACTGGCCCATGAAGAAAATACATCCCAAATTCTGTAGTAAGTGGATGAAGTGGACTTCTTCCTTGCTCGTGTCTCGATTACTGATCTCGAAAACCCCTTGTTCTTTAACCCTTCTTTTTCAAGTACCATGCCAACAGACGAAGGGATGCTGGGTTTGGATGATGAATTGGACCCTGATGTAGCAGGAATGGGACAACTGGAAGATGCCATGGATCCTTCTTGCACAGACTTAGTAGGAGCAGGAACCAAGGTCTGCGAGGCCAAAAAGGGGCTATTAGAATCAGTGATGCCTTCTCTTGTCGTAGTCTCCTTAGCAGAGGGAAGATGAGGGGTTTCGGAGGAAAGGCATAAGCCAGGTCGAAGTTCCAACTGCATGTCAATGCGTCCCTTCCTATGGCTTGGGGATCTGGAATTCTCGAAAAGAAGTTCTTGACTTTTCTGTTGTTGCTTGTAGCCATTAGATCTATCTGGGGAAGGCCCCATTTTTCTACGATCTGTAGAAATATTATGTCTGATAGACTCCATTCTCCCGGGTCTAATCTCACCCTGCTGAGAAAGTCTGCCACAGAGTTCTGAGTTCCTGGGAGATGCATTGCAGAGATATTCTCCAAATTCAATTGGGCCCAGGACATCAAAGGTTTCGTAATTTTCATCATTCTGCAACTTCTCGTCCCTCCTTGGTGATTTATATATGCCACAACCGTGGTATTGTCTGTCCTGATCTTGACCCATTTGTGGAGTAAAAGTTGCTGGAAGTGCATTAGAGCCTTGAAAACTGCCAGAAGTTCTAGAAGATTCGAAGGGGTGTTGGAGGTTGAAAATGCCCCTTTCCCCTGAACATAGTTGTCTTGAAGGTGGGCTCCCCAGCCCCATTGACTGGCATCTGTGGTGATGATGATCCATGGAATATTTCCTAAGGGATAACCTCTGAAGAGAGACTCTTTCTGGGTCCACCACTTCAGGGATTTTTGTACGTGAGGAGGGATCATTATAGGTTGAGACAGATTGCCCTTGAATTGAGAAAGGAAATTCCTTTGGAAAGGCCTCATTCTCCATTGGGCCCATCTTGTAAGTCCTATGGTGGAGGACATTGATCCCAGGAGGCTCATAGTTGTCTCCGCTGAGGAAACACTGGATGCTAACATGTCTTTGACCTTTTTCCGAATTTTCATACCCCTTTCTGGGGACAGTTGGACGGAACCTTCTGCAGTGTTGAATGCTGCTCCTAGATATATCATGCTCTGGGATGGCTTTAGGTTGCCTTTGGTGAAATTGATCTTCCATCCGTGTTGTTGAAGATACTGTATACATATCAGGCCGTGATCTTCTAATATATCTCTGTTTTCTGCCAGAATCAAGAGGTCGTCGAGGTAATGATATACTGCAATGCCTTTCTTCCTGAGTTCTGCGATTAGAACCACCAGAACTTTTGAGAAAGTACGCGGAGCAGTGCTTAGCCCAAAAGGGAGAGCACGGAACTGAAAATGACCCTCTTCCACAGCGAATCTGAGGAATTTTTGATGCTGGGGTGCTATGGGAATATGGAAATACGCATCTGCCAGGTCTATTGACATGAGCCATTGATCTGGAAAAACGGCTTTTACAATGGATTGAAGAGACTCCATCTTGAATTTCCTTATGTTTAGGAACTTGTTTAGTCTGCTTAGGTCTAATATTGGTCTCCATCCCCCTGTGGATTTTCTGGTGAGAAAGATATGGGAGTAAAACCCATGTGTTCGTTGAGCTCTTGGAACTTGAACGATAACTCCATCTTCTTGAAGGGATGAGATAAATTTTTTTAGGGAATCTCTTTTTTCTACATCTCTTGGCCAGATTGTCTTCTGGAAGGAGCGAGGTGGCGGCCTTGTGGAGAATTCTATAAGATAACCTCCTTGTATGATATCCAGCACCCATCTGTCTTGAGTTGAATGTTTCCACATATTCTGGAATAGTAGTAGACGGGCACCTACTCCTCCAGAATGGGAGGTGGGTTTGTCATAAAGGCTTCTTGTGAAATGAGGAACCTCTAGACTTTCCTCCTCTGTTGGATGAATGTCCTCCTCTCCATGTAATAGATCTTCCATATTCTCTTCGTGGTTTATAAGATCTGGTATCGCGAAAAGAGGGGTATTCAGAGTATCTTCTGGCTCGAAAGGATCCACAGGTTTTCCGGTCTTGTGGGAGAAAGGCTTTTTTACCTTCTGCAGCTCTTTTGATGCACTCGTCTAGATTTTTACCAAACAACATCTCACCATGAAAAGGAAGGGCGCATAGACTAGACTTTGATGATGAATCTGCGGACCAGGATCTCAGCCATAAAGCTCTTCTAGCTGAAATAGAAAGAGCCATGTTTCTTGCTAAAGCTTTCACCATGTCCACTGAGGATTCTGAGGTAAAGTCAACGGCCAGTTTAATATCATTTAATCTTTCCAGAAGAGAAGATCTGTTTCTCCCATCTCTGATATCTTCTTCCAAGTTTTCGATCCAGATTTTTAAGGCCCTGGACACTGAAGTAAGGGCTATTGCAGGGTGAAAACCAGTCCCTGCTGCTACATAAGCCTTTGAGAGATGCAGATCCATCTTTTTGTCCATTGGGTGTCTAAATGAGCCTGCATCATCTACTGGTAATGTGGTATGTTTTGTGAGTCGAACTACTGCCGCATCCACCTTAGGGGCATTATCCCAATGGTATGAATCAGACTTGTCAAAAGGATAGAGGCGAGATATTCTGCCTTGTGCTGAAAGCTTCTTATCTGTATTAGACCACTCGTCTTTAATTAATTCCTTAATAGTATCATGCACTGGAAAGGTTGCTCTTTTCTTTCTCAAGTCTGAGAAATAACGATAAGAGGTTGACTGTTCTGCAACTGCCTCCTTCAAGCTCAAAGATTTACGGACTTTGTAAATGAGGTGGTCTATCTGAGCAGGTTCTAGAAAATCTGCAGGGGCCTGAGTTTCTTCTTCGTCTGAAGATAAGAAATTCCCCTGGTATGATTCCATATCCATGGATTCATCTGACGAATCATTATGTTGGTAATCCGAAGGTTCATGTAACCGGGGTCTTTTGTGACTTGCCCCTGCTTCTTTGATACCTTGAGCCACCGCTTGTTTTATGAACTGTACAAATTCCATTGAAGGATTAGATGTTCCAGCCGCTTCAGATAAACACTCTGTACATAACCGTTTGCCCTCCAGCGGTTTATTATTACAGGCTTCGCATTGATTTTTCTTTGGAGATTTTTCTTTGGATGATCTCACTGTTTTCTTTCCCGTAGAACTATCATGACAGGGAAATATCTCATATTAGCACTCTTTTACTTTATTTATCCTATACCAGAAGAGAAAATAATGATATGATATGGCTTACCTATAACTCCTAGAGTGTGACCTATTTTTATATCCAGAAGAGTCCGAATCAGAAGAAATTGATCTCCTTTTGTCTTTCTCCATTGTGGAGATGATTACGAACAGTCTAGAAAAGTAATTTTATTATTATAGAAAGAAAGGAAGAAGAAGAAATGAAAAAAAATGAAAAAATGTGTATACACCTTTAAGAAGTAAAACTTACCTTTAAATATTTCTTGCAATAAAAAATGCTATTCAAAGTAGAAAATTGTATGAAACAGGTCCTCTAAAGACCTAATGAGAACCTCAGGTAAACTATTTATACACTTTTGGCGCTTAAATAGGCGTGTGACGTCATATCTGACGTCACCGCTTATCCGCGCATGCGCAGAAAGATCGAATTCACCGCTCGCTAACTGCGCATGCGCGGCACAAACCCGGAAGCAACCTCCGAGTAGGAGGCACCCTCACGGCAGCCGGAACCCAGGCGCCGACTTTGGCGTGCGCGTGGACATAGCATGTACGCGAAACTAGCGTGCACGCGAAGCTAGAGTGCCCGTGAACAAGCGAGCATGCGCGAAAACGGCGCACATGCGCCCCAGGAGGAACAGGACGCCGAGAAGGCATGTGTAAAGATAGAAGCAAGGTACAAAGAAATCATAGGTAGGGGGGGGAAAAACCCACACATATGTTTTTAAACAAATACAGAATATATGCAAAAAGTATTTGTACATACATACATGTGGGGTGTACTTCAATATGTAAAAATCCATCCAGAATAAGGTCTTCTCGCCACTTCCTGCTACCTCTTGGTCACTGCAGGGAATCAGAATTGTTTGGCATTTTTTTCTCTTGCTACCCCTAGGGTCACTGCAAGTAGAACCCCCGGTCACTAAGGGGGTAACTTCAGGGGGACACCTTTGCACAGGGCCGGATACTGAAGCTTCCCAAGAAAGAGAGGCTGAACTTCCTTGGGGGCAGAAGGTAAAAACCCTCAGGTAAGCCATAAAAGAAAAAGTGATTATAGTCCTGAAAATAGACTAATTTGGTCCTATAGGGATAGGACAGGAACAAAAAGACTGAGGGAGGAGGAGGTAGGAGGGGGTATTTGTACCCTTATTTTAATTAGTTCCTGTCTAACTAGGGATAGGGGAGGAGCTACCCATTGTTGTGCTGCCATGGATATGGCCAGGAAATATATATATATATATA
Source organism: Pelobates cultripes (assembly GCA_933207985.1). Classification (NCBI taxonomy): domain Eukaryota; kingdom Metazoa; phylum Chordata; class Amphibia; order Anura; family Pelobatidae; genus Pelobates; species Pelobates cultripes. The sequence goes on along the minus strand of OW240917.1, from coordinate 224,383,847 downwards.
CACACACATATACATATACATACACATACATACATATACACACACAGATAATATCAATAGTAGAGATAGTCCTAGTAAGAGATCCTCATGTATAGGTGACTGTAAGTCATAGATGAGAGTTAATATAAAGTACTTGATAGAAAAATGAAATATCCTCAGTTGAAATGATGAGTCAATTAATCAGAGCCATCCATATGCATATATAAAAGACAAAAAATGGAGGACAGCGGATAGTGCAATAAATGTTATTAGAGATATATTATAAGTAGAAATAATGGTAGAACACTTAAATTTTATGCGAGCTATAGCCAACTCTAGCGTAATAGGCGTACAGCGGTACAGGCATATAAGTATAATCCCCACTTATAGGATATGCAGCAAGTGTCCACCTCAGGAGCGATATCCAAAACTCAGGAAAGGGATAGAAAGACAACTAATAGTGCTCTCAATATAAAAATATTAATAGATAATTACAAGGATAGAGCAGGCTAACTGCTCTATGGTATCAGCATTAGTGGTATGATCCCCACCTAGGATTGCTTGGAGTACAGGAAAAGTAAAATGCCAGGATGTAAAATCAGTATAAAAGAAAAGAGATAATTGACACAGGGTAGTGACCAAAAAAACCTTTAATTCACAATATAAAATATCCAAACGCGTTTCGCCTAGGGCTTCTTCAAGTGGATAGAGTAGAATACAACCTGGCAGTTGGAGTTAATACAGGGCTAAAATTGTTAAAATTGGCGACAAAATTAGGTTTGCCAATTAAAAATTAACATATACATAGTTGACATAATTAAATGCTTTTTGTAACAAAACAAGTTCAAAATGAAGGGTTTAGAGGCTGGTATAACTAAAATAAGTAAAGTCACGTGACAGCATGATAATATATTAGACGGGGGCCATATTAGGAGTGGCGTTGGGAAAGTCTATGGCAGCATGGGTAATAAATTAGATGGCGGCCATATTGGGAATGGCAGCTGTCGATTCGCTAATGGGATGGATGGCCGTAATGGGGAAGGGCGTGCGTTAGCACGTATATTGTGATGACCGGCTGCTGTGTTGTGAATGGCGGCCATAATGGGAAGGGGCGACATGTAGCTATTAAGTATATATTAAAGGGGATGATAGGCATATACATAAGTACAATATATGGATACATAATATACAAAAAAATGTTGCAATAATGTATATATTAAAATGGTGGGAAATACTAAAAATTTTAATAAAATAGAAATAAAACAGAAAAGTAGAAGGGAGGGTACACAGTAAAAGGCATGATGACATTATATAAAATTAAATATTAAATTCTGCGTTGAGGCCATGGCGTGTGAGTGTCTGTAGATACCCAATCCACTTTTACCTATGATATTTTTAATATTACTCCCTCTCCAAGGAATAGTACATTTTTGAATACCAATACATTTAAGTAATTTTGGATCATTTTTTGGATACATACATGCATACCTAGATACGTACACACACACACACACACACACACACCTTGACACATAGATACACACACTGACACCCAGATACACAGACTGGCACATCCACAATGTGACATACATAGACACATACATTTATAATGTTTATATTTGCAGCCACCTTCCTATTAGCTTACCTTTTGTGTCAAGAATGGTGGCTTGCTTGGGGTCCTGGTGATGATGGCTGAGGCTGATAGGAGTTAGTGTAAGGGGCTGCAGCTGCTTGCTCCTGCCTTTCCTCTCCATGCTGCCTGTAGTACCACCACCTCCTCTTTCCTTCCTACAATGCACAAATAAATTAAAAGGAACACAATAAACATGCATTCTGGATCTGCAACCAGCACAGTGGGAAGAGCTCAGCTGATTCCCACAGAGGGTAAGTCTCTGCTACGAAAAAAAAGCATGGACAAGGGGGATCTCTCCACCAACCCCAAGCAATATCCTGAGCCAGCAAGAAGAGCTCTCAAAACCGGTGGCTGTTGATAGAATCTTGATCTCTGGATCTTCTCACCTAACAAAGCAAGCACTGCCAATTGGGGACCCTCCAATGAGTGGCCCTAAATGTATGGGCCACCCGATGGGTCACGCCAAATTGTTGTGGGCAGCGGGCTCATGTGGCAGTTGCTTTGGGCCCACCAGAGATAACTGGGTCCGGGCAGTTGCCCCGATTTAAAGACGGCTTTGCCTGCCACACTCAGTCCACACTGCAAGCAGGGTTCACTTGTTCAGTAAACTGTCACACATTGTACTCAAGGAAGAAGCTTGCAATTTGCTAAGGACAAGCATCGGCACAGAAAAACACTGAAAATGAAATACTGTTTTTACTATAAATAAGAAAAAAGATAAATCACAAATCAATAAAACATTTCTAAATCAGTAGGTATAAGTGGGCTGCCATCAGAAATTTTGGGCTAGGTGTGTGTTTGTATAGTGGATGCAGGGTGTGTTAGTGGGCAGTGGATTCTCGGTCTTTATAGGATAAAGGCTGTGTTCTGTGGGCAAAAAGCACTTTTTTTATTAAAAAAAAATAATTATTTTATTTTCTTTTATTCTCCCCTCTCTGCTTATTACCTTCCCTGGTCTACTGGCATTGTGCAGCCTTCCAGCAGCTTTTATAGTGAAAAGGGGGCACTCCATGTGTCTTAACCTGTGAGAAAGTTTTGGCAGCCGAAGACCTGCCAGAGTTGGAACTTGGAGTGTCCTAGTCCTGCTCTTCACTATACATTCCGCAGCAGTGGAATTACCGCAGTTGCAGTGGTCGCAGCTGCGGGGTGGGGGGTCCAACTGTCCCTGTCAAAATTGCATCTGTCAACTACTAGCACTAACCTAACCTGCTCTCAGGGTGGTTGTAGTATTAGTGGAGGAACTGCTGTTGGTAGGTAGTAACAACTGCACAAAATCTGATACACCAGTGGATATTCTACATGCCCACGTACTTACTTTTTCTTCTTCTTCCCTCACTAATACATACTTATGATGTCTTTTCAGATGTAAGGTCATACCAGCACTAGTGAGGTGACTCTTCCCCTACTGGCTTACTTGCTACAGAATTTGCACTTTGCAAATTATCCTTCTTGAAGGCACTCAAACTCTGCTTCACTGCAATACATTAGCCCCCAGACTTCACCTTTATAGCTGCTGATCACCGGACAAATGTTGAAGGCACACACATGCATGACATTGGTTGGTAAAAGGATGGCACCTCCAACATGCGCGGTCGCAGCATCCTACTGTTTTTAGCGTCTCACATGGTGACATTGCAACCGCATACCAGCTGACAAAGGTCTGATTGATGGAAAGTACTATAAATAAAGATTTGAATCCAGAATCAGTTACAGCTCATGAGGAAGTCAGATGGACGAAAAATGTCAAACTATCTAGGATTGTTCAATCACTCACGGATTTACTACTTGTCACTTGGGCTTTATTTCCAGCCCAGCTGAGACCCTGTGAGTGGAGTGAGTTCTTGCAGGAGGTCCAGGGCCATTGTAGCCAAAGTGCTATTTTACATTTCGTTTGTGCCTTTTGTTTTGTGAGCGCAACTTTTATTGTGATTCTACTACTAATACTTATGATTACACACGTGACACTATATTATTTATTTTCCTATTTCTCTTATTTGTAAATGAATATTAGGAAGAGACCATATTTAAAAGAAGAAAAGCTACCACAACAAGAGGACATAGTCTTAAATTAGAGGGGCAAAAGTTTAAAAATAATATCAGGAGGGTAGTGGATGCATGGAATAATCTACCAGCTAAAGTGGTAGAGGTTAACACAGTAAAGGAGTTTAAGCATGCGTGGGATAGGCATAAGGCTATCCTAACTATAAGATAAGGCCAGGGACTAATGAAAGTATTTATAAAAATTGGGCAGACTAGATGGGCCGAATGGTTCTTACCTGCCGTCACATTCTATGTTTCTATTTATCAAAGTGTCACGAGTGGAATGTGCTTGCTGGTTCCACTGGTTTTCATGGTGATTGCTTTTTTTTTTTCTTTTTTTTTTTTTAGTTCTTTAGACTACTTTTTTTAGAATCAAATACTTTGGTAAATTCCCCCTGATGTGGAGTATATGTTGCTTTTTAAATGCCGCGATAAGTTCTTATCCCTGGCGGTATTCAGGCGGGAGCCTTTAAATCAAAAACAAAAATCAGTCAAGATCAGCTTTCAAAATCACTTTTTTAACGTATACGCTTACGCAGCAAAGCCAGTCTGTATTATTTTGTCTGGTTTAATAATTTTAGCATGCATAGGCCAGAAATCTATTTATAGCAAAGCAGCACCCCCTAGTGACATAACACTGCAATATCACCTATCTTTTAATAAACAGTATTTAAAAATTTTTTAAAAATCTATTTAATACCTGCTGTGAACAGCCTGCTGGTGTAATGATAATTTGGAGGAAATACTGAAATCCACAAAATCTTAAATAATTCAATCTTAAAAAAAAATATTTTTGTTTTTTATTAAACGTGGTAGGCATATGATCACATAAACATACAGTAGCAAAGTATCTACCCCTATCCTTAAGTATGTCGTTGCAAGGACACCACATAAATATATTGAGTCGTGTTTATGATTATTCAAAAAGTCGTGTTTATGATTATAGTAGAAAGCCATAGATTATGGTAATTTATCGTCTCTAGGGGAGAGTCCACCATGACTGCTATGTCCTGAACATGTAGGCTTACAAATTGTCATCAGGGCAACTTTTTCTCAGTACCTTGCCACATGTATGTGTCACGGCTTACCTTAGTTGGGAGCCCGGTAGGCAGAGATTTATGCTCACCCTTGCGATTAAACACAGGCCACGGTGGTCAGGTAAGAATTCACTTGGCCTGTGAGTCTGTGCAAGATATTGCTCCAGGTCGCAGTACAGGTAAGGACACAAGCAGGAGAATCATCAAGGGTAAGCCAAAGTCAGAAGATGCCAGAAGTCAGGATGCACGGTAAGAAAGCCAAGGTCAGAGGATGCCAGAAGTCAGGATACACGGTAAGAAAGCCAAGGTCAGAGAATGCCAGAAGTCAGGATACACAGTAAGAAAGCCAAGGTCAGAGGATGCCAAAAGTCAGGATACACGATGCAAATAAGCCAAAGTCAGGAGCCAGGAGCAAAACGATCTGGATACACAAAACCAGGAACCAGACAGCAGAACCAGAGTCTATGAACTGACACTGCCCTCAGGGAGAGGCAGTGTCTTATACCTGGCTAATTGGGCCATCAGCTTCAGGTGGGCTGAGATTGATAGGTGAGAGCCACTGGTGAAGTCCAGCCCCCTAGTGCTGCAGACAAGGCAGGATAGAATACTTTGCGTACAACTGGGCCATTAGAGGCATACGTGCAGTCAGTAAGGCAGGAAGTGGTAATGGTGCTTGCTTGAACATAAATGTCCTCAGGAAGAGGTACGGATGTTTCTGGATCAGGAGGTGGAGATTCCTCAGGGGTACTGGTTTCGCAGATTGCCATAGCCTGGGTGCCCTTTTGTGTCACAGGACGGGGACAGGGCTGGCAGCAACCTTGGCAGTTTTCAGGCTGTCTTGCCGGGAGGGCAAGAGGAGCGAAGGAGGGCGGAGGGAGAGAAGGGTAGAGGAAGTAAGGAAACCAGGACGGTCCGCCCACAACCCCTGCCAGGAGAACCCATGCACCCGCCGACGACTGTCCCCACGTGGGTATGGTCGGTCAGGGCCGCCATCAGAAAATTTGGGGCCCATGACAAAGCACAAGGTCTGGGCCCCCCCCCCCCTCCTCGCGGGCCCGCCCACGCCCTACCTAGTCCGCCCACAATGATGCAGGACTGAATGTGGTGTGTGTATAGTGGAAGTGAATTAGAATGTGTGTAATGGATGTAGTGTTTGTGTGTATTAGATACTGTTTGTGCAATGAATGCAGAGTGTGTGTTTGTGTAGCGGATGCAGTGTGTATAGTGAGCGCAGAGTGTTTTTGAGTAGTGGATGTAGTGTGTGTACAGTGATGTAGTGTGTGTTTGTGTAGTGGATGTAGTGTTTGTATGTACTAGATGAAATGTGTTTAGTGGATGCAGTGTCTGTAGTGTGTGTATTAGACGCAGTGTCTGTGTATAGTGAATGCAGAGTGTTTCAATTTGTGGTGGATGTAGTGTGTGTACTGTGAATACAGGATGTTTGTGTAGTGGATGCTGTGTGTACAGTTAATGCAGAGTGTATGTTAGTGTAGTGAATGCAGAGTGTGTGTCAGTATAGTGAATCCAGAGTGTGTGCATAGTTTAGTGAATGCAGAGTGTGTGTTAGTGTGTAATGAATGCAGAGTGTATGTTGGTGTGTAGTGAATGCAGAGTGCGTCAGTGTAATGAATGTAGTGTGTGTGTTAGTGCAGTGAATGCATAGTGTGTGTAAATTTGTAGTGAATGCAGAGAGTGTGTTAGTATGTAGCGGATGCAGAGTGTGTGTTAGTGTAGTGAATGCAGTGTTAATGTGTAGTGAATGCAGAGAGTGTGTTAGTGTGTAGCGGATGCAGAGTGTGTGTTAGTGTAGCGGATGCAGAGTGTGTGTTAGTGTAGCGGATGCAGAGTGTGTGTTAGTGTGTAGTGTATGCAGAGTGTATGTTGTGTTAGTGTATGCAGTGTGTGTGTGTGTTAGTGTATGCGTTAGTGTAGTGTGTGTTAGTGTAGTGTGTGTTAGTGTAGTGTGTTGTGTTAGTGTATGCAGTGTGTGTGTTTTGTTAGTGTATGCAGTGTGTTGTGTTAGTATGCAGTGTGTGTATGTGTGTGTCAGTGTATGCAGTGTGTGTGTGTTGTGTTAGTGTATGCAGTGTGTGTGTGTTGTGTTAGTGTATGTAGTGTGTGTGTAGTGTTGTGTTAGTGTATGCAGTGTGTGTGTTGTGTTAGTGTATGCAATGTGTGTTGTTAGTGTATGCAGTGTGTGTTGTGTTAGTGAATGCAGTGTATGTGTGTGTTAGTGAATGCAGTGTATGTGTGTGTTAGTGTATGCAGTGTGTGTGTTGTGTTAGTGTATGCAGTGTATGTGTGTGTTAGTGTATGCAGGACGTGTGTGTTGTGTTGTATGCAGTGTGTGTGTTAGTGTATGCAGTGTGTGTGTGTGTTAGTGTATGCAGTGTGTGTGTTGTGTTGTATGCAGTGTGTGTGTTAGTGTATGCAGTGTGTGTGTTGTGTTAGTGAATGCAGTGTATGTGTGTGTTATTGTATGCAGTGTGTGTGTTGTGTTAGTGTATGCAGTGTATGTGTGTGTTAGTGTATGCAGTGTATGTGTGTGTTATTGTATGCAGTGTGTGTTGTGTTAGTGTATGCATTGTATGTGTGTGTTAGTGTATGCAGTGTATGTGTTGTGTTATTGTATGCAGTGTGTGTGTTAGTGTATGAAGTGTGTGTGTTGTATTAGTGAATGCAGTGTATGTGTGTGTTATTGTATGCAGTGTTTGTGTTGTGTTAGTGTATGCGGTGTATGTGTGTGTTAGTGTATGCAGTGTATGTGTGTGTGTTAGTATGCAGTGTATGTGTGGTGTTATTGTATGCAGTGTGTGTGTTGTGTTAGTGTATGCAGTGGTAAGGTGTATAGTGTATGCAGTGTATGTGTGTGTTATGTATGCAGTGTATGTGTGTGTTAGTGTATGCAGTGTGTGTGTTGTGTTAGTGTATGCAGTGTATGTGTGTGTTATTGTATGCAGTGTATGTGTGTGTTAGTGTATGCAGTGGGTGTTGTTAGTGTATGCAGTGTATGTGTGTGTTAGTGTATGCAGTGTGTGTGTGTTAGTGTATGCAGTGTGTGTGTTGTGTTAGTGTATGCAGTGTATGTGTGTGTTAGTGTATGCAGTGTATGTGTGTGTTATTGTATGCAGTGTGTGTGTTGTGTTAGTGTATGCAGTGTATGTTGTTAGTGTGTGATCTGGGGTGAGGGGGAGGAAGGGGCATTTTAACATTAATTTTTTATTAATTTAATTAAATGTTTCTCCCCCCTCCCTGCTTACCTGTGTCCATGGAGGGGGGAGATTCCATCCCTGGTGGTCCGGTGGGGGGCCCCCCGGCTCCCTGTTACCGCAGAGGGGGCCCAGGCAGCACACAGCTTCTCCTCTCTTCTCATAACTCTTGCGAGACCCGGTTACCATGGCAACGCTCCGCGGGTCTCGCGAGAGTTATGAGAAGAGAGAAGACAGGAGGAGAAGCTGTGTGCTGCCTGGCTGGGCCCCCTCTGCGGTAACAGGGAGCTGGGGGCCCGCGGCTGCACACATAGATAGCGCTATGCAGTGCGCTATCTATGTGTGCAGAAAGGGAAAGTGGGGCCCAGGACTGCCAGAGCAGTCCGGGCCCCCCAGGGCCGCCGGGCCCGTGACAACTGTCACGGTTGTCACCCCCTGATGGCGGCCCTGGCCATTGCCAATGCTACCCCGTGCTCCTAGTCCTATTATTCCTGGAAGTGATATCAGTCTTCCCCCAGCCTTGCAGGGATTGCATTTAGTCTGGCTGATGAAGAGCTTGACTATGAGCCTGCTAGTGAGGAGGAGATAGTAGAGGAAAGTCAGAATTCTTCAGGGAGCAGTCCAACCTTTTCTCCTGCTACAAGTGCACATTTTTCCCCTTCCTCTCCACTTTCTCCAATAGTAGCACTTGCTAGTGATACTTCAACCATTAGCAATCAATTATTACCACTACTATTTCCAGGCCCACTGTCCCTCCTCGCAGTGGCACAGTTACCACCACCAGTGTAACTGTGCCAACAATCACCACCATCACTGGTACTAATAGCCACACTACCAGTGCCGAGGCTACTGTGCCAGCTACCAGTAGTCGCACTCCTCCTGCTGCTCATCAACCTGCACCATTAGCAGCAGAATCCCGAAGGGCAAGTGCCAATGTTTTGCGCCGCAGCAAAGTTTGGGATCACTTTGAAAGTGTTGGAGATAGGCGCTTTGCAAAGTGCAAACTTTGTGGGAAGGAAGTTAGCAGAGGGAGAGTGTTGGGTCATCTCACCAGTACAGGGATGAACCATCACCTTCGCAGCCATCACAAGGCTATGTTATTGAGGGAAGAGGCAGAAAGTACTAGGGCAGGCAGCATAGCTGCTACTATTACAGTGTCCAGTACCATGGCAGCTAGGAATGACAGGGGAGGTGTTGCAGAGCCAAGAGCTACTGATGCTGCCAGCCAACAACCAATGCTTGTTGGAGCATCACAATGGAACAATTTGGGGGATTCCACTCCAGGGCTATGTCTAAACAGCAGGCCAATATAATTACGCGACTTATTGGCCAATTAATTGCTGTTGGGGGTGCTTCGTTTTCTATGATAGAAGGGGAGCCTTTCAAACAGTTGATGGAGGCTATGGCTCCACAATACCATCTTCTCTCATGCCCCACTTTCAGCAGGAGGATAATCCCTTCACTTTACCGGTCCTGTGTTAGAGTAGTGAAAAGGGAGCTTTCGAAGGCTTCTGGTCAGTCTGTGCATTTTACAACAGATTTGTGGAGTGCACCAAGTGGCCAGCATGCCTTTCTTTCCCTGACGGCACACTGGTGGGAGCCTGGTGTGTCTCAGGAAGCTGCTCCTGCAACTTCAGCAGCAGTGTCTAGCAGAAAGGGAGGAAGTGTATCTGTAGATCAGCTGGGCTATTGATCTTTCCTTTTCCATGCTGAAGTGATGGATGAAAAACACACTTCAGATAACATTCTGCAGGCAGTAAGGAGGATGGTGTCTCTTTGGGTTGGAGCGGAGGCAGGCACCAATGTAGAAGTGGGGTTTGTGGTTACTGATGGAGCCACAAATATGGTGAAAGCTCTGCGTGATGGTAACCTTGTTGGTGTGCAATGTGCAGCGCACATTATCCATCTAGTAGTAAAGTCAGCAATCCCAGAAGGTAATAACAGAGTTTCCAGTGTAATTGAAAGGTGCAGGAGGATTGCTGGGCACTTCCACCGCAGTGTGAAGGCTAGCCAACTGTTGAGGCAGGAACAAGAGGCCCACACACTGTCTACGACAAGATGTCAGTACACGGTGGAACTCTACTGCGGAGATGCTGGAGAGGATTTTAGAGCAGCAGAGGGCAATCCATAGTCTGGCATCAGACCAGTACATCGGTATTGGTTTTCCACTAGGTAGAGACGATTGGACAGTGATCGCTCAGCTAGTGGCAGTCCTGAAACCATTCAGGGATGCCACTGAAAATTTAAGCTTGAACACTGCCAATCTGGGACAGGTAATCCCTGTTTTCACCCATCTGGGGAGCAAGATGGGTGTCTTTCTTGAACGCCAAGAGGTTGTTCAAGGTGATCCTTTACATCCTGATGTAGTAACTCTGGTCAGGAGGCTGAAGGATCAGCTTAAAGTTCGCCTACGTGAGCGAATGGATAATTCTCCTGAACTGATGCTAGCTTGCCTGTGTGATCCAAGGATTAAGGGAAAGCTTGCACTCAGATCCAATAACTTAACAAATTGGAGGGATAAACTGATCCAGAGGGTGTGTGACTGGCAGCAAAAGAGGGGAATGCTGTCTGAGGAAATAGTTCAGCAGGAGGCTGAGATGTCAGCTACTTCTAGCAGAAGCAGTGG